>LPNX010208386.1:139665-156980 GCA_001517045.1 Pseudotsuga menziesii
TAGTTAGGGTTTGGTGAGTCAATTAGGGTTTTGGTCAAGTGGTTAACTGAGTGTGATTGAATGGTTGACAGTCAGTTAAGCCAGACTCACTCATGATTTCGAATTGCCTCCTTAGGTATTCAAATTTCTCATTGATTCAAGCAATTGCTTGACATTGGTATTGTAACCATTCATTTTTTATTAAATATGCATAGAGGAAACCAATTCCGGTTCCGATTAACACCATTTTCATGAGTTATTTGTTGATTATTCTTTGATGAGATTGATGCTTTGTTCCTAGATCAATGTGCAAGAATAATAGAATATTCCATCCAGGGGTTGTGAGCTTCCCCACACAAAATGTAGAAACAAACACCAAATAGTCAACTCCAAGTTTTGAGAGAATGGCAAGGATGAGATGATCATCCTCCTTCTTCACCTCACATTGCTTCAATAGAAGGACTATATGCTTGAATTTTGTGAAAAAATCATTAAGGGTCTCAAAATTGCCAAGTTGAAGAGACATCAACTCGTTTTTGAGCTGATAAACCCTCAAGTCATCATGTTTGCCATACAGGGAGGCAATTTGGTCCTAAATCTCTTTTGGAGTCTTCAATCCCAAGAAGTGGAATAGAAGATCCTTGGAGATAGAGAGACGCAAGAAACCGAATGCTTCATCTTTCTTATTCAAAAATATATCCTTGTCTATAACATGAGTAGGCTCTTCTTCTGTGTCCATAGTGACCCAGTAGAGTCCTCTGGCACGTAGTTGGATCTCCATGTCTCCTTTCCATTGATGGAAATTGAACAGAGTGAAAATATCTACAGAAGAAGCCATATCAAACTGTTGTAGAGAATGCAGCGAGCCTGTAAAACATGCAAATCAAAACAATAAAGTCACCATAAGGTCGAACATCTTGCACATTTTAGGTTTTCATCACACCCAGCATAATTGATCAAGCAAGATGGATCAACAATTCCCTTAACTTGGGGTATTAATTGGTAAACCTTCTGCTTTTGGTGTAGTGCTGGAATTTGAGCTTTTGCTCAATTTTTCATGCAAGATCTGTCAAAAACCATGTTTTTGAAGAGAATGAGCTTCATCCCTCCATGAGCTCTAATACCATATTAATCTATCACAGTAATCTAGGGACTAAAACACAATCTCATAAGAGATTTCAAACAATTAAGCATGAAAATGGCATAATGGTGCCGCAATAGAATGCTGCAGCTCTGTATAATCAATAAAATAATGATAGTACAATACAATGGTCATTCAAGGTGCATGAATGCCAAGAAAATTTTAATTCCCAAGGAGGTCTTTTGAATTGAATGAATGGGTGTAGCTTAACTGAATGTCAGCCACAATCGACACACATAGTTAACCACTGAGATAATCAATAACTGACTCTCACACTAAGTCCTAATTGAATCGGAGTGCAATAGATGACTAAGTCTAACTAAAAGTGACTCGTCACATGTAATTGCATGTCCAACTGAAGGAGGTAGCACATCCATAACTCCAAGTAGCTCAGATGGAGTTAACTGAAGTGACACATGTCATCAGAAGTGGTTGTAGGCGCCGGTGTTAGCTCTAGTTCATAAATAATGACCAAAAATAATCAAATAATTAATGGAGGTGCCTTCACAAGTCAACTTAACTGATTTTTAGGTGAAACAACAATTAGTTAGTAATTAGGTGTATTTATGACACTCAGGTCACCCCAGAATTTCTCCCTGTTTGAAGGAGGAAGCCCAGTTAGCCTCCCTAAATGAAGGAGAAGGCTTAGTTGGCCTCCTTGACTGAAGGAGGGCGTGGGTGTGCTCATCTGATGCCAAGTATGTCAATTAAACTTAGGATATTGGGTAAATAGGCCAAAATTGACAAAATAAGTGTGCATGTTGGGTAAATGACTCCAACAGAAACTTCCTAGTAGAGTATTTCTCCTTCAATTAGTTATTCTCTTCAATTCCATTTTGGATTACAAACCCATAAAGCCTATCGATTGAGAAAATATATGATTTGTACCCAATTCTAGTAAGATGTAATACAGTTTGGCTTGTTGAAGAAAACCTTAAATATGATTGGTTTAGAGATCATGGTACATCGATATTCATGTAGGAACCAATGTCCTATACTTTGACTATGTTTTCTCGATCAACAATTCTTAAAACATATTCATGCCATTAATTCTATGTAGATCAACATCAATAAGAGCTCATCAATAAGTACACAAGTTGTACCCAAGGTGTATATGGAAAAATCAATATAATATATTGATAAAAACCATGAGAGGGAGTACATCAGATTGAGGATACTTCAACCTCCAATATTTACCATCTGTAACTGCTAGGAGGCTCCAACCTCCATGTTTATTCATCTCTGACTGAAAGGATGATTGAACACCCTACTTCTCAAGCTCGTGACTAGAAGGAGGTTACAATCCTGTTTTTCTTAGTTAGTTGCAATTGATAGGAAGCTTCTATCTACAGCTAAAAGGATGCTACTACTCCCACATACACGCCCTCAATTTTTTTTGTTGCGATAGGAGAGATGCTAGAACATCCTTTGTATCATGATCCAACTTAAATTTCGAGCCAAAAATTCTTCAACTTATGACTTTGATAACTATCTTCATCAACTATGTTCAATAACAGTTCATAATCTCTACCAACATGACTCACAAGGATGTTCTTGTATCAATACAATTATTCGTGAACTCAACACTCCATTCCTCTGTTACCTTTCTATACTATAAATCATACTCATATGATTTCTCATTTACCTTCTTTTCTGATCATAAATCTTTAACATATGTCTTTATCCACATATTTTTGCAAGATGTTCTTGAAAAATTTGGAGTGTCTTTACGGATTCAACATCTTCTAATAGGTCTCATATCATCACCAATTGTGATCAAACTTCTTTTACACATTGATAAGGTCACATGTGAAGAATTAAGTGAACAATGCCACCCCTCAAGAAAAATCGCTTTGGCTCTCAAGATGATGACTTCAAGATTTGATTCAACATCCCTCTTTCTCTAACATTTAGGATTTCTTTAGGTTCTTCTAGACTTGAGATAGAATTTACCCAAGAATTTCAATGCATATGAATCCAAACTTGTTCTAAGTGACAATTTTCTACATTTCAATTTGAAAAAAAAACTTTTGATGTTATGTTCAGCCATCATGGTGCTACACACTTTCCATAATAAAAACTTGATACACCAAGAGCCTTGGATTCTGAGATAGGAGGAGAAGAGATAGCATAATGGAATAGCTGTGAGAAAGACATATCAGTGAGATATAGGATGTGAATAGCCTAGACAAACAAACATAGAGTATATAGTCCACATGGAGGGGTGAGTATCAAAGAGGGTTCTTTGAGCCTTGCCTCTCAAACTATACTAAGAAAAGCACTCATAACCAATAACCCAATAACTCAATTGATAAGAGAAATGAAGGATGCCCAAAATCCTTTAATTCTTTATTGAGAGGGCATAAATCCTTTATATAGTATTATTACAATGTGCCTTGAATCCATACCATGGAACAAAACCATGGGCTATCAAATACCATGGATGGGAGAGGTCTAATGTTCCTTGAAGTCATACCATGGAACACAACCATGGGTTGTCAAATACCATGGATGAGAGAGGGTGGCCTCTCCATTTAATGATTTTATCATGAATGGGAAAGGGTGGCCTCTCCATAATGCTTTTATGAATTATATATCCAACTTTATACCATATTCCCCCTGAAATTCGGATCATTCTTCTCCCCCTTAGAAAATGATGGTCCCCATCATTTCGTGCAAATAGACCCATGATTACAATGTGTCAATTGTGAATGAAGAGAATGGTTTTGTGTGATTAATCCATAACCGTGGGTTTTGAGTGGTTAACCCATAACCATGAGTTTTGTGTGGTTGAACCATAACCATAATCATGGATTTTGTGTGGTTGACCCATAACCACAACCATGACTGCGGGTTTTGTGTGGTTGAACCATAACCATGGTTTTTGTGTGGTTTACCCATAACCATGGGTTTTTTGTTGCTAACCCATAACCATAACTATGATCATGGGTTTTGTTTGGTTGACCCATAACCATGGGTTTTGTGTGGCAAACACATAACCATGGGTTTTGTGTGGTTGACCCATAACCATGATTACAATACATAATTGTGGGTTTTGTGTGGTTGAGCCATAACCGTGATTACAATAGAATTTAATAAAAGTTCAAAATTTTGAAAAATTCATGGCATTTGGTGCAATTGATGTCTCACTGCAAATCCATTTGTAACTTCTGATGCAGGTGATGAAATTGAATTAAATTGAAGAGTACCCATTTGATATATTGAAGAGTCATTTCCATCCATATAATATATTGGATCTATGGTATCCTAAGGAATGAGAAAATGTTTGTTGAATATCAGGATACGCATGTGCACTATTTTTCCAGACATATGTTGCTTCAATTGATGATATATCTCAAACCATAAATCCAAATGAAAAATAAATAAATACCCATTTTAGCCAATGGAAATACCTTTCTAATGAGAATTGGTAGTCTTTTAAATGTTCGGTGGAGTTTGTGTCACTTGTTTAAATTTGTTTTATGTGAGATCACACTGTGTACATACATATGTTGCTTCAAACACACGTATCTCATAAACCACGAAGGAAAATGAAAAACTGTGAAATACCCATTTTATATGATGCAAATATATTTCTAATGAGATATGGAAGAGCCTTTGAAACACTCTATGCAAATCATAAAATATGTTTGAAGTTTATACATACGTGTTGACCTCCAGTTCGTCTATTAATGAGTTTCTATGGTGGTCGTACAACAACAGATAGTTTGAGAAAGGGATGGAATGAGGTCACCCAAGCTCCTATATTCCTGCAAAAAATATTTTAATCCATTCCACGGCCATATGAGGATGAAATCATGCTTGATATGAGAGTGTAGAGGGACACGAACGATGCCAAGGGTTTGTAGAGAAACTTGGGTTGTTGTAGAGGT
Organism: Pseudotsuga menziesii; assembly: GCA_001517045.1. Lineage (NCBI taxonomy): Eukaryota > Viridiplantae > Streptophyta > Pinopsida > Pinales > Pinaceae > Pseudotsuga > Pseudotsuga menziesii. The sequence continues at coordinate 144,679 of LPNX010208386.1, forward strand.
TGTGAAACCTCCATGGGAAGCATGGACACCCTGAAAAATTGTTGAAAATGATGTAGACCAATGGATGTATTGGATCCAAGTATGGTTATCCTTGCAATGGCGATCAAAGACCTGAGGATAGAAAAACCATGTAGTGCCTTTGGACCAACTATGATGTTTACAGTGTATGGATCGACAAATGGATTCCCATAGTACCAAAAGGAGGTTGGTGATTGCTGCAAATATTGAACCCATAGTATGCTTCAAACCCTTATTCTGATGGAGAGAATACTTGCTCTGATACCAATGATATGGATATTGGGGGCTAATATTCGAAGGCTTGGATTTCAAGAGAGAAGGAGAAGAGATAGCATAATGGAACATTTATAAGAAATACACATCAATGAGATCTAGTATGTGAATATCCTAGACATAGAAACATAGAGTATATTGGCCAAATGGAGGAGTGAGGCTCAAAGAGGGTTCTTCTTTGAGCCTCGTCTCTCAAACTATACTAAGAAAAGTACTAAGAAACAATAACCCAATAACTCAATAGAATAAGAAAAATGTAGGATGAAAAAAATCCTTGAATTCTTTATTGAGAAGGAAGACAACCTTTATATAATACTATTTCAATGTGCCTTGAAGCCATACTATGGAACAAAACCATGGCATGTCAAATACCATGGATGGTAGAGGTACAATGTTCCTTGAAGCCATACCATGGAAAAAAACCATGGGTTGTCAAAAACCATGGTTGAGAGAGGGTGGCCTCTCCATTTAATGCTTTTATGATGAATGGGAGAGGTTGGCCTCTCCATTTATTTTTTCTATGACTTATACATCCAAATTTAGACCAGATGTCCCTAAAAATTCAAATCATTTAGTCAAATCCAACTGTCAGGAAGATCCCAGCTACAACTTGAAGGAGGATACAACCGCCTCATACACATTCTCAATTTCTCCTACTAAAACAAGAGAGATGATACAAAACCCTTTATCTCAAGCTCCAACTTGAATTCCGAGCCAAATATTCTTCATCTTATGACTCTGTCAACTTTCTTCATCTACTTTGTTCAAGATCAATTCATGATATCTGTCAACATGACTCACACTATTTTTCCTGTATCAATACAATTATTCTTGCACTCATTGCTTCATTCTTCTTTTACCTTTATGTACTATAACTCATACCCCTATAGGTATTTCTTTACCTTATTTTATGATCATAACTCTTTACCTTTCTAAACTATAGTCACCATACTCACATGGATTTCATTGATGGCTTCTTTTCACGCACCCATCTCTCCTACCCTTACCTAATGTTGTTCATATCATCCATCTCTACATCTATAACTAATGTACATACATTGTGGTAGTATATTATGTGCATTGGCTTGACTCTTTAATTTTTTCCTAGGAAATCCAAGTCATACATTTATTGTGTGGATGACATAGGGGTTTGCTAAGAGATTTCACCTATCTTTATAATTTTATTTACTTGGGTCATGAATTCATTAAGAATCAATCAAATATGGTCCCATATATTTTGCATGCTCTGCCAAGTCACTTTTATTGTTACAATTTTCCACATCAATGTTACCCATGCACTCTTTCCATACTTGTGCTTCTATAATTATCCATACTTGGTGCTACCTGTAATTACAATCCAAACCCATCACATATTCCTTAGTCTCTACAAGCTAAACCCCCAAAACTATTCACTCACCAAATTTCACAATTTCCGAGCTCAAGATCAATCATTTATTGCACATTCTACTTAGATTTTCATTCTCAGCTACATTCCTAGATAATTCAATCCATTTGAACTCACTTCTTTCAATCCACAACTCTATCTAAGTAATTGATTTCCTGTGGCTTGAAAGAAGTACATATGAAAATCAATTTACTTATAATATTTCCATGCGTACACATTCACTTCCACATCAAAAATCAATGGGTATACATGGAAATAAAGTTGATTAATTTCATGACATTTTGTATTGAACAAATTACACATTTACTTCATCAACTTCATTTCCATGTTTACCCATTGACTATTGATGTGGCAGGTGTTGAATTTTTTACGAAACATGTTGATATTTGATCTTTAAGCTTTAATTACGAAAAGGAAGAGCACTTGAAATCAATGAACCATTAATACACATAATCATTCACACATAACATGATGTACCCCAGGGAAACCCTCAAAACTATTAGGATAAAAAACCCCAATAAATATTCAAAGTATAATTACGATAGATAGCATAGATTGCCTTTTACAATATCAGATTGCTTTTGGCACCTGAGGTGCAAGATAAGACAGAATAAACACCTTAAGTGTAAATATTGAACAATAAAGAAGAGATATCAACTGAATGAACTTTGCAATGTGTCCAACACATAAATAAATTGACAAATTGAGTCTCATGCAAGATGCAGTGAATCACTGCATGGGGAATTTGGATCCCATGCAAAGTATAGAAAATTTCTTCTTAGAGAATAGTTATTCTCTTTGGTTTCTTCAATATTGCATAATAGAATGCACAATTCCTTTAATATTTGACATTAAATCATGCTCTACTGACTTCAGGATGAACTCACCTTCTAACTGGATGTAGGATCACTTATTTAGGATGTTAACTCAAGTGTCATCATGCAAGTATTGTAACTCATGTGTCATAACTTAAATGTTGTCTTTTAGTTTGACTAAAGTGTCATCATGAAAACACTTTAGTTAACTATTTCTTCTTTATTAACACTTTAGTTAACTATTCTTAACTGAAATCATGTTGATTGATTTACCGAAGTTATCAATGTGAGTTCTCTTTTAATTAACTAAGGCATACCTTGTTAATATCATTGAAGCTTAACAATTAGAGTTCTCCTTAGTTAATTGAAGTCATTCTTATGAGTAGTTTGAATTATCTTTGTTCTCTATGCAATTTATCTTTATCTCTTATCTTATCTGCATGGTCAATATGTGCTAAATTTAATTTATCTATCATATCATATTATACTAAGAATATGCGTCTAATGCTATGAACATATCATATTACTCTCGTTCCAAGTTGTCATATGCTAAAGTAATTAACTCTAGAGATGGACAATCTCTAGAGGAGACTTAATATATTTATCCATCTTGAATGACCATGGTTAGTAATACACCACACAACATTAATTCTTTTATATGCAAAGCATCACCTCTACACTAGAGGCCCACCTCAACATATGAGGATCCGATTTGACACACAAGTCCTTAGCCTTGTCCAACAAGATTGTACAACACACAGACTTTGACATATCAAAGTATTCACCTTAACACATGAGGAATACAAATTCTAAACTGAATACTTAGTCATTCTTGAGTCCAACCCAAGAAATTACTCCAAGTTCTTAAGTCCAACTCAGGATCCCTACCTCAACACACGAGGCCCAATTTGGACACAAGTTTGTCTTGGAGAATGACTTGTGATGTTGTAACTTTAATGCTCCCTCTTAGTGAGGGAGGAATTATTTTCCATACCAAGCTTGTCTCAGAAGTACCTATACTTCATCACTGACAGAGGATTTTTTAACACATCTAAAATATACTCTTCAGTAGCAATGTACTGAATTCTTATTGTACCTCTCTAAAAAATGACTTTGATGAAGCGATACTTCATCTCAATGTGTTTTGAATTATCATAAAACACTGGGTTTTCTGATAGATTAATACAACTCTGATCATTATAGTGAATGTTTGTAGTCTCAAGCTTCTCCATGAACAAACCTGCAAGTAGCTTCCTAAGCCACATTGCTTCTTGGAAGGTGGCACTAGCTACAATATACTTTTCTTCTATAGTACTAGTCGTAATATAATTTGCCTATGTAGTACTAGTTTCAATACACTTTGATACTGTAGTAATAGTCACAATACACTTTGCTTCTGTAGTATTAGGATTAATACACTTTGCTTCTATAGTACTAGTTGTGATACTGACACCCAAATTGGTGTTGGAATAACCAAGTAGCTTTACCTCACCACTAGAGGCATATCTAAGTCCATAAGCAATAGTACCTCGAACGTATCTAACCAACTGACTTAAGATACTCGCAACATAACATATATAAGTCTATTATGTATCAAGTACATCAAGGAACCAATACGTTGCCTATACTTGTTAACATCTATTGGATCCGATCCAAAATATGACTAATGTACCTTATTCAAACTATAAATCATTGGAGTAGTCATGGATTTTCAATCCATCATACCAAATATTCATAACAAATCAATTGTGTACTTTCCTTGCGAAAGGAAAAATCTCATCTTTCCTTTGCCAAGCTTCAATACCAAGGAGGTAGTGCATAAGACCCAAGTGTTTCATTCTAAAACTCAGACTGAGCTCCTTCTTACACTAAACAATATGGCGTTCCTCTCCAGTAAAGAATAAGTAACTAACATAGAGAACCAATACCAGAGCTTGGCTCTTCACAATATTAAAGTAAAGGTTTGGATCATATTCACTCTTAAAGAATCCCAGTATCTAAAGATATTTGTCAATATTTGAATACCAATCCCTTGAGGATTTCTTTAATCCCATACAACGATTTCTTTAGTTTTCATACATGGGTCTCTTCCCATATACTACAAACTCCTTAAGTTGCAGTATGTAAACCTCTTCCTCAAACTCACTATTGAGGAAGGTTGTCTTCACATCCATTTGGAGAAGCTTCCATCCTAGGATAGATGCAAGTGAAATCATATCTCAAATAGTGTTTTACCTATCCATGAGAGTGAATGTATCATTATAGTGTATGCCTTCTTTATATGAGAAACCTTGGGCAACAAATCTAGATTTATACTTTTCAATACTGCCATCAACAACATGCTTGATCTTATATAGTCATCTAGAAGTTAGTATGGAATCCCCTTATAGTTTAGGAACAACTTCCCAAACACCATTCTTCATAATATATTTGTATTACTCTACCATGGAACTTTTCCATACTTGCTGCTTAGCAGCTTCTTCATAGGTGGAAGGTTATGAATCAATGATGTGACTCATATGTGCCACATACCCTAAATATCTATCAGATTTCTTTCAATATCTAGATGATATTAATGGTGATGCATTCCTTTCTTCATATTGTATAATGTATTAGTACCATACGGATTTTCTCTCAGCAGGAGGTTCATCGAGTGATATTTCAACTAGTTCTAGTGGTTCTCCAGGAGCTAGAAAATATGAGAACTCTTCTAGATTCTCCCTCTCAACAAATGAATGGGGAAAACTAGAATCTGGGTCTTCCATCATGGGAGTCTCATGATCCTCCATGTTTGTATCATACTAAATCTCTTTTGAGTGCTCGAATGCAGCCTATTCATGGAATGTCACATCTTTGTTGACTTCAATGTGTCTTTCAGCTGGTACATATTTTTTGTAGGCTTTGGATGATTTGCTATAACCAAAGTGCCTTTTTTATAGATATCTCCAACTTTGTCCTATTTTCTTTCGGTACATGAATGTATACAGGACTCCCAAATATCCTCGGGTGTGAAATATATGGTTTTTCACCAGTGAACACTTTTTCAAAAGTATTCTCTTCCATAATAGCATGAGGGATTCTATTCTGGATATACACAGTTGTAATGGTGGAATTTTCCCATAAGGAGGTAGACAAATATTGATCATGCATCATAGATTTTTCAGTCTCACAAATTTATTCTAATCTTTCTTTCGGTAACCCCATTTATTAGGGGTTTTATGGCACAATCAATTTTCTTCTTATCCCTTCAGAACAAGTATCATCATTCTTCTTTTTTAGGCTATAACATACGGTCTTTCCTGCTAGTCAAATCCATTCAAGTGATTAGAAACCTTGCATGATCATTAAATTCAACCATATGAATATTTCAATACAATGGAAATAGCTCACACAATCAAGCAAACATTTTAACCTATGTTTCTGCACAACCACCATCCATATCTCATGGAATGGTATGTAGAACTATATGTTTCTTACTCAATCATAAAATGTACTACATGAGCTTTATTATTTTCCAATAAAAGAAAACTATATCATATTCCCATCATGTTATACTATAACATATATCCTAATTCTACGAATACAGATCTACATATAATTGTAATGAAATATATTCAAAATTATTTAGACCTGATTTACAAGAGAAATTTATAATCAAAATAAAAACACTTATATTTTATTCTTTTATGGGCTCCCTCTTTATCTCTCCTTCCTTGTGGAAATAAATGAATTCCTTAGATATTGATATTCTTTCTTGATGGAAGCTCACTGCATATTAACTTAAAAATTTGGTCACATGCAAGAGGTAGTGAATCTTTGCATGGGTGATGGAGGCCTCGTGCAGAAGATAGTGAATCATAACCTTGAAATCGTCAATCCTCTCTTCATCCTTGTCATAATAACAAGGTTTTATTCTTTGGTGGAAGTCGTCTTGCTTTGGATTCACCCTTCCTCTTGGAGGAAACCATGCCACAACCTCTCAAAGTTAGGTTTCACCTCTTGAACATTAGCATCATCCAAGAATGTCTTCCATGAGGACGGGAGACCATCAACAATGGTTTGAATGAGATCATCATCATCGAACACTACTCCAATGCTAGTAAGTTTATCTCTTACTTGAGAGATCTTTGTGAACACAGGAATCCATTGTCTCATCCTTCTCCATATTTATATTATATATCTTGTTCTTCAATTCTCTCTTTTGAATCATAACCTTCTTCTCATAATTAGTTTTCAAGGTGTTGAAGCAATCCTTTGTGACCTTCAATGGAGTAATCACCAACATCAAGTTGTTTTTCACCGAATCATAAATGATACTCTTAGCTTTGGCTTGATTCTTCTTAAAAGCAATGCACCCTGCATTAAATGTAGGCTCTTAAACAACATTGGATACGTATCCATATAATTCATACACTTCCAGTATGTTCATAATATTGGCCTTCCAAGTGCATAAGTTTGAAGTTCCTTCAAGGCAGTCTTTGGGCCTTACTGAGATTGAGGCCATTTATTCAAGTATTATTCTCAATTTATACCACTCGAGATCAATGTAGGCTCATGCTTTATTGCAAAACTTATCTCCTACGAGACATGGGTCGAATGCCATGTTGAATATTTTAATAAATATGTTTAGATTTGATCTATAATCTTTAACTGTGCAAATACAAAGCACTTGAAATCAATGAACCATTCATACACATAATCATTCACACATAACACGGGATTTACCCTGGGTAAAACCCTCAAAAATATGAGGATGAAAAAACCCAACAAATATTCAAAGTATGATTATGATAGATAACAGAGAATGTCTTTTACAATAGCATATTTCTTTCGACATCCTAGGTGTAAATACTGATCAGTCTAGAAGAGAGATCAACCAGATGATATTTGCAATGTGTCCAACACATAAATAACTTTCCAAATTCAATATCATGCAAGATGTAGTGAATCATTGCATGGGGAATTTGGTTCCCATGCAAAATATAGTGAATTCCTTCTTAGAGAATAGCTCTTCTCTTCAGTTTCTTCAATCCTGCATAATACAATGTGAAATTCCTTTCATCTTTGACATTAAATCATGTTGTACTAACTTTAGAATGAACTTGCCTTCTAATTGGATGTAGGATCGCATAGTTAGGATGCTAACTAAAGTATCTTCATGCAAGTGTTGTAACTCAAGCTTCATAACTTAAGTATCATATTTTAACTAAGTGTTGTCTTTTAGTTAAAACACTTTAGTTAATTAGATTTTCTTTATTAACACTTTAGTTAACTATTCTTAACTGAAATCATGTCGATTGATTTACTAGAGTGACCACTGTGAGCTATCCTTTAATTAACTAAGGCATACATTGTTAATATCACTGAAACATAATAACACTTAGAGTTCTCCTTAGTCAACTGAAGTCATTCTTATGACAAATTCAAATTCTCTTTGTTATCTATACAATTTATCTTTATCTCTTATCTTATCTGCATGGTCAATATGTGCTAACTTTAATTTATATATCATATCATATTATACTAAGAATAATTTTCTAATGTTGTGATCATATCATATTACTCTCATTCCAAGTGGTCGTATGCTAAAGTAATTCACTCTAGAGGTGGTCAGTCTCTAGAGGAGACTTAATAGATTTATCCATCTCGAATGACCATGGTTAATAATACGTCACAAAAAATTAATGCTTCGACATGCAAAACATCACCTCTACACTGGAGGTCCACCTCAACACATGAGGATCTAACTTGACACACAAGTCCTTGTCCTTGTCCAACAAGACTGTACAACATCATCACTTTGACATATCAAATTATTCACCTCAACACATGAGGAATAACCTTTTACACTGAAGGATTAATCATTATTGAGTCCAACCCAATAATTTACTCCAAATTCCTAAGTCCAACTCAGGCTCCCTACTCAACACATGATTCCCAATATTGACACAATATTGGCTTAGAGAATGACTCATGATGTTGTAACTTTAATAGCAGTCCTGTGTCGGTTGCATGGTCTTCGATGGTTCATTCATTTACAATGCATCAAGGGTGGACCATACCCAAATCATCTCCATCTTGCTAATGATTTGAGGAAGGGTTAATATCATTTTCATGTGGACCAACATACTAATCTCTAAACTTTTATTCAATCACCACGGGTTACAATTTCTTGGACAACATGATATTTTTCTTGGAAACTATTTTTTGAATGAATGATATTTAAATTTCCTTTGAGTATTATTTCCTCAATCCAAATTATCATTTAAACTCTTTTGGGATAAGAGATTATGTGTGAAATTTTCATGGATTAGAGGTGGACCGAATCGAATTCATGGTGATAATTCCACATCAATTCTTGATGGATACGTTAAAATATCTTGAAAAAATTACCACATACTTATATGGGTAATTTATAACAATAATGGATCGAAACTCATGCCTCTATCCCTTTCCTTTCATTAGGTTGTCATATTTGACATTTTTCTTGTATTGAAATAGGTATCTAAACTAGAACTAGAACTAGTACAGAGACTAGTACTAGCACTAATACCGAACCACAATCCTATCATTACCATTGCCTCAACCATTTCATTGTCACAACGTAATCATCATTGCAAATTTGACATTAATGTCCTCATCAATCTCTTGAACCTATTGACATCAATAACAACTTCTTCCAACATCTCATGGGTGTGAATCTTATATGTGGGATAAAAAAAGAAGAACCTAATAATAGAATTAAAGAGTTTTCAAAAACTTGTGGAGTCAACCCCACCCAAACAAAAATAGAAAATTGGAAAATATTGAAGTAATTAAACTGGAAATTGAGGCCACAAGTCTAAATGAGGCTCCATCAACCACAAAACATCACAAAATTAAAATTAGTTATAGCTTATGGGGGCGAAAATCAAAACCAGAGACTCAAATACAAAAGTATATGGTTAAGAGAAAGGTTAAACAATACAAGATTATCCTAATTCCAAGCTAATGCAAAAATAATTATGAATAATATGTCATATATCTAACTCCATGGTGGGGAGATAATTAGCAATTTTGATTTGATCAATGTTGTTGCATTTTAACTCTTCATCACTCTACATAGAACCAAGAATAGAGATAAGGGGAGTAGGAAAATATTCTTGAGAACATCTCATTCTTGGTGGAAGAAGGAGATGATGATTACATTCTCATACCAATATCTCAATATTAACTACAAATTGTGCTTAAAATGATGAAACCAGTTAAGGCGTAAAGTTCAGATGATGTTGATTTAAAATTATACAACTAGTATATGAAAATTACAAGAAAAAACATTTGATATGGTAGAGGATTTGGAAGCAAAGGGCTCCTTTCCAATTCCCATTTCAAAAGAAAAACATCCAAAAAAATCTCTAGATTCATGTATATTCTTTAGGCAATGTATCCTATACGTTCATAATAAAAATCAAGGTGGGAATAAATGTGTCCTACAATAAAAAGAATCATGTCAGAATATTTACGAGGCTTTGTCTAGGTTGTATTATTGGTGAGAATAAAATTAATAGTTTAGGAGGAAATCAATAGTATCAAGTTTGATAGGTACACAAAGATGGTAATAATGTTGGATATGAAAAATCAAGTTGATAGTGTCAATATTTATTTCATTCTCAATGGGTTAAGTAAGTTTAAATTTTCATAAAAATAGTATCTTTAAGAAAAAACAAGTATAAGAAGGGCATGGATAGCACTAATTTCCAAGGATGTTTCTTATCCCCTTATATAAATCCTAAAGAATGGAAAGAGGAGTGAAATACTTCAGGGTATAACTATAGCTAGGGGTTAAAAGTGATCAATTTCTCCCAATTTTTTGATGATACACTTTTCTTAAGCGATGGATGTATTATATCAAGAGGGAAGGTGAATAAATCGAAATCTATCATTTATGGGTAAAATTCCCACATTATCTATCCTTAAGTGCATCATCTAGGTACAATAATTTTTCATGGAACCTAAGTGGAGAACCTTTTAGTACATCCATACTCCCATCTCATTTAGGAATCCAAGAACTTGCAACTAGTGTCTAACCCTAGATAAAATAAGAAGGAAAATCGCCTCATGAGACATGAGGTTTCTAAATTTCTAGGATGTAACAGTATTAATCAAAGAGATGCTATATTTTCTTTGGGCCTTCCATTTTTAGTTTTGGCATCCTTACTAGAGTCCTTGGTTAAATTAATAAATTATCGATATCATTCCCTTGGAAACGAGGGATATGGTCCTTCATCTGAAAACTGAAGGGGGATTAAGAATCAAATATCCCAACCCAATGAATATAGGACTTGGAGAAATGGTGATTTGGAGCATAGTTAGAAGAGATGATGCTTAGTGGAAAACCATACATCCTTTTTTTAAATCCTTGTGGTTCATATATAGTATTTGGATCATTCAATCACTATAGGATTAGGATCAAGTTCATGGAATTAGATTATGGAACCATTTTTAGCACTACAAATACAAATATCATAGTCCATAAGAAATGAGTTAATGATGCTTAAATCCTAACCTCAAGGATAGTCCTATTATTTCCATCCTCCATAATTGGTGTATCTCTGATTAAAAAAAATGGTGAATTATTTATTTGGGATGGATTCTATGGTATATTAAAGTAATGGAAAATATGCCAAGATATAAATCCCCCATATGGAAATCCCTAGTCAATCAAGCAGAAACATATGAATTGTTCTAGGAGAAAACCTTTACCCTTACTGAACAAATGTAGGAATATTAAAAATAATAATGCATCATATTCGAAACATACCAAAGGAAAAGGAACTAGAATTCATGTGTTCTAAATAGCTCATCCAAAGGATTAAAACCTTCATTTGGTTACTATTCCACAAAATTATTTTGACAACGTAAAATATCAAAAAATGAGGTATTGAAGACCCCTGAATATGATCTATGTTTACACAAATGAGTACATGGTCAATATTTATTTTTCAAACGCCCATACACACTCACAATTTTGTATGAAGAGATGGTAAGAAAACATAGAGGTTCTTGAATGATACAAATCATGGGAGGATATCTTCATATGTCAAGACTTCAACTTCCCAAACAAAATTATAATTTTTCTTTAAAAGAATGTAGGCATTACTCACTAGATTAATTTTTTAGTAAGATTGGGTAGAAAGAAACAACATAGTCTTCATAGAAAAGAAAAGTGTCCCTTATAGAAAATAATTACAACTTCTATGATAAGAGAAGCCTTAGTCAACAATTATAATAAATGTGATAAAATTACTAAAAATACATGGAAAAGGGAAAATAAGGTCCTAAAAGTTTAATTTTAGATTGTAGGAGTGGATGGAAAATGCCTCTAACCTTGATAGTTTATCTGATAACCGATCAAAATAACTCCTTACAAACTCACTCCATTGATAAATTGGAGAAATGGGTAGAATAGTAAGGATCTTACACCATATTATTTGAAGGGGTTTCCAAAACAAACAAACAAAAATTGGTGTAGAATTTTTTATCCTTAATCTAGCAGGAGACTTATTTTGTATCTACCCCTAGGTTTTGTGGGCATCCACAAACAACTGTGTGAAGGTTGACACAATACACATGGGATACGAAGTTGTATCATTTTTGGTAATTGAAAATATAGTATCTTTAGTAAATTCTCTTGATAGTTGATAACATATCGTTGTTGGAATATATTAAACCCACTCACAACTTAGGATAAAATAATTAATCATTATTTGATTAATTATTCATCCACTAGCTTAATTAGTTGGCATCCACTT
>LPNX010208402.1:4425-21490 GCA_001517045.1 Pseudotsuga menziesii
CTAAGCGACATTGTAATATTCAAGAAAAGATGACTCAGCTCCTTTCTACGCCATTACAGAATCAAACATCTAAACTCTACTGTAAATTCCATATAATTTAAGTACAGAAAACGAAATTAGAGGAGAAAAACAGAGACAAAGTGTTAAAAAGAAGCAAGGAAAAGAAAATGCTTATCTATGCAAAGATCACTCAGATCCCGTCTACGCCTGCATATTCATCTGATCTTCATTGCCTAGAAATTAAAACGAAACCAATCACTCAAAGATTTGTAACAAAGCATCTCTCCATCCGGCAAATTTAATAATTACTGAGTTCAAAAACAAAGGAAGCAAATTTAATTGTTTCCATATAAATTTAGAGAGATAATATTAATGGTGTATGTTCCATGATGGGGCAAGTTATTTGTTTGGGCATACTATATGCAAAGGAAGCTAAATAAAAGGTATGTTATTTAAACTAGTAACAAAGTAGATTCCAATTAAAAATGAAGTGATGAGAATATTGAAAGTGTTAACAGTGATTAAAATATACATTGTGTAAATCCCATTTTAAGTATTATTGGGTTTAGCTTTACTTGGATTAAAGTGTATTATGTAAAAAAAATGTAATATCTAGTTATTCTAAATAACAAAAGAAATGTTGGATAAATACGTCCTAATTATAATAAGATACAATTTACGGAAATTTAAGGGTGTCCCAATGAATTGTATATTTAATTTTCACATGTTTATGTGAGCCATGAAAATCATGTAAGGATTCGTAATAGTATTACACTATGTTGCTTAAGGAATTCCTTTGAAGGGGGAGATTTAATATCTTGTATGGTAGCATTTTTCCAATGTGTAAGTACGTAGTTATGCTTAGAAGATTGACTTAGGATATCTATGACTATTTAAGTTGAATTCGTGTTACACCAATATTTAATGGTGACTATCTTTATATACAATGAGTAATTTCACAATAAATATATATTTAGTCTTTGTGTCATGCTTAGATGATTGACTTAGGATGTCTATGACTATTTAAGTTGAAGTCGTGTTACACCAATATTTAATGGTGACTATCTTTATATACAAGGAGTAATTTCACAAGAAATATATATTTAGTCTTTGTGTCATGCTTAGATGATTGACTTAGGATATCTATAACTATTTAAGTTGAAGTCATGTTACACCAATATTTAATGGTGACTATCTTTATATACAGGAGTAATTTCATAATAAATATATATTTAGTCTATGTTATTTAACGGTGACTATATTTATATACAAGGAGTAATTTCACAACAAATATATATTTAGTCTATGTGTCATGCTTAGATGATTGATTTAGGATATCTATGACAATTTAAGTTGAAGTCGTGTTACACCAATATTTAATGGTGACTATCTTTATATACAAGGAGTAATTTCACAACAAATATATATTTAGGCTTTGTGTCATGCTTGGATGATTGACATAGGATATCTATGACTATTCAAGTTGAAGTCATGTGACACAAATATTTAATGGTGACTATCTTTATATACAACGAGTAATTTCATAATAAATATATATTTAGTCTTTGTGTCAATTTAGCTGATTTGTATTTACTGTAAAAAGGTATATTAATCATGGAATAGCCACACTCCTAAAATACCTAAATAACTTATACAAATAACTAATTTAAATGAAATCATGTTATAATTAGAAAATATTAATCCAGAAATTTTTCATGTTCTATTTAAGTTAAAAATCATATAACCTTCCATGATAAAAGTTTTTCATGTTGTATTTAAATTAAGAATCTTCAAACTCTCCATGATAAAAGATTATTAAAATTTAGATGTGTTTTCACATTATTTCAAAATAAAATAAAATAAATTATTATGCCATCTCTCAAAATAATAAAGGGGAAATTGGGTTTGTTGAGTTTTCAACTTTTCTCCAAGCTCAATTCTAACGAGCCCCTTTCTACATTTTATTCAATAACTTTGGCCATTAAGAAATAAAACACCTTTCTATGGAGTCACGTTTTATATTTAAAATTATTGAAAGGAAAAAGGAAATTTCCTCAAAACTTAGAACATTTATGAAACCAAGGATAATTAAAGAAAAATAATGAAGGGTCGTTTATGCTTAGAGTACCTCATTAAATGTACACATTTGCTTAGAGTACCTCATTAAATGTACATATTGAACAAAAAATATGCATAAACTCTTGGAGGTTTCTTTTACACGCATAAAATTCCACATCCATTAAAGTTTATGCTTTATGCTTTTAGGTTGTTTTTGGTAGTTGTGATCATTTTCAAACCATTAAATGAAAATTTTAATATTATTAAATTTATTATAAAATATTTAAATATTAATAAATGATATTTTATTTAATATTATTAATTATAAAATAATACACGAATTATTAATAATTATAATACACGAGACTTGGAATAAAGAATTTGATTTATAAAATAAACTGACTATATATCTAAATGTCCAAAAATTCATATAAGAAAAAGGTCATGATCAAGAAAGGCAGCGGGAAGAATGCGGGGATTCATCAGCGAGATGGAAATCGTGAACAAGCAACATATTTAAGTGAAATTTTGATGAACGACATTAAATGTAACAAAAAATTAAGTTGCAAAAAAGGAGGAAAAGTAAAGCACGGGAGTCGAACCGTCGGCGTCGAGGCTGCAAAGATTATAAGTAAATTACACTCGTTAAAGATTTATCCAGCGATTTCATTCTACATGAATCTAACCTGGCATTACAAGCCATTACAAGATTCATATCAAATCGAGAGCAAGAAACAGATAGCCTGATGTGATTTAATTGACAGGAATCAAACCCCCATGATTTTCAGAGGCTCTAAGGCCAGAACAGAAAATCAGTATCTGATCAATGAATCTATGCTTTATTTAAATGGTCATAAGACTGACTCTAGGCATAATTTCTTTTTCACTACATGTTCAATCGCGGGCATATATGGGAAATCAAAATAAGTCAAATCGGAGCATTAGAGAAATTGTAACCTAAGAAATGGACATATTCATGCTAAGAACATGTTCCGATAATCAAGAAAGAACAACTATTGCCGGAAAGTTGAGCAGTACACTTTTGACATGGTTTAAAGCAAAATAAATGGCAACAAAAGGAAATAGGGTTTTACTTAGGGTTGCCTTCCATTGGAAATCAAATCCTCTTATCGTTTCGGCCAAAAAACACCAAACAAATATTGTCAAATTAAAGCAGACAGCAATGAACATATAAACTGAAAACAACATACATCAAATATTGTCACATGATATCAATTTGACAACAATCAACATCTAAACGGAAAACAAGAAGCTGGAATCATTCTGAAGCTTGATATCAAATTGACAGCAATCAACAGATAAACGGGAAACAAGAAGTTGGAATCAATTATGAACTGAGTTTCGGCGTGATTTATCCTAAGAATGGTACTAATTGAGGCTTTTGTTTCAGAGATATAAGGTTTTATTGAAAATCGAGTTCACAATTTCAAGCCAATGAAATCAAATTACCGTCACATGAAATTATAGGAGAAAAACAGAGACAAACTGTTAAAAGGAAGAAGGA
Source organism: Pseudotsuga menziesii (assembly GCA_001517045.1). Lineage (NCBI taxonomy): Eukaryota > Viridiplantae > Streptophyta > Pinopsida > Pinales > Pinaceae > Pseudotsuga > Pseudotsuga menziesii. The sequence goes on from LPNX010208402.1 coordinate 8,009, forward strand.
AAAGAAAATGCTCATCTTTCGTTCACCGTCGCTTTCTTTCCTTCTCCATTTACATTGATCTTCATTGCCTTCACTAACAAAGCAATCATAAATAAAAATTGTATCAATACACTCACAGGATGGAAAGATTTGTAACAAACCTGCTATCCATCCAGCCAATCAATTAAATTTTTACTGAGCTTGAAAAACAGAAAAAGGAAATGGATCTCTGACCTCACCTGTATGTGAATTCGATGCTAAAGCCATTCTTCAGCTTCTATTCATCTCCTACATTATATATATATATGCCTTCCTTCCTCTCAGTTATCACAGGTAATAATACATGGACATAGACTCTCAAAAACACAGAGAATCACAGGTAATAATACATGGACATAGACTCTCAAAAACACAGTGAAAAAAGAAACCAGACCACAAAACACAGAGACAAATAAGACAAATATAACATACAGCACAGACATAACATACCACCACAACAAACGAAAAAACAAAGCAAAGAAAAACACCGCCTGAGAGGAGAAGCCGAAAGCGCACCGAGGAGAAGCTGAAGAATGATTGAATAAGGATTCGTTTATTATTTTATAAGTAATTGCTGGATTTAATAGTTAATAGGTGGTATATTTATATTTATCCATAAAGAATGTGGTATGAATATATTTATGGATTATAGCATTTAATAGGTGGCATGTTTTTGTTTATATGAGTTTATAAGTGTTAAGGATGAAAATCAATTTTTTTATAATGTCCTGTTTACACCCAATTTTTTTATAATGTTCTGCTTACCACATTGTTACCGGATTTAATAGTTAGTAGGTGGTATATTTATATTTATCTATAAAAAATGTGGTATGAATATATTTATGGATTATAGCATTTAATAGGTGGCATGTTTTTGTTTATATGAGTTTATAAGTGTTAAAGGATGAAAATCACTTTTTTTATAATGTCTTACTTACATCCACATTGGATCTGAGTTTCATAGTATTTGTTACAAGACAGACCTTTATAATCTCCTAACTTGTCAAAATTATAGTGAGCTTGGAAAGCTTCTTGCCAAGCTTTTTGACCATGGTAACAAGATTTTAAAGTAAACCAAGTATTATTCTTCTTAAGGTTAGATAGACCAAAGTTGGTCTCACTGGACCTTAATCATAATCATCATAAAGAATGTGGTAGGAATATATTTATAAATGTGAAAATATAATGAAAGATAATTGAATAAGATTTTAGAATTTTTTAAACCCTTAATCATCATCATCATAAAGAATGTGGTAGGAATATATTTATAAATGTGAAAATATAATGAAAGATAATTGAATAAGATTTTAGAATTTTTTAAACCAATAGTAAAATAATATATTTTATAAAGGTGAATATATAACTAGGTACACCTCAAGAAATTGGACTTAAGTTAATAGTTGTATTTAATAGTTAATTTAAAAGTTAATATAAAGCTAATGCACTTAATATGATAGCTCGAAGTTATGTAGACTTTTCTTCCAATAAATGTCACTTGGAATTCTAAGTTATGACATGAGCTCCACATTACCATGCCACTAAGTTCAATTATTACATGAGTTGAGAGCAATTTCTTATTAAGAGGAGTTGAGTTCCTTTGTCTCAAGAATTGCACATTACTTCAACTCTGAGTTATAAAATGTAGTTTGACTAAACCTTGTACACAATAACTAGACTTCTAGTTGCTAAATAGAGTTCCAGTGTCATATAGACTACACATTACTATGCCATTAAATTCACTTATCACATGAACTATTTTTATTTTTTATTTATTTTTTTCCAACTAATACAAAGTTCAATTATTAAACATAAGTTATTTTCCATTTTTTTAAATGACACCCATAAAACCATACACCTATTTATTTTTTATTAAAAACAATCTACCAAAAACACATCAATGGGCTTGGCCGTTGGTCTTCGTAAAGTCTCTTTCTTGTGCATCGATCCAAGAGAGGAGTCAAGGTGTTCCTTATCTTGTGCATCGATTTATTGTGCATCGATCCAAGAGAGGAGTCAAGATGTTCCTTCAAGAGTCTCTCAGCTCGAAATTAATTGAATAAAAAATTTAAAATATAAAATTACAAAACCATTAAAATATTCCTTTCACAACCACTCATCCAAATGTTACAATTATTTTACAAACTAAACACATGAAACCAGTGATCAAGTTATTATAACCTTTCTTTACGCAGCATTCTTACAAACTAAACACATGAAACCAGTGATCAAATTTAGGTATGGTTTTGAGGTTGAGACGAGTGATCAAATTTGAAGGGTGGGTCTTAATTTCAATTGGAAGGGAATTAATATTTTTAAGCCCTTCTGAAATCAAGGATAATATAAGTAATTGTATTTACATTGATAAGTATATATTACTTAATTTTTTCAAATAAAAATGCAAAAAATAAATATTGTTTTTCAATTTTGTATAATTGAGTATTTTTTAATATTTATATAAAAAAATGATATATTTTCAATAAAACTTATTTTAAAGGTATTAAGTTGTCATATGTGTATCAATAATTTTACACTTCAATAACATAACAACTATTCTATTGTATTTTTTTAAGTTGGAGCAGATTTCATTATACAAAAAAACTACTTAGACTATGTCCTAACCATATTGAGGCATCAAGTGCAATCCAAGTGCAATCCAAGATTTAGAGATCTAAGAATGATAAGTAATGGTCACTTAACAGAAAATAATACACAACTTAGAAAACATTAAAAAAAAATCCTACATACCAAACAAGTTAGCATAACGAGGGTCAGGGCATTAAATTTTTTGTTCAACACTTGTCATGAAAGTATGCATGTATGGGATGGAGGGGAAATGGAATCAAGCCTAAGTCAATTGAATCCTTGCAACCCATTGCATGTCTGAGTCTCAACAATCTGCCTTTTAAATTGAACCAAAATAGCAAAAGAAGTTTATTAATGGCTAGATTTGAGAAAGTTCTAAGTGTGAGTAATTAAGGGCTCGTGGCTCTAAAATTTGTTGTGTTTTGTACCAGTCCATGATTCAATGAATCGAGAGTCACAGATAGTAATTTAAGTTATTTAATGAAAACATTTAATGCGTATACCTCTATGTCGAAATCATTTTCCATGACGATGTAAGCCACTACCCTCTTTATTGTCTTACGAAAAGGCATGATAATGAGGAATAAGACCTAAAATTATGGACTTTGCCTTCAAAGAATGCCTTGCAATCACATTGGTGAGTGATAACAAGATCACAACAATCCAATGTGTCAAATGTTAGTTGATACTGTTAATTAAAGACTTATATGGTAAATTTAATATAGGACTTACTTATACTTGTCTCTTACTCTTTGCACCTTGACACATTTAATATTTTATGGTTGTCTCTATGCCTTGACCCAATTTGTATTATAAGGTGAGGATGTGCATGCATAATAATCCTTAGTTATGACTATGAGATGAGGATTTAAAGGGAAGACATTAGAGGAAATTTCAACTCAAAATGGGCCTTTCAACATAATTAAAATTCCATGTCGTCATGTGTTAGCCAATGAAATTGCTTTAAATTTGAAACACCGTATAGGTATTAAACAAGGTTTTTAATATAAATTTGGGGATATGTATTATAAAAAAAACTACTTTTTTGTACACATTTTCGACGTATCTCCCTCTAAGTTTACTCAAATTTCGATCGGGAGAGCTCGTTGAATGGTAAATTAAATTCCGCATCCAACGAGTACCCACTCGGCATACTTTTGACGGACCCCACCACCCCAAAAACAAGAAATACCTGAAAAAACGTGATGATGATGTTTAAATTCTAAATCCAGCAAGTGCCCACTCGGTATACTTTTGACGGACCCCACTACCCCAAAAACAAGAAATACCTGAAAAAACGTGACAATCAAAAGTATGTCGAGTGGGTACTCGTTGGATGCAGAATTTAATTTAGCGTCCAACGAGCTCTCTTGATCGAAATTTGAGTAAAATCACAGGGATATATGTCGAAAATACGAACAGAAAAAGTAGTTTTTTTCTTTTTTTTTTCCTCCAAAATTAATAAATAGTATTTTATTATTTTAACTATTATTTTATTATTTTTCTTAGGAGGCCCATTTTGAGTTGAAATTTCCTCTAATGGGATGTAAAGACAAGTAATTTTTATATGTATTTTAGTAGCACTGAGGACAAATGTTGTGAGAAACCACAATATTTAGAAGGATGGAGGGACATTAAATCACGATCATGCCACCCATCAAATTGAAGACTAATCTTAAGCCAACAATTGTTTTTTTCATTTTATTAATAACCATTGTTTCTCCATATCGTGTGCCCAATGACACTTCTCTATAGCAATGCATAAATTGACCTCTGCATAGTTTGTGATCCTAGCTACATGTCATTATTTGTATTTGCATGACATCAAGTGTTGTTTATAGTTGTCATGATTCCATGATATTCATGCAAGAAATGAAGTCTTATAGAGGAGGACTAATCAAACAGACCTTTTGAATTTCACTTTGACGAAAAAAGAGTGGACAATGCTAGCGAGATTCACATAGGTAGTAGGCACAAAGTTTTGAGCTCGTTTCAGGCCTAGTAGTAGACTAGTAGTTGTTTTTTGTTATAGTCGTAGTTGTTGAGGCACTGCCACACTTTATATTGCATCCCTAAGTGACTCTAGAGTCAAAGTCACATCGGATGGCTATTGTCTCGTAGTCATCAATGATTATTGGTCATCTTGCACAACTAAGAAGTGTGTGCGTGGCATGAGTGAGTGATTTATCATAATTTATCATAATTCCAATATTTTGAATGATGAGTTGAACTTTATAGCATAGAAATTTGAACATCTTGATAAATTTATGTGGATGGGTAATTTCCAATGTTTCTTTTCTTTTAAAATGTTGATATAAATTATGCCTTTCTTAATTGGAAAGGTAAAATTCAGATTTTAATTATTTTTTGAACGACAATTTTAACTTTACACTTCTAGGAAGAGCTAGAACCGTTTGGAAGGGCTAAGAAGGGTTCAATTTTGAACGCTGGTTGACACTGAGCCATATTTTTTTATTTTGTATGAATGCAAGATGGTGATCCAACACTAGAGTTGAACTATTGGTTATGTGGGGTTTACTATTTCATACGAATAATAAACTATCTTCATGTTTTGGGAGACTCTAACGTGATTATCCAGTGGGATTTGAAGGTTCACATTATTCATTTCATTAAACTATCCACTTGTTGGTTCGTGTTAACGAACTAGCAGGAGCTTTTGATTTTTTGCATTTTCACTACATATACAGAGAATTCAATGTGTTGGTGGACGACCTGTCCAAACAGGCTATTGGTTTGAGGGCGAGCAAGATATTCTATTGAATCTTTAGAGGATCGTATTGTAAACTCATGTTTCTTCGAACTTCATTAACAACCTATGAAAATTAAGATTGTTTTGTAATGTAAGCCTACGTTCGGAAGCTACAGGTAATCAGAACTTTTCACAATTAATGTTGCAAAAAATTAAAGAACTTATGATGACTATAAGACCCTATGTAACTTTGTGTTATTAAGACAGTTTTATAAATTTAAAAATGCCATTTTCCTCTGAAAAATATTAGCACACATTTTTATAAATTTAAAATTGTATTATTTCCCAAAAAATTATGAAAAACACTCAAACAAATAATAATATTTAAAAACATGAAACCTAAACAAATAAATAATAATATTTTAAAATTCAGTTAAATTACTTAAAAATTAAAAATATGAACAAATTAAAGCTAAGTACTCAAATAATAATTTTTTAAAGTTTTAGGAGGAACGTCTAATTTATATTCGCATTGTGGAAAAGTTCAACAACAACATTAACATTTTAAAGTTTAATTCACTCCGTTCTTTTTCAAAAGAATATATTCATATTGTCAAAAAAAAATTAAAAAAAAAATTTAAAACTTTGATTTTAAAAAAATTCTTAAATACAAAATTAATTATCATTAATATTTTATATATAATATAAATTTATTTTTTAAATTTATATTATTTACTTTAAATAACTTAATTTATAAAAACAAATAAGTAAAAAAATAAATATTTTAAAATGGCTCTTCGAACCATTTTGGCGAGAAACTTTTTCATAAAAAGCTATCCAAACCAGAGGTGTCATAGACAATACCACAGCAAATATGCCCCAACTACATACTTCAAGTGCATCTAACAATTAATTTATGTAAAAACAACAATCCTCAAAATAAAAGAATTTATTTAAAATATGTTAACAAGTCGAAGAACTCTTTTTACCGAGCAAATCTAACTATATCTCTATATTACACACCATTGATGTCAGAAAGATAGTTAAAGAAACTTGACCTAAATCAACACACCATGTAGATTGGATTTATATCATTATAATTATAGAAAGGTGGTTGATAAATAAAATAATAATCATATAATAATGCTAACTTATAAAAAAAAATATAAAGATTATTTATTAATTTTGATTAGGCTATTTAAAGTTGGAAAGAGAGAGTCACAGTTCATGATTTTGTTAATATTAATCGTTTGCAATTTAATGATAACATCTTAAATGCAATACAATACAATTCAATTCTATATATAATAATAATAATAATATATTTTTAAGATCATTCTTAAGGAAGATATTAATTGGTGTGGGATAAGGGTTTCACTTTACCCACCTATTTAAGTGCTAAAATCTTGTGGCTTTCTAAAAGGAAACACACGCTCTTAACCATTAGGCCCACTCAAATTATATATATACAACTTAGTGAAAAAAAATTATAATTCATAATTCAATAATAACATCCTAAATACAATACAATTAATTCCATACACATTCTTAGAAATTGAAAGCTACATATAGGATGTTATCTTTTTTCTTGGATGTTATTTCTTCTCTTTACACTTAGTTCCAACTAAAAAAATTAAAATGGCTTGCTAGCAAAGTGGAAGTCATCATTGGCGAAGTTTAATATAATTGTTGAATTAAAATTTTAAAATTTATTTATTAAATTTAAAATAAAGATAATTTATGATTTTAATAATTTATATTTATTATTATTTATATATAATATTTTATATACAAATGCAGTCAAAACACGGAATGTTCTCATTTTAGTAATAAAAAAACCAAATGCTATTTTTTTATACTCCAAAAGAAAGTATAGCATAGTTTTCAACAACTCTCGAAAGGGCTCCCAAGGAGCAAATGTGCCTTGCAAGATTCGAATCAAGTGGAGAGTGCAATAACCAAATATCCTACCCACGCGAGCTATACTTTATGGACTNGTAGTTGACTTGTTTAAATACATACAAGAGTGATTATTAGTCTTGTATAATTTCTTATAACTATATATAAAAAAAATCCAATGACTGTAACAAGTACAAAATTTTGAAATTAATTATTAAATATAGCCTTTATTGATCTTCTTTACTATGGTAGACATCAAATATGAATATAACATAATGCCTACTAGTCATTTTGGTTTTTTTTGCTTCTTCATGTAAAATCCTAAAGGACATAGAGTGAATACATTGTTAATGGAAAAAATATGATTTAAGAGTAAAACCAATTAGCTTGCAAGTTGTCTCTATGTTTTGCATGACATGTATTCCTTCAGTTGTGTGTTCATTCTTAGTTGTTCATTGTTTGTATTGATGGTTTTGTCTCAGCCATTAGCTTTTGCTGACAATTTTTTTATACTCAAACTAGCCTAGGCTTTAGAGTTGAATAAATAAGCATCCTTTTCAAATGATTTCAAGTTGTTGGTCGCCATTTGGAGCTATGCGAACTAGAATCTCTACTTCCTTTAGTAAGTCTTTGCCACCATCCGAGACACATAGGAACCAAGGTTCAAGGTCACCATAAAATTTGTATTTCTCGTCTTCTATAACCAATCCGTTGTTGTTTCAGCCTCTCCCTCTTCTGAAGAATAAAATGTAAATACTTTTCTATTTATTTTTTTATTCATTTTTGGGGGATTTTTTTAGGGTTCACACTATGGACTTTGCCCCTGCATTATTTTCATGAAAAGTTGCTTCTGTTAATGCAGGGATCCTTCCTCTACATTATATTCATGACAATTTGCTCCTGTTAATTGATATAAAGCTCATTGATATAGTTGCGATAGTTGTGAAGGATTTCCTTTATCAAGTGTTTTGTTCTTACTTTTGGAGAGGGTTTTATATTGCTCATTTCAACCATTAGTTTCTCTTATGAAAAACACATACATTCGTAGTGTGTGGTATAGTATTGTACTTGAGTGCCATAGATATCATTCAAGCATGACATACATAACAGTCACTAATTTCTTCTTGCTAACTATGCCTTTTTGCTCTATCAGGAATCCTCGAGACAGACGAGATTCCACTCTTTGGCAGGATATACCTTCCCTCAGTGCAGACAGTGGTAATCATTTACCATATTATGAAAATCTCTTTATAACATTGTGCCTGAGCTTATCTCGATTGCATATTTCTTATATCCAACGGGAAAGGAGCAGAGTCAACCATTGACTTTGCTCCTTGCCCATTGGATGCAGGGAATCTGCAATCAAGATAAGGATGGCCCAACATCATTACAAGTTTATTTCCCATCGCTACTAACCTAACGACATTTTCTTTTCATGCCACGACATGGCATTATGTACCTGGGCACAACCTATGGTTTCCCCAATGGAATGACATCTAGGTACACTCACCTGAAACAACACTCTTTCTGCTTTTTTGGTTCCTCATGCGATTTCAACCTTGGGGTTCAACTTCTTGGGAAAAAGGTTTGGTTCTTCTTTGTTAGTACTTATCGTGGTATTTAATAACTTTCCTTCTCGGGCAGAGCATGAGGTTTTTCAACTTATCTGGCCCTTTGAATGTAAAAACTCATTTTTACTTACGGAGAAAACCTGAACAATCTATATCAAACTCTTTAAAAATATGATGGATTTTATCTCGAGTGTGTATGGTAATTTAATGGCGATATGTAACTGCCAATAATATTCATCCTATTACAAGTCATTTAATAAATATGTGCTTAATGCTTGAAATCCAAAGAGTATAAAATCTGTTGTATTGTGTGCCTTATATAATCGAATCGTTAATAATAATATCAATAATTTTTTTCTCTACCATTTGTTTTCTTTACATTGTGTTTTGCTACGGGATTTTGATCCTGCATTTGATTTACCTCTTGTTCTTTTTGAAAGGTTTCAACCTCATCCATGAGTACTTTAAGGATATCCTGTATATTTTTCTAGTTTTAATTTTCCACCAAACGAAAGTTCTAATCAACTATTTCGTGTTGTCTACTGCAACGGTTGTTACAGACAACTCTTTATTTTATTTTTATTTTGTTCATTATTACTTTTAATTGATATATTTCCTATAAAGGGACATGGTTTTCCTCTTTTTTTAACATTTTTAACTGAAGGTTTTTTAATGTAAGCATTATTGAAAACTTTTAAAAGTGTTGAAGATTAACACTTACAATTAGTTTGTAACTAAACGATTATGCTATGATTATGATGAATTTTAGTTATGCAAATAGTTATCCAATGTATTCTAATGAAATAAAAGAACTGTTGGCTTCAATATGATTGTGGGGCCCTCCAATTAATAAAATTTCTTGTTTAGTTTTTTTGTTTCATTTTAATCTTGGTGCCCATGATTTATTAACATGGTATTAGAGCCTAGACAGCCTTGAATCTCTCACCAGAGTTACTAAAGCTTCCTTCTTCATTTACCTTCTTTATTATTTTTTATAAGGCTAAATCGATATGCTAAAAGAAGAAAGTTGTGGTAGTTATGGATATCCATTGACTTAGGGGATTTGGTTATATAATTATATTCTAAAGATTTGTGTTCATGTATTTGAAAATATTTTGCGTGTTCTAATTGGGTTCATTTGTGCTACATTAAGGAATCATTTTAGTGTAACTCAATATGGATTGTTGTCCAAATAATTCCAAAATTATGGTATAGGGAAGGATCCCTTAGTAGTTGTTGAGGTTACAAGACATGTGGATTGTCCAGTAATTGACTTCGAGAGATCTGTGATTCGGGAGTTGGGGAGGTGGAAATCGAGAACTCGGGAATTCTACCTTTACTAAGGTGATGAGACAACATGATGGAGTACCAAAAAGAATCCAAATATGTAGAGAAAAAAAAACCCTGCTTCAAATGAATATGTTATTATTGTCAATCAAGTTTTTTAATTGTAGTGTTAAGAGGGCATGTTGAGGATTAACACTTCCAATTAGTTTGTAAAAAAATTGTTATGCTATGGTTATGATGAATTTTAGTTATACAAAAAGTTATCCGATGTATTGTAATAAAATAAATAAATGTTGGCTTCAATATAATTATGGCACCCTCCAATTAATAAAATTTCTTGTTTAGTTTTTTATGTTTCATTTTAATCTTAAATGCACATGATTTGCTGTTTTCCGGACAATCCGCAATAGACATTTTTAGGTCGACGTTTCGATTCCAAATCTGGAACCATCATCAGGACAAGTATTTAATTGGTAAAGCTGTAGCTTTGGATTTAAATACCGGTTGGTGAAGTTTTGTAATTGAAATGGCCGACTAGTCCTAGGTTTAAGGAAGTGAAATTAATGAAAACTATTATAATTTGTTTTTTAAAAATTAGGTTAAATTACATGTTTAATGATTGAAATTTCTTTATTTAATTTTAAAATTAGGGTTATTGAAATACGGCTTAAATTAGGGCTAAAACTAGGGCTTCAAATTAGTGTTAAAGATTTTTATTTTCAAAATTTTAATAAATAATTTAATTTCTAATATAATTTTAAATTTTGATATATTTTTGTTTCTAACCTTAATTTATTTTCAATTGTTATAATATATTTATAATTTATAATTCAAATTATTAATAGAAATTTTAACAATTTATTTTTAATTTATTAATAAGTTAATAAAATTATTTATCAATTTTTTGAATTGAAGTAGGGCTTAAATTAAGGCTCAAAATAGAGCTTAGACTTTTATTTCCAATTAAAAATATTTAATGCTAAGTTTCAAATAATTTAATTTCTAATTAACTTTTAAAGTTTTTTTGATATATTTTTAAATTGTTATACTATATTTATAATTTATAAATTGAAATATTAATAAAATATATTTAAAATTATTAATAAGTTAATAAAATTATTTATAAATTTTTTGAATTATTAATGAAATATTTATAAGTTATTTATTTTATTCATTTATTTATTTAAGTTATTTTAAAAATTTTACTTTAAATTAACTAAGTTGGGCTAAGGTTTAGGGCGGTTGGAATTGTCTATTGGACCTGTTTAGACCCTTGATAAGGGGGACCCAACTTTTGCTAACTTCAAAACCACCATCTCTGTTAAGGTTATTGGGATGTTTGATGATCTCTATAGCCTCCCTAAATCTTCGTTTAAAGTAGTGGTTCTCTTGTGCAAGCAATGAAGTTTCCTCAAGACAAATATGATGTTTTGACCTCTCCGAGTGTTCAGCTAAGGCAGAGGTGCGAATACGTTGATTGCGGATATCAGCCCCATGCTCCCTTAATCTAACCTTAAGGGACCGACCAGTTTCTCCAATGTAGTTGAGGCCACAAGAGCATGTCACCTTATAAACACCTTTCCGTTGATGCTCCTCAACCTTGTCTTTTACAGTCCTCATTTTTTTCCTAATGGTTACTAGAGGTTTGAAAGCTATAAGGATATCTTTCTTTTTCAGGATTTTGGAAACCTTATCCGTGACGCCTTGAATGTAAGGGAGATAATCCCTCTTTTTGTCTTTGCGTTGATGGGGGTTCTTTAGTTTACCTAGGGGTTTTTTAAGGGTTCTCCTAATGTCATTTTCTTTATAACCGATGTTTTTGAAAACTCTAACCAGGTTTCCTTGTTCTTCTTTGAGATGTTCAGCATCACAAATCTTGGAGGCTCTTATAGCCAGGGTGTTGATGATCCCTAGTTTTTGAGCCGGATGATGATGAGAATCAGCCTCAAGATAACTATCCGTATGGGTTTTCTTCCTAAAGACCTTATGTCCCAGGGAACCGTCGGGTTTTTTGTAGATTAAGACATCAAGGAAGGGGATGCTCCCATTCTTTTCCACTTCCATAGTGAATTTAATGTCAACAGATTGGGTATTCAGATGCTCAAAGAATTTGTTTAGTTCATGTTCTCCATGTGGCCAAAGGACATTAGTGTCATCCACATATCTTTTCCACAACTTCAGTTTCAATGGATAGGATTCAATCGCCTTCTTTTCAAAATTCTCCATGAAAAGATTAGCGACAATGTGTGAGAGGGGAGATTCCATTGCTACTCCACTGGTTTGTTCATAGAATTCCCCTTGGAAACTGAAAAACGTGGAGCGAAGACAAATTTCAGCGAATTTTGCTGTCTCAGGGTCGGTGACTTCATGGATGACTCTAATGGCTTCGTTTAAGGGGATCTTAGTAAATAGAATCACAACATCAAAACTCACCATGATGTCATTAGGGTCAATCTTCTCTCCTGAAATCAATCGGACGAAGTCACTTGAGTCTTTAATAAAGGACTCTGTGTGTCCAACTAAAGGACTTAAACGTTTGGCTACAAACTTAGCAAGCTCCTAGGTGGGGGAACCAATTGTATTAACGATTGGTCTTAGGGGGACCCCTTCTTTATGAATCTTAGGTAACCCATAAATTCTAGGGGTGACTTCTCCTACCGGCATGAGGAGCTTCTTGTTTTTATCCTCAAGACTCGACTCCTTAATGACCTTCTTGACTTCTCTCAAGATTTGTCCCGAAGTTGGCAGCAATCCGATTGCAAAAATCCTTACAGCTTTCAAACCTCTAGTAACCATTAGGCAAAAAATGAGGACTATAAAAGACAAGGTTGAGGAGCATCAACGGAAAGGTGTTTATAAGGTGACATGCTCTTGTGGCCTCAACTACATTGGAGAAACTAGTCGGTCCCTTAAGGTTAGATTAAGGGAGCATGGGGCTGATATCCGCAATCAACGTATTCACACCTCTGCCTTAGCTGAACACTCGGAGAGGTCAAAACATCATATTTGTCTTGAGGAAACTTCGTTGCTTGCACAAGAGAACCACTACTTTGAACGAAGATTTAGGGAGGCTATAGAGATCATCAAACATCCCAATAACCTTAACAGAGATGGTGGTTTTGAACTTAGCAAAAGTTGGTTCCCCCTTATCAAGAGTCTAAACAGGTCCAATAGACAAGTCCAATCACCCTAAACCTTAGCCCAACTTAGTTAATTTAAAGTAAAATAAATTATAATTTAAAGTAAAATTTTTAAAATAACTTAAATAAATAAATGAATAAAATAAATAACTTATAAATATTTCATTTATAATTCAAAAAATTTATAAATAATTTTATTAACTTATTAATAATTTTAAATATATTTTATTAATATTTCAATTTATAAATTATAAATATAGTATAACAATTTAAA
>LPNX010208402.1:27027-45346 GCA_001517045.1 Pseudotsuga menziesii
GGGATGGCTCACCAGAAAACATGTTATAGGTATATCCTAGGCTTGGTGTACTTTCCTTAATTGAGCCCCAATATTACATCAGAAAAAACAAACCAAATTAATCTTGAAATATGTCTGTCTGAAGCTTCCAGCATCTAAAACTTATGTTGAAAGAATGGATACTACAGAGAGGAGAGAGAGAAAGTAGAATACTCATAGGAGTCGCAACTAATAGAAAACCTTTGATTGTAAGGCACCAACCCCTTGATTCATCCCTACCAGAAAAATGCAAAGTAAGTATCATATTAAATAGCAAAGTCCTGAAATAATTATCAGAAAAAAAAAACTATCTATGTGGCAAATTATGCATTAAATGCTAAGTATTTTACACAGTTCTTTCACTTACATAGATAAAATACAATATAATGGATTGTGTGTGTCTTGACGAGTTATGATTGGTTACTTTTTTCTTCTAAAACCCATATTCTACCTTCTCTTTTTCTTTTCGAACGCCACTCGGCAGAAGCATATTTACCATTAGACTGTTCATATATTTCACGCTTACGCCTTATTTCTTCATCTCTTCTACATTTTTTAGCAAGATCATCACTCTCCATGTCTGTTGCATTAAATCTTGACAATATGCGCCTATAAAACCACTGAAACATCTGAACAAGTGGGTTTGAAAGTGATGAACTTCCTCCATGTTGGTTGTTTTTTTGATAAGCCACCCTTGCTTGCTTATGGCATTTTTCCATTCCTTGTGTGTTCCAAATTGCCAAACTGCCATACTCTTTAGCAAACCAAGGACCATGAGCATAAAGTATATGCTGCAACAAATCATTAGAGGAATTTTGGGGTCTAAAATGGGCCTCCTAAGGAAAATAATAAAATAATAGTTAAAATAATAAAATAATGGTTAAAATAATAAAATAATATTAATTAATTTTGGAGGAAGAAAGAAAAAAACTACTTTTTGTGTTCGTATTTTCGACATATCTCCCTGTGTTTTTACTCAAATTTCGATCGAGAGAGCTCGTTGGATGAGAAATTTGATTCCGCATCCAACGAGTACCCACACTGCATACTTTTGATGGACCCTGCTACCCCAAAAACAAGAAATACCTGAAAAAAAATGTGATGATGACATCATCATCATGTTTTTTTCAAGTATTTATTGTTTTTGGGGTAGCGGGGTCCATCAAAAGTATGCAGTGTGGGTACTCGTTGGATGCGGAATCAAATTCCGCATCCAACGAGCTCTCCCAACTGAAATTTGAGTAAAAACACAGGGAGATATGTTGAAAATACGAACAAAAAAAGTAGTTTTTTTTAATGACAAATATGCCAATTCAACTATTATGGTTGACTTATTTTATTGAAATTCTATTGGTTCTTGAATTCCAACTCACAAAAACTTATTTTGGCACGTCTTCTTATAAGGCCCATTTTAGACCCCAAATTTCCTCTAATGAAACAATAAATTATTTTTTACATTTAAATGAAGATTTTAAAAATATGAACATAAAATAAAAAAATAAAAAATATAACATAAACAGAAAGGAAAATGTTATTTACCATGTAATGTGTAATATGATTTTCTCCCCATGCCTCAACCATTTGCTTTGTAAAATCTATAACTGAATTAGTGAAGGACATGTCATCACCCACATCAAATTTCTCCTTGTTCATGAAAGAATACATAACAGAAAGCATCATCCACGCCTTCTTTTTTCTTATTGCAGAGTTTCCTCTATCGGTTCGATCATTCTCGGCATCAATAAGTTCACTAAAAAGCTTTTGTTGACCTTCTAACCTCTCGTTTGAGTCTTCAATAAAGTGGCGTGCCTTTACACCACCCATAGATGGTTTGCAAGGAACATTACCCCGAGCTCCAGACAACTTTATATCTTTACAGATCTTCACATTTCCTCCATGTAAACTAGCATTAGAAAGAACCTTTTCAATTTCCTCAATTGATTTTTGAGCACTTTCTTTTGGGCTCCTATTCCAAGCAGATAGAATAGAAAGGTACACTAATTTATCTATAATCCTTACAAATGCATTTAATGTACATATGTGTACTCTTGTAAGAGGTATAGGTAGTATGTGGTCAATGTTTTTGTCCAAATTTTCCCTATTTGGAGGCATGTCTTGCCTACAACTCATGATCCCATTTGACCACCCACCTGATGGTGACTTTTCCTTCTTTCTTGTGTGCATGCAATATATGCAGCTATGCTTTGCATTAGCACCATGACCTATATTATACATGCATTTTAAAGTTTTGAGATCTGTTGCTAGATGCCATTCAACTTCATATGATCCATAACCTTCAACATATAGTTTTTCCCCCATGTTATATGAAGCAATTGTTGTGGGTATTGATGTTTGATGAAAAACCCACTTTAATGAGTCATGGGACTCTTTATCAATTCTAAAAAGTCCTAGCCACCAAATGTGATCCTCAGATTGGACAGAGAAATACTTTTTATCAGTATTATTAATATTTTTATCCATGGCCCTATTCATTAAGGTGATAGAAACTCTTTCATATTTCTCAGCATTAATGAGTTCCATCTCATCCAACTTAATGACAAATACTAACTTCCCATGTGCTTCCTCTATAGAAATGTCATAAAATTTTACCATATCCTGTAAGGTTTTTTCTAAATCAACCCAGACATTATTTTTTGGGTTTAATGTGAACAATTCACTATGACTTCCTTTTTTTCCAACCTTCTTTCCAAATTCTTTAGATGCTTGCACATGATACATATCACCTAGGATATTGACAATGTTTTCATTTTTCTTTCCATGAGATATTTTTATATGAAAGGGTCGAGGAATTACAATCTTAGTGATTCCTGCATTCATCATTCCCTCTCGTAAACATTTAAATAATGTTTGATAAGCTCTTCTACTAATACCGGTATCATCACATACATTTTGTATTTCATCTACATTAACGGATTTTAATATTTGACTTATCAATTCATCAACAAGAGATTTTCTAAGAGAATTAAAACATGGTTTCTTAATCATAGAGATAATCTCTTTCTTCTTAAACATTGATTTTATCATAGAAGACATGTCAACGTCTAGATCTCCATTGTTTTTTTCTACCTTTTTGGGGTCCATGAGATATTTCATAGCATAAACCCTTCTTTTCCAAGCACCCCCATTATGTGACAATGATGAAACATCAGAAATGCATTTAACTCGAACTCTTCCACCAAGTGGTGTTGCCTTCACCTTATTCCATTTTTTTGTTATATCACCAAGCTTAGTTTTTATGTTCATAACTTCTTCAGTTAAATTACATTTCTTAGCAAGCAATCTTATTATCTCTTCTCTTTTTTCATTAATATCTCTGCTTTGTTCAGAAGTGATTTTCTTCAAACTATTATTTTCATTTATTAGGGTCATATTGTTGCTTTGTAGCTGATTAATTGTTCCAGCCAAATGATAATGAATCATTTCCAAATGGTTGTTCCTCATTTCCAAATGGTTGTTCCTAATTTCCAAATAGTTGTTCCTCTCAATAACTTTTGTATAGTTTCCTTTCAAACTCTCACAATATCCCGACAAACCTTGTTTTCCATGACAAAGAAACTTTACTAATCTAGTTATGCTTTTGAAATCTGGATGCAAATTTGTTTTAGGATCAATTGGAAACAACTCTCCCTTTTCCCATAAGTCAATATGTTTTGCCCCATCTAGCCTTTGTTTGTTCTCATCAATACCATGCACTTTTGATTGGTTCTTCTTTTGTAATGGTGCCATATCTTGATCCACTTGAATCAAAAGATTAAATTGTTGTTTTGATATAGAGGAATCTGTGATATTTTCCATCTGCAACACAACAACAAAGTTTTTAAAGTATGTAATATTTTAATGTTGACATAAAAAATCTACTAGTTTAGGAAAATACCATGTAAAGTTAGAGAAAATATTAAGAGGTGCAATCAGTGTAGGATGTAATCAGGCTTGGGATCAATTTCCAAGAAAGTAATGCTAAAGTGGATTTTTTTTAAAAGGAATCTAGAACTAACAAAAACTACTGACCAAAATAAATCAGCATGCATCATAGTAAGAGCAAAAAAAGTATGTAAAGAAGAAAATAAAAAGAGTTGACAATAGGGTATTAGGAAATCAAATCATATGCTCTCACAATCTTCCATCAATTCACATAGCCAAACATATGTTCTATTTAACCAAAAAGAACAAAACCATTAACCAAGATAAATCAACATGCTCAATGATATGTAATCTATTATAGATCAAATGAAGTACCTACATTTTCATATTTTGCAGACAACTTTCAGTGTCTTGTTTCAGATGAAATCAGAAAATTGTCAACTATTTCCAGCCATGGAATCGACTTTCAAATAACCTCACTAGTCAACAAAGACTAAATTTATGGTGTGTTGTGACAACATAGCAATTTCACCCAATAGACTTGAATGATGATAACTGTACACAGAAGGCAGTAAAACAAAAGTAAAATTTCAGACATGTCCTTCAATCATTTCAGGGATACCTCAATGACCCATATCGAAATTGATGCCCAAGTGATACCAATTCTTCAAACAGAATTCACTCATTGGTTCAATGTCCAGATCATGACAAGTATAATCCATGCACTGTGTGTAGGAATACCATGTAGTATTTTTCTCAAGTTTTGTAATGAAAAATAAGAACAACAATTTTGAGTACCTGCTGCTCACTCTCATGTGTGAACAAACTTAATTCTTTGTGGACAAAACTATATCGTGGGGCCTATTTTAAAAGCTACAACACTATTGTTTAAGGGCCGAGTTTATGTTTTGCTGACTGCTCCTTCACCACAAACTTCATCTCATCCCAACCAAGTTCATCTAGGGCTCATGACTGCCTTATCCCAGCTCATGGTAGTCCAGTTAGTTTTCACAGCTACCCTAACCTAGCTCTTAGCATCCCTGCTAAATGTTGTTCCATCTCTCGGTTGCATATGTCATTGGAAGAATCCTATAACCACAGTTATCGTTCACCTTTTGTTCTTCATCCTAATATGGGACCCAAAGCTCATTCTTCCAACTATTTTTCTTTACGTGTTACAGTCCAACCACTCACTACAAAGACAGGATTTAGAGCAGCAAAAGGAGATTACCGAAAGAGGTTTTTGTACATCGAAAAATGTTGATGATGAACCTGATGGAAATGCATTAGCTACTGAACAGAAAGTAGCTGACCATGATGTCAAGGACATGTCTCGTGCCACCTCAAGAATACACTTGAGTTATGATGGTCTAGACACCTCATCCAAACAACCAAGTAGTGAAGCAAATGGAAACTATAGAAGTTATGTTGTTGATGATGTTATATCACCTTTAGATCCAAGATAAGAGGTGCCTGATATTGATGAATTGACAATAAAAAGCATGGAAATTATCAAGATAGAGTAAGGCTTCTTTCAGCTCCTAGTCAGATTTGTAATCCCCCAGAATCAATTAACAGTATTGGTCAACCATTGACATGTTTGAGGCAAATATAAAAGTCAAGTGGTGAATGGAAATATGCTAGAGTTTAGATCATTCTGTAGAAAATGATGTAGTAAATGTTTATGAAGAAAATGAAAGACTTCAAGCAAATCTACAAACTGTTGAATCTTCAATTATCCAGCTCAGGCTAGAAGTTGCCTCATTAGAGAGATAGGTTGAACAACAAACTGTAGAAATAGAAACACTTACGCAGTAACTTGAATATAAATTAAGCATGGACAAGACTTTGCAAGTGAAATTTAAGATCTCAAATTTGAGTGTGATCGTGTTAAATCATAATTTCAACAACTAAAGTATCTAGGGCACATCAATGAAAAACATCGAGATATATCACATCATGAAACACATAAATATTAGTTTCCAGCAAAGTATGAAATTACCTTCATCTCTATTGTAGGAATTCGTTGAGTTAAATTTGCTGCTCACTCTCTAATTCGTTGGGTTCTACCTGTTGCTCACTCTCATATGTGAAAAAACTTAATGCTTTGAGGACAAAACTATGTTGTGGGGCCTATTTTAAAAGCTACAACACTATTGTTTAAGGGCTAAGTTTATGTTTTTCTGACTGCTTCTTCACCACAGACTTCATCTCAGCCCAACCAAGTTCATCTAGGGCTCATTATTGCCTTATCCCAGCTCATGGCAATCCAGTCAGTGTTCATAGCTACATTAAACTAGCTCTTGGCAGCCCTGCTAAATGTTGTTCCATCTCTCGGTTGCATATGTCATTGGAAGAATCCTATCACCACAGTTCTCATTCACCTTTTGTTCTTCATCCTAGTATGTTACCCGAAGCTCATTCTTCCCACTGTTTTTCTTTACGTGTTACAGTCCAACCACTCACTGCAAAGACATGATTTAGAGCAGGAAAAGGAGATTACTAAAAAAGGTTTTCGTACATCGCAAACTGTTGATGATGAACCTGATGGAAATGCATTAGCTACTGAACAGAAAGTAGATGTCATGATGTCAAGGACATGTCCCGTGCCACCTCAAGAATACACTTGAGTTCTGACGGTCTAGACACCTCATCTAAACAACCAAGTAGTGAAGCAAATGGAAACTATAGAGGTTATGTTGTTGATGATGTTATGTCACCTAATTGTAAGACAACTCTAAAAGCTCAGCATTGAATGGATATTGCACCAATGTGACTTACGTCATGAAAAACACGATATCTTATGGGAATTGGCATGCTAACGTTGCAGGTGTCAATGTCTAAGGGAAACCCATTGGAAGAAAGATTCTCCAAGCAATACTATGGTGGCCCACAATTTTCAAATATGCTAAGGATTACGCTAGAAAAATGTGACAATTTCCAATGAGTGGTTAATCCTTCTTGAAAAGATGAAATTCCACTCTTACCATTATGTTCCTTATAATCATTTGATAAATGAGTGTTTGATTTTGTGGGACGTATTAATCTACATGTGAAACACTCTAAATCCTACTATATAATTACTGCAATAGACTACCTGACCATTGGACCACTATAGAATTCCAACTATGTTATGGGAATATAGGACCACTACAAAAAAACTTCACAAACAGACTCAATTTCAATTGGTATATGGAAGAGAAGTATTAATTTCATTACAAATTATGATTCCTAGTATTTACATTACATGCGCAACAAATATGACTGAACTGATGGAATTAGAAGAATCTTGCATCTAAGTCGATTGTCATGCAACAATAGAGAAAGAAGAAGAAAACCTAGCATGATAAACACATCAAGTGGAAACAATTCAACCAAGATGGCTAAGTTTTAATCTATGATTGAAAATTCATAAAGCATCTAGACAAACTTCAAATACATTCTCTAGGACCCTTCATTATTGAGGAAAACATATATTAAAGATATGTTAAGGTAGAGAAAATGGGTGGCCTTGTCAAACTATTTTGCGTGAATGACACATGCTTGAAACCCTATGTCTCTTCTCAATAATTATATAAGATGACACTAATAACATTAAGAGGTAGAACTTGTCCAGATATTTCTGACTGTAAGAACTAGAGAGCTTGAAAATGAGATTTCCAAGTTCTTAAATCCATTACACACAGTTGTTGTAAAATATTATAGTTGATTGAGCAGATGTCAAATAAACATTTCTCAGAGTTCTTAAAGCACAAGGATCTGTTGTCAACCAAAGTTTGGGAGTGAAAATTTGAAACGAAAATTATCAATTGATTTTATGTGATAAAAGAGAGCTATTATAAACACAAACACATATTTGCCTCTGAAAGTATAACCAAAAGTCACAACCAGAAGCAAATTGCTTGCAAGTTATTTAGAAAATTAAACCCTAAAAGTCACAACCAGAAGCAAATTACATGCAAGTTTTTTAGAAAATCTGAGCTGATTTTCTACTATGACCATTGATACAATTCTAAAGACCAATTAAATTTGAATATTGAACTTAGAATTGCAGAGAAGTTACAGACAGTAGCTTAAGAAGTGGATGTATGATATAAGTTTCCAGGCCTGCAAATTGAACATCCAGAAAATCTAAAACTGAAAGGTTACATCAAAGTATGAAAACTGACGTTGGCCATGAATCACAAAGCACTGATTTCTGTATTGAGATATCAAGCTAATCCTGATTGTACTATACCAACACACATTGCTGCTGCCGCCTCTAAGCCAGTTAGAGCCCCTGGATTTCTCAGAGATATTATACAACATACATTACAGGCTCAATTGCACCCAAATATGGTATAAAGAGCATGAATAGTTCAATGAAACGACAAAAAATTCATTGACAGGACTATGTTATGAAAGGCTTTGGGAAAATCTACAAACTGTTGAATCTTCAATTATCCAGCTCAGGCCAGAAGTTGCCTCATTAGAGAGACAGGCTGAACAACAAACTGCAGAAATAGAGACACTTACGCAGCAACTTGAATAGAAATTAAGCATGGACAGGACTTTGCAAGTGAAATTTAAGATCTCAAATTTGAGTGTGATCATGTTAAATAATAATTTCAACAACTAAAGTCTCTAGGGCACATCAATGAAAAACATCTAGATGTTGTTAATAGATGGTTTGACATGGGCAATGTTAGAAATATTCTTAAAGACCTGGAGGAGTTAGATTCTGAGAATCAAGTGAGTGTAAACCTCAATTCGCAACTGGAAAAGTAAACAAAAAAAGAATTCACTGATTTGTTACTCAGTATTTTAGGGGATTTATTAGAGAAGAAAACTAGATATACAAAGCACACTTCTAATACGAGACTTGATATTTCAGCTGTCGAAAAAGAAAATGAAACCATCAAGATTTACACTCACTTGATTCAAGAAAGAAAATGAAGATGGACACAAAGTGCATACATTCAAGAAATTGAAAGAGAAGTGACTTACCTTGGAGGTGGATTTGAAAACTTGATCAATAGCTTTGAAAACTCCTCATGTACTCGCTTGGAAAGCCATGAATTGCAATACAACGCTATGAATTTCATATTTATAAATTTAAGGAATCATAGATTTACAGATTAGGGTATACAGTTTCAAAATTATTTGACAAATCTTACAAATTTCTCCCTCCGATTTCCAAATTTCTCCCTCCAATTTCCATGGAAAACTCGACTTCTAACTGAACCCATTTTTTATCGACAAGTTTTCATAAATTTCTGAGCTAAAACCATTTGCTTTCCCACCAAAATACTTATGTTCTCCACCATCCATTTCATTGTAAAAAAAATTGTTGCAGTTGCGGCAAATTTTCTTCAGATAAACCTAACAAAACACCATTCTCGCTAAAAAACACTCCTGGTAGCCCGATCAGTCTTCCATACCTGCATTGCCTTCAATTACCAAAAAAAATTGTTACCGGCCAAATTTTCCCGCTGGTCCATTTTGGGAACAATTTTCCGGCGGCTGGTCCATTTTGCTAATTTGTTCAATACAAGGTAAAGGTATAAAATACATTTACATTCTTTCTTGGTAAAGTTATAAAATTCATTAACATGCATTTAGATTTAATTGTTACATTAGCATAATAATATTACATTAATATAATTATATAATATTTCATTTTAGATATAATTTTTTTCATGGTAAGAGTATAAAAAACATTAACATTTACTTTGATTATTATTATATTTACATTATAATTTTGATATTATGTCTTACAATTTTTTATCATTTTTAAAAAATAAAAAAATAAAAAACATTAGTATAATGTGTTTTTAATAAAAAAAATATTAATAATTATAAAAAAAATTCATCTTTACATAAATTGAAATATTGAATAATTTTTTCAATATTTTTATATATTTTAAATGTTTTATATTTTTATGATAAATATTATTTATACAACTTTAAAAATTAATATGGTAATAAAACTATTTTATTTTTATTAAATATTATATATAAAATTTTAAAATAATTATGCTATTAAAAAAATTATATAAAAATATACTTGATTTATTAGATTATATCACTTATAAGAATATAAAATTTATATTAAAAAATAATAGTGATTTTTTTAATATTATTATAATTATATTTTTTCTTATAATTTAAATATGAATATATTTGAGTTTTACATTTATTAAATATATAAAAAGTAGTGGTCTATTCGTTTCAAAAAATAATAATATAAAATTTAAAAATTTCCTATCATTTATTATGTGTGCACAGGAATCTAAATATTTTATTAATATTTTTAACCAATATCTCTTAACTCTACATTAACTCAATGTACTTGTCAGCTACCATTAATGAGGCGATTTGGGTTGACTTTCATATTATTTTCATTAGATTTAATGTGAAATGGCATATTTGTAGTGTGATGTGGCTTTTTTTATTATTTTCCTTAGGAGGCCCATTTTAGACCCCAAATTTCCTCTAATGATCATTTTGATAATGAAACAAAAAGGAATTGTATTCTATTACAAATCTAGAGCACATAGCTGGTTACTTATATCAGTTTGATAGAGGTTTGATAGCCTTGAGAAGGCTTTTAGAACTTCTAGACACTTCCAGGTGTTTCCAGCTTCAGCTACTTCAATTACACTTTCAGTTACTACATTTAATAAGGATGAGTGATGGTTGGAATTACCTTCCAACACTCCCCTTTAATTCCAACAATTATTATACAAAGAGTTACAAAAACTTGCAAAGTGAATTTACTTCTTGTTATGGTCTTCTTCTTTGGATTTCAAGCAAACCATAAATCTGGTCCAATTAACTACTCCCCCTAAATCATAGATTTCATATCTCCAACCTGATCTAAACTGATCGCATGCTATGAGAGATTCACACAGTGTTGTTGCACTACATCTATGCCTCCAGAAGAGGGCTTATAACAACTTGGGGAAACCAGGTCTGTGACTAAGGATTTGACCAAAAACACTAAGGTGTCGGGTACAACCGATCATGCACCCCAAACAGATTTCATGCCCATAAATAGATTGACATGGCATCCATTGCAGGTTCAGCTAGCTCTCATTGTCCCACGGCTAAATCCTCCATGCTATCCATCGGTTGCTCCTCAACACTGCCCACAAACAGAAGCCCATGTACAGGTTGGTGTTGTTGTTCTCCTTCTTCATGGATTCACAAAAACAACAACACCATAGTCTACCCTTCCATCCTCTTTAGCCAATATGTGATCCTTCTCTTGCTTGTTGTAGTCTTCAGCAACAATAGGCTTCAACAACATGCATTCACTAATGCTGAGCCTGCAAACCAACTCAATATTTAACTTCTCAATTAATGTTGATCCTGCAAAATGACTCGAGCTTTAAATCCTTGAGTGCTCCTCTGGAGCCACATTGACGTTGAGCCTGAAACAACTCAAGATTTAGAATGAAACCCCTCATTGTGAGGTTACCAACTCGGTTTTATGAAAACCAAAAAACAAATAGGAAGCAGGAGACACTTGGCTCGACCGCGCTCAACATAACTACTCCTGCGATAGTATGAAATAGAGGAGGATGGGGTTTTATGTCTACGATATCAATAACTCAGCCTACGGGTTCAACTCAAGGGAAACTTCAAACATATATCCCATCTATGGCTACACTCACATAAAATTGTCCCACTCAACTTACTTGTGATTTGGCATTAGCTCGGGGATAAATCCTAGGTTGCTCAACCATTACACGACAACACATCATCTTCTATCTAGTCAACCACTATACCATGGGAGCATAATAACATTTAACAGATCAATTGAGGTGGTAGCATGAACTCAACCACACTATGACTCCTTCAAATTACACCTACAATGGAGATCTATCAACGTTCTCAACTAGGCACACAACCAATGACCATGAGACTTGTTCTTTTTAAACCGTGAGAGTATGCACTCAACCAGCGGTGGAGGCTCTTCCACAACAATTCCTTTTCACTTTGAGAAGGGATCCTCCAGCGAACATAGCTACCAAAATAATCACATGGAGGAGCAAGTATACTCAACCTTCAGTAAATCAAAAAAGCATGCATTTGCAACCACACTTACTTTGCTCACCCAACATCCACTCTACACCAGTAGGAGTCTCGAGAGGTGTGTGTGTTCCCCTCTTTTCTCAAGTACCAACCATCATTGGACCAGATGGGGCACTAGCACTCCAACCCAGATGAGTTTCTTTCATGGCAATGGCGGTTCGATTTTACATAGAACCCTCAATCTGCAGCACAATCCTTCATCTCTCCACAGTACAGTTCTCACACTCACTGGTGGACAAGGTTAACTGATGTTTGGTCCATCCAACGGACCAACAGCAAAGTCAATTGGATGGACCAATAGCAAAATCAATCATTAACTTCGCTGTTGGTCCATTGGATGGACCGAATGATATGATAGTCAAAACCAAGCCGACTAAACTTGGGTTTAGGGCTCAGTCGATATTGAAATTTAACTTTTACTTTTCACGCCGACCACTTTTCTTTTTTCACTTGTTGGGTGAAACTTGTCTATGTCCGACTAGACAATTTTGTAAATTTTAGTTGGTCCTACACTCAACTAAATTTACTTCGACTTACTTGTCCAACCGGTATTTACCTCGACCACTTGTCACATCGACTAAGTCGACTGTCTTCTTCTCTTCGACCAAGTCGACTGCTTCGACCAAGTCGGCAACTTCGACCAATTTAGTTGCTTTGACCAAGTTGGCTCACTTCTTATCTTCGACTAAGTCAGCTCTCTTCTTGTCTTCTACTAAGTCGGCTCTCTTCTTGCCTTCGACTAAGTCAGTTGCTTCACTCAGCTAACTCAACCGACCACTCAAGTCGGCTCACTTTGGTCAAGATTTACAGAGTATGTTTCTTAGTCTAAAGACTTAAGAAATTACAAATGCTTTTCACCTGTGAGTAAGATGAAGTAAAATAGACACATTTACAAATACAAATAACTTATAAAACATATATGCCCAAATAGGTAGGAAGACTTGAGTCGACCAATGTGCCGTAAAACCCTCGGACTTTCACGTGGTGAGATTTTTATGGGTTCTTTGATCTTTCACTTAACAGTAATTGTAAAAGACATTTAAAGAAGTAAATTTGGAAATATGTGCAGCCAAATAATCATGCATTCAACCACAAACTTTTTCATATATTTAACTATGCTGAAATACAAAGTATTACAAACTTGTTGATTACAAAATGGTTAGTCTAGACTTGTCGGTCCAGACTGGTCGGTCCACAGAGCTTCAGCTCTTCGACTAAATCACATGCACAGAAGCTTGAGCTTCAACCTATTTTTCTCACCCTAAGTTCCTCTCTATTGTGTGTCTGTAAACTGATTTACAAAATGCTTCTTCTATTTATAGGCAACCTGAAGATTGCTTCTGCATGGGCCGAATGACTTACTATTAAAGACTGTAATAACTATATACCTAACAACTTAGCTTCAGAAATGAATTCGACTGGTTTACAATGCCAAATCGTGGACTCTTTCTTCTTGTTAGACTAACAGACAAGATCTTGACTTGCACAGACTCTGACAGAGTCGACTAGAAGTCAAGTACATATCTGCGAGTAATTACATTTTTCCAACACTCCCCCTTAATTATAAGCAGATGGGGTTTTTAAAACAAAAATTTACAAAATGTTTCAGAGCTTAGACATGCTCTATTTATGACAGAGCTCACTTTGGAGAACTTTTCATTCCAATATAACTACACAGATACTGGAATGTGTCCTTTTCCAAAGGCTTTGCGAAGATGTCAGCAAGTTGGTCTTCAGACCTGCAAAATTCCAAACAAATTTCCTTGTCATTCACCAACTCTCTTATAAAATGAAACCTTGTGTCGATGTTCTTGGTTCTCTTGTGAAACACATGATTGTTTGATAATGCTATAGCTGAATTGTTGTCACAGAAGATTGTTGTCGGTTCTTGATGGTTCTGTGACAAGCCTTTTAAGACTCTCCTCATCCAGGCAGCTTGACATGTAGCACTTGTTGCTGCAACATACTCTGCTTCAACTTAAGATAGAGTTACTATGGGTTGTTTCTTTGAAGCCCATGAAACAACACCTGCACCAAAATGAAATGTGTACCCAGATGTGCTTTTCCTGTCATCAATGCTGCCTCCATTGTCACTGTCAGTGTAACCAATGAGTTTAAAATTTTCTGAGGTTGAATACATAATACCAAGCTCTTTTGTGCCACTTACATACCTCAGAATTATTTTACCTGCTTGCCAATGTGAGTCTTTTGGTGACTCCATGAACCTTGAGATCAGACTTACTCCATACATAATGTCTGGTCTTGTCGTTGTCAAATACATAAGGCTGCCAACAAGCCTTTTGAACAGCGTAGGATCTACAGTGGATCCTTCATCATCCTTGCTCAATTTTAAACCTGTTATTGTTGGTGTTGGGGCTGTCTTGCAATTAGACATGTTAAACCTTTTTAAAACTTCACTTGCATACTTATACTGTGATATAAATATACCACTTTCAGACTGCTGAACTTCAATGCCCAGAAAAAACTTCATAAGCCCCAGATCAGTCATTTCAAATTCACTTTCCATGATTGTTTTAAAATATTCTATGCCATTATCACCAGTAAATATTAAACCATCTACATACAAGTAGACAATTAACATCTTACCGTGCTCATCAACTTTGGTGTACAAAGTCGGTTCACTTCCACTTTTGTGAAATCCATTTTCAATGAGATAGGAATCAATCTGACTGTACCAAGCTCTAGGAGCTTGCTTCAAACAATATAATTCCTTTTTCAGCCTATATACTTTATGCTCTTGACCTGGAACTTCATACCCTTGTGGCTGTTCCACATATACTTCTTCTTCTAGATAGCCATTTAAGAATGCCGACTTGACATCCATTTGATGAACATGCCATTTGTTTTGTGTAGCAATGGCAAAAACTGTTCTGATTGTATCCATGCGTGCAACAGGCGCAAACGTTTCATTGAAGTCGATGCCAAGTTTCTTTGTGAACCCTCTTGCTACCATTCTTTCCTTGTGCTTTTGCACATTCCCATCAACATCTTGCTTTGTCTTATAAATCCATTTGACACTGATTACATCCTTGTCTTTTGGTACATCGACCAGTTCCCATGTCTGGTTTTTCTCAATGTATTCTATTTCTTCATCCATGGCTTGTGCCCATACTTCTTCTTCAACAGCTTCTTCAAATGTTAGTGGATCATATATAGGGTAAAATAATGCAAACAGAGAGAATGAATTAGGTGTACCAGCTTCATATATCTCTCGCAGACTTCTTGTCTTCATCAGTTCTGTCGATGTCAACCTAGACGAAATGCTTGATGGAGTCCGCTATGCCCTTGGTGTACTTGTCGGTGTAGCTTGAGCTACTACTTGTGTCGATGGTCCTTGTGCTGAACCATGTCTTGGTGTCATGGGGGTCGACGGTGCTCTGACCGGTTGACTTACATGTGGTATTTGAACCACTTCCTCTTCCATATCATCATTGTCGACGTTCGACACAATCTTGACATTTATGTCGACAGTTCCATCCCATGATTCATTCTCGACAAACTGAACATCCTGACTGATTATCACTTTCCTTGTGACGGGATCATACAGCTTGTATGCTTTTGTGTCTTCTAAATAGCCGACAAAAATACATTTTTGTCCCTTCTTTTCTAGCTTCCTTCTCAACTCATCTGGAACATGAGCATATGCAACACAACCAAAAAAATTTAAATGGGAAACACTATGATTCATACCTGTCCATGCTTCTTGGGGAACTTGGTTCTTCACACTCTTTGTCGGACACTGGTTCATAATGTATATGGCAGTTGCGACTACTTCACCCCAATAGTCATTTAGCAAATGCTTGGCTGCCAACATGCTGCATGCCATCTCCATGATGGTTTTTCTCTTTCTTTCAGCAATACTGTTCTGCTGAGGTGTATACTGTGCAGTGAATTGTTTCTGTATGCCATGGGTCTTGCAAAAATTCAGAAATTCATTTGAAACATATTCACCTCCTCTGTCAGTCCTTAAGATTGGTCCTTAAGATCTTGATGCAGTGACCACTCTAGTTCTCCACGAGTGCCTTGAACTGCTGAAAATAACTAAATGCATCAGATTTATGTTTCAAAAAATATACTCATGTCTTTCTTGAGTAATCATATATAAAAGTTAGAAAATAGTTGCAGCCACAAATGGATGATGTTTGCATTGGACCACAGATGTCAGAGTGCACAATTTCTAGTGGTGTGCGTGCTCTATAGGACTTTTTGACTGGAAATGTCTCCCTGTGCTGCTTGCCAAAAATACAGCCTTCACAAACCCTCTTTGGTCAATCGATCAATGGTAATCCCTTCACCATATTCTTTTTGTGCAGTAGCTTTAGCACACAAAAATTCAGATGTCCAAATCTGAAATGCCACAACCAAGATTCATCCTGAACTTTTGTCTAAAATGCAGCTTGCAAATTAGCGCTGCAATTTTCTCTCTTGTTGAGGAGCTCGACTGTTTCTTCACTTTCTGCCTTGAATGCAGCCCCTGTCTTTGTCTTACCTCTTATGTCGGGAACTATTCTCAATGGAAACAAGTGGTTTCTTTTCATTGGCACTTTTGCTATCAGCTGTTTGCTTGGATGCTTGTCTTTGATCACATAGTGTTCATCTTCCATGTATACTTTGTAGCCCTTTTGTAACTACTGTCCAATGCTTAACAAATTATGTTGCATACCTTTGACATGATAGATATTAGGGATATACTTACTCTCCCCTTTTTTGGTTAGAATATCAATAGTTCCTTTTCCTAAGACAGTAACTTGGACATTGTTTCCAAGTGTAACATCAGTTTTAACTGAATTTTCTAGACTAGAAAACAGATTTAAATTACCAGTCATGTGGTTGCTACATCATTGGACTTTCTTGAACAGCATTGCATTCAAGTGGAGATGTCGATGCCATTAACATTGCACTTGTCGAAGTGCTGGTGTTGGTCGACTGACTTGGGCTTTGCCTTCCTTGGTCATATTGCTTCTTCCTGCATTCATATGCATAATGACCAAACTTCTTATAGTAATGACATTGAATTTTTGATTTATCAAACCTCTGGCCACTTGGATGACTTGGGTTCTGGTTATCTCCTCTGCCACTGACATTTGCAGGACTTCTACCTCATCCTCCTCTTGAAGAACTTCTTCCTCTGCCTCTGAATTTATTTCTCCCCCTGCCTCTACCATGGTTTATGGATGACTGTGCTGCAAATGCACCTTCCAATGATGTTTGTGTTCTGCTGAGTCTATGCTCATGATTGATGAGTGAATCTTGCAACTCATCAATGGAAAATGTCCACATGTTTGTGTGTTCCTCTAAGGTCATAACCAAATTTTCAAATCTTGGGGGAAGACTTCTGAGAATTTTTTCAACCCTTTGGTCTGGTATGGGTTCTCCATGAGATTTCAATTGGTTTATCAACCCAACAACTCTGGTGTAGAATGTGTCTACATTCTTTGAATCTTTCATGGACAGAGATTCAAAATCTTTTCTTAGAATCTGCAACATGTATGTTTATGTTTATGTTTATGTATGTTTTATGTATGTTTATGTTAAATTTAGTTAACTATAATATATATGTTTATGTAATAGGATATCTTTATTTCTTGAAATTTTGGTTCATAAAATTATGTTTTACTACGCTAAATTTTTATTTATTTTTTCAATAAATTGCAATTCTTTGTAAATTTAGAAGTTCTATTTATATCTGGGTCACCTTGTTTAGTTGACCCACTTGTGAAGAATTATTTTGAAAAAATGCTTAATGGTTTTTCGTAAAATTCAAGGTGCAATGGAAAGTGTGGTCATTTCTTGTTTGCTATTATATTATTATTTTAAGATGACCTCCCATGTCTTGGATTTTTATTTTATTGGACATTTTAAGGGGACCTGCAATGAGGTTAATTCTGATATTATTGGATTATGGTTGAATTTGAATGTATGCTGTAAATATTTTAGTATATTTAATAGTTTCAAATTCTAAATACCTTTTCAATGTGATTACATTTTGTTTACCCTCCCAAATTAGGATAAAGATTACCTTCAATTTATATAACTATTTTTATTAAGGGGAAATGATTTTATTGTATATATTTATATTTATTTTAGTATTTTATTTATTCATTTGTGTTTTTAGATAATGATTATATAGCTTTAGTTTAAGGTTTCTTTAATTATGTTTTGATTGCTTATTTGTTTCTATCAACATTTAGCCTTCTTACATATTAATACTTGTTATACTATATCTTATTTATTTGAAATACTTTTACTTTTTTTCTTATTATATTTATATATAATTCTATAATATATAATATATGTGGAAAAAATATTAATATTTATT
>LPNX010208402.1:46009-77417 GCA_001517045.1 Pseudotsuga menziesii
AGCCGTTAAAGGAGTGTTTTCTAAACCAAGGGGATATGACAAATGACTAAAGCTACTAAGTGAGAGCTCAAGTGATGTAGGAAGCATCTTCCCTAAAATCAAGTCAAGAGCCTGATTGAGAATTAAAGAGAAGGAGGTTCATAAATGACCAAGTCATAGGAAAAGTACTATAAAATAGTATGTCCATCGATTAAGAAGGAGGCTAGTGATGGATAGGGTAATAATCTATTGATGCAAAGAGATGGTGCATTGATCACAATTTTCTCTTATAGTTCAACAAACATGCTCGAGGGTTCTCGAGGAATTAATTTTGGCTACTCTAGGAGTTGGTTGGGAAGAACGACATCTTGAGTTCAATTTTCCCAACAGTGGTGAGAGGTTCCTTACTAAAATTCTCCACAACTTTTATCTTGATAATTATTGTATGAAGGAAGTTTTATAAACTTCGATCATACAATATGTTAATTTTTCTTTTTAATTGTTTTATATCATTCCTGATTATACTATGTTCATAGTTGATTTGTATATGCACAGAAATGGAGAAATAACAATTACTTCCCTGTATATAAATAAGGAAATTTATATTGTAAAAAATAAACATATGATATAGAATGTCCCAACATTAAATATATATATATATATATATATCAAATTATTTATTCTTCAAATAAATTATAGATACAATAAATAGACACAAAAGGCTTTCCACAAAGATTTCATGTCTTTATACTTAATAAACAATTCTAGGTATTGTTAACACATCTCATTTTTAATAATTATATATATAGAAATATTACATGGGAACTAAATTAAATAAATAACAATAGACATATGCCAATCAAAATATATAAATAGATCCACGTAAAATAATCACAATATCAAATGAGTTGTGAGGCATCTAACAAGGATTTCACCACTCTCTTAAAATACATACAAATAGACATACAACTACAACTTATTTCTCGACTTCTATATATGTCATGAAATCAAGAGTTCTAAAATAAACAATCAATTAATATTTATATAGATCCGAGGAAAAATATCAAACTAAGAAATATGAGATCTAAACATAAATTAATGTACAACTACAAGACTATGTTCCAACTTTAATATATCAAGAAAAATATACAAATATGAAACCAAGTAATTAGATAATATTTTAATAGGTATAAAGAACATATTTAATTAAAGGATTTAATAAATACAATCGTAATAAATCAAACCAAAACAACTTCTCAGAACCGACTATCCACTGAATCCCATCAATATTCGAATCACTTTAACATTTACATCCAAATTGTAAATTTTACGGTGGTTGTATGCCAATGACTCTGCATTATCTTTAACCAAATCATAATGGATTCTCTATTAGAATTACAAACCCAACATTTCATTAAATAAACTTATCCTAAATATGATATAGGAACTAAAGCCCTCTTTCCCCAAAACCCTGAGCACAATAACCCTATAACTCTTCCCTTTGGCAGACTAGAAAACAAGACATACCTTGATTCTGAAGAAATGAATCCAGTGCACATATTAAATCAGTCACGCCATTATATACATGCACAAAGGAAATTCTACTAGCATTAGTATAATTGCAGTTCTATAAAATATAATTTTTTTCTAATAAATGGAGCTTAGCTTATAGTTCCTCATCTGAGTATAGAGTAAGAATGAACTTGAGAGGAGGTAACCCTATCGCCACTCTTGCATGGCCCTTACACCAACCCTTCATCTGCATCCATTTCAAAATTAATAATATATTTTTTTAACTCATTAAAAAACAGTAACAAATGCTACCAACACTAATGGGCATAACTCCCATCTGCATATGATATTGATTTGTTGTTTATATTTTTTATATTGGGTGTAAGACCCCACGACACATGAGTATGATGATTTATTAGAGATATTGGGAGTAAGCCAAAGAATATGTTTTATTTAGCATGTATGCGATTGTGTATGGTGGGCATGGGCTCTGCTGGACAAGTTTTCTATCGTAGGATGATATACTCACTATATTATGTGATTTACCTTAAAATACATATAGTGATATGATTAATTCTATAGATGTGTAGAAGACTGGTTACATGAATGAGTTCTATGAAATTGTTGGCCATGGACCCTAAATCTCATGCTAGAGTATATTTTGTGTTTAGAGCGAGCTATGGAGCACATGAGTGCTTTGAATTTTTGGTATGCATGAGCTATGGAGCACATGAGTATTTGATGTTTGTGTTGAGCACCAGCTTTGGAGCACCTGAACTATAATTTTTTTGTGTTGAGCATAGGCTTTGAAGCACATGAAAGATATGAATTAGAAGTGTTGTGCATAATCCCTAAGGCATCTTAGTATAATAAAATATGATGCTAAATAAAATAATAATATAATGATAATAATGATCCAGCCATGATTGTAAGGGTGACTAATCAATTTGTAGTGTTGGATAATGGAATACCTGACAAAATAGTATTGGGGAGTAAAATATGACCCAATAAATAGAACAATGTAATAAATAAAGTAAAAAACTGATAATATAATAGCTAGTGAAATTTGTAGAAAAGATTAGAATTGCAAATGTTTCACACCACAACCTACCAATCTACCAATTTTATATTAGTACATACAAGTATCACACGATTTCCAATTTCGAAGAATTGTGAAGTATTGCAGCTCTTGCTCCTAGATGTTGGCGGAGTTATCCTCTGAAGAGGGGTTAAATTTAAGAACTAAATTGGAGACACTATGGTATGGATACATTGAAGTACACTCCTATCTTTTGGTGCATTTATTTGGCAAAGAAAAGAAAACCAAAGTGAGTGTAATTCGGGGGTATTGAGTAGAATAACGTTAAA
The DNA here is from genome assembly GCA_001517045.1 of Pseudotsuga menziesii. Lineage (NCBI taxonomy): Eukaryota > Viridiplantae > Streptophyta > Pinopsida > Pinales > Pinaceae > Pseudotsuga > Pseudotsuga menziesii. The sequence goes on from LPNX010208402.1 coordinate 48,869, forward strand.
CTTAATATCTTCTTTCGATTTACAATGATTATTATCTTGCTTTGTAAAATATATTAATCTAAAATAGGTTGTATTGATTTAACATAATAAAGTGCCAATTGTTTTTCATATGGGATATATGTCTGTTAAATAAGCCTGCCACTTGCCAATTGGAACTACCTTATCAAGGAAGTACGCTACCTTGTCAATATCACATGCTCAAAATCACTACATTTACATCAGATTTAATGCACAATATTCCATTTCTATGATTGAACTTTGGTTGATATGAATTTCAATTGACATGTCGGTCTTGGGTTTCTCATAGTTGGGGTTTGATATGAGCAGGTCCCCTTTGATTCTTTACGTTAATCCCCCATCAATGATCTGATGTTGCAGATTTTTTGTTATATAATTTTAGTGTTCTTAGTGACCGAAATGTTTCAATTAAATCAAGAAGAAAAATTAGGATAAAGAAGCTTCTAGAACAATAACCCATCTCCATGTGTGAGAGAAGGAGGGAATGTGAGCCGACGCCACATCTGTTCAATCACATGTTTCATTTTATTTGATCAATTTCTATGAAATATGGTTAATACACAAGAAAAAAATGCAGAGGACGTCTCAGGTGCATATGGATGAGGATACCTCCATGTGCATTAAGATGCCTGCATGTCCAACGTTTCATAGTACATCTAGAGTGGTATCAGTAATTGAATTAAGAATTAGCTAATTGGAAGAGTCACTCATAGATTAAACAAAGCTTAAAAAATAATTCTTGCCAAATTTGGAAGGAATCTGTTTTATGCAAACATTTTCCCTAAGATTCCAGACATTTATACTGAATTTATAAAACCAAAAATTCGACCGAAATAAAATACATATTTTCTTTCTTACTAATAAGGTAGTTCTTGCCAAATTTGGATGGAATCTATTTTATACAAACATTCTCCTAATATTTTAGATATTTATATTGAATTTCCTAAGATTCTAGATATTTATATTGAATTTCTTTTTCCGAAGGTTGTGTTGGAGACATTTACCACCATACACACTCTTTTGGTCAAATTGGCCTAGTTAAACCACTATCCTAAGTATAATTGACATTAATTGACATCATCTAGTCACACCCACACCTACCTACAGTCAAGGCGGCTAACTTACCAACCAGCAAAATATGTGTGACACTAGTCACTGCCGGGAGATGATGAAACGGAAAAATATGAGTGACACTATGACGAATGACATCAGAAAGTTAAGTTTAAAAGAGACGAAAGATACAACATAGGAGTCGAACCTGAGGCGTTGAGGCTACAAAGATTATAATCTTCAAAGATTTATTTAGAGATTTCAGTCTACATGATTATAATATAAATCGAGATTATAAGCCATTACAAGATTAATATCGTATTGAGAGTAAGAAACAACCAGCCTGATATGATTTAAATGACCTGACAGAACCTATAAGGAAATTGAACTCCCATGATTTTTTGACGTCCTAAGAAGAAGAAAAAAACGGAAAGTCGGTATGTCATCAAGAATTTATGCTTTATTTTAATGATCATAAGACTTTGAGCATAATTTCTTTTTCACTACATGTTCAATCCCATGGCTTGAATCAGTAGATGTCTTTTGGAATTTCAAGATACCTTAGCTCAAAAAGATATGCAAAGATTTCAAGGTTTCTGGCAACCATGAGAAATCATTATAACTCAAATTGGAGCAATTGCGGAATTGAACCCGCGACATTGAGAGGCTAAAAAATAGTGTTGAATTGAACGATCCTTATTTTATGTTATATCAGAGTCGAACCCATGGGATTTCAGGCCTTCGACGGATAATATTAAAGAAATGGTAGAAGGTTCCAATAATCAGGAAGGAACAACAACCATGGAAAGTGAACCACTCTTTTTACAGATTTAAAGCATAGTAAATAGTAGCCACAATAAAGAGGGTTTTACTCAGCAATGTCATTCCATTACAGATTGAACCCACTACCTTTTCATCCATAAACAACAAATAAATATTTTCACATTAAAAAGATTGATATCAAATTGAACTCAATCAACATATAAATGGCAAACAAAAAGTCGGAATCATTATGAATTGAGTTTTGGCATGATTTATCTTAAGAATGGCACTAATTGAGGCTTTTGAGAGATAGAGGTTTTTTTGGAAAAAAAAAGTGCTACGAATTTAAACAATGAAATCAAATTACCTTTAGATCAACAAAAACTGACAGTCAATAATTAATGGATAGGCATTCCATCAAGAAAGATGATAAAGAAGCATTGTAATATTCAAACAAAGATGATTAAACGACATTGTAATATTCAAGAAAAGATGACTCAGCTCCTTTCTACACCATTACAGAATCAAACATCTAAAATCTATTGTAAATTCCATATAATTTAAGTACAGAAAACGAAATTAGAGGAGAAAAACAAATACAAAGTGTTAAAAAGAAGCAAGGAAAAGAAAATGCTTATCTGTGCAAAGATCACTCAGATCCCTTCTACGCCTGCATATTCATCTGATCTTCATTGCCTAGAAATTAAAACGAAACCAATCACTCATAGATTTGTAACAAAGCATCTCTCCATCCGGCAAATTTAATAATTACTGAGTTCGAAAACAAAGGAAGGAGGAAATAAATCTCTTACCTCACCATCACTTAATTGAGAGGTTGATGTGATAGCCGTTACCTCAGCTTCTGTGTCATATAATATATGCCTCTCTTCCTCTCAATTATCGCAGGTAATAATACATTAACACCGACTCATTTAAAAACAAATATAGAAAAGAAGCATAACATGATAGAACACAAACATAACTTACATGATTCTCAAACATAACAGAGACCACGTAAAAACAAATTATAAAGGACGACACCAAGTAGCACCCGAGAGGAAAAGCAAGTGCAGAAAGTGCATGGAGGAGATAAAACTCAAGCAGAAATAAGTTGGAGAATGTTTGAACAAGGTTTTGTTTATTATTTTATAGGTCAGTGTTGGTTGCCATGGCCCAATGCTTAAAAAAAAATCATCATTTATTGTCGTTGGACGTATCAAGTTTGTTACGATGAAATTTCATTGCCACGGTGCCATGTCGCAACGGTAAAATATTTCCTCACTTATGGATGTTGGACATATAAGCTTGTTTGATGGAAGATCGTAAAGAGTTTCAAGTATATATCTATGTTAAAAAACTTTAAAAAAATCTAATTTATATTCATGTTTAATTATTCTAAATAATATACATTTAATAAAGTTTATTTTAAATAATATAAATTTAATTTATATTAATGTTTAAAATATTAATGAAATTTTATTGTAATTAATACAAATAATGCTCCCCTCTTCTTAAAGAAAAGGTAAACCCAAAATTTAATTTCACATTAAAGAGTTATATAGATATATAAACCCGTGATAATGATGATTTTATTTAGATGTCATCATTATGTGAGAAATGGCCCCTAACATTTCCATCTTTAATTTTTTTATGGGGAAGCCAACACCTCGTTTGTAATTGCAATATATTTTGGGTGATGATGGAAAGTTCATAATTTTCATTTATACTTACACTTTGAATTAATTTTAAAATAAGGACTTGGTCAGATGACCAAGAAAAGGGGTGTTTTTTAATTCTTATAACTCACTTATAGCATGTGGGAATAGTTATAGATATCATTAACATCTTAGTGGATTTATCACCCAACTCAAGGTTGGCCACTCAGCTAAAAACACGCGTAGAATAGAGAGGTAAATGGTTGGGAGGAAAGTCGAAGTCAAAATTCAAAATATTATTTATATTTGTTAAGAGTTCTACATTTGTTATGTCAATATTATTATTTATGTATTTTAGAGATTTGTTCATGTGTGTGTAAAGATGCATATAAAATTATTTCTATATAAGATTTCTTCCATGAGGATTAAGACAGAAAGCAATGTTAATCTAGTTCAAAGATCATGATCAATGTTTAATATGACTGCAATATCATTTTTTATCTATATTTTTCTTAAAAGTAATAAGATGTCTTCCACTCATAAAAAATCTCGAGTTTCACTATAGGTAGAAGTGTTGTTTATTAACTAACCTTTTTAATTTAATTGTGTCCATATAAATTTAGAGAGATAATATTAATGGTGTATGTTCCATGATGGGGCAAGTTATTTGTTTGGGCATACTATATGTAAAGGAAGCTAAATAAAAGGTATGTTATTTAAAATAGTAACAAAGTAGATTCCAATTAAAAAGGAAATGATGAGAATATTGAAAGTGTTAAAAGCGATTAAAATATGCATTGTGTAGATCCCATTTTAAGTATTATTGGGTTTACCTTTACTTGGATTAAAGTGTATTATGTAAAAAAAATGTAATATCTAGTTATTCTAAATAACAAAAGAAATGTTGGATAAATACATCCTAATTATAATAAGATACATTTTACGGAAATTTAAGTGGTCCCAATGAATTGTATCTTTACTTTTCACATGTTTATGTGAGCCATGAAAATCATGTAAGGATTCGTAATAGTATTACACTATGTTGCTTAAGGAATTCCTTTGAATGGGGAGATTTAATATCTTGTATGGTAGCATTTTTCCAATGTATAAGTACGTAGTTATGCTTAGATGATTGACTTAGGATATCTATGACTATTTAATTTGAATTCGTGTTACACCAATATTTAATGGTGACTATCTCTATATATAATGAGTAATTTCACAATAAATATATATTTAGTCTTTGTGTCATGCTTAGATGATTGACTTAGGATATCTATGACTATTTAAGTTGAAGTAGTGTTACTCCAATATTTAATGGTTACTATCTTTATATACAAGGAGTAATTTCACAATAAATATATATTTAGTCTTTGTGTCATGCTTAGATGATTGACTTAGGATATCTACCAGCGTAGATCCAAATCTTAGGCTCTATCAAGCGCCAAGAGGGATCAAATGTCTTCATAAGTATCCATTGATTTGATTCAAACCAAAAGACACATCTTTTTATTTAAGGTCCACATATAATATTTTATTATTAATATCTAATATTATTTATGGCCCACATAATATTTTTTATTATTTTTTATTTTGTTATGAACTCACATTACAACATTTCCCCATACATGGTTTTAAAACCATATGCAAGGCCCTCCTACAACCATGGGTTGTTTAGGAGGCCTTGCACATGGTCTTAAAACCATTTGCAAGGCCCTCTTAAACCATGTACAATAAAACTATGGGTTGTTTAGGAGGCCTTGCACATGGTTTTAAAACCATGTGCAAGGCCCTCCTAAACCATGTACAATAAAACGATGGGTTGTTTAAAAGGCCTTGCACATGGCTTTAAAACCATGTGCATGTTTTTAAAACCATGTGCAAGGCCAACATTTTTCATTATTTTGTTAAGTAAAAACATTACAACATCTCCCCCATATTGTGTTTTTTCCCTCACCCATATCTTTTTAGGGATAATTAAATTTTTACTTTTTTATTGTTTTGTTAGGTAGGAAGATTACAACATCTCCCCCATATTAGGTTTTTTTCTAGCCCACATTTATTTTGGCCTATAATTAAAAAAAATATTTTTTATTAATAAAAATAACGTTACATAATGTTACATAAAGTTACAAGATTTACATAACGTTATGTAACATTACAAGATCTCCCCCATACTGGGCTATAGAGCGCCTCTCGACGCAATGACTATTTAAGTTGAAGTCGTATTACACCAATATCTAATGGTGACTATATTTATATACATGAGTAATTTCATAATAAATATATATTTAGTCTCTGTTATTTAATTGTGACTATCTTTATATATAAGGATTAATTTCACAACAAATATATATTTATTCTTTGTGTCATGCTTAGATGATTGACTTAGGATATCTATGACTATTTAATTTGAAGTCGTGTTACACCAATATTTAATGGTGACTATCTTTATATACAGGAGTAATTTCATAATAAATATATATTTAGTCTCTGTTATTTAATGGTGACTATATTTATATATAAGGAGTAATTTCACAACAAATATATATTTAGTCTGTGGCATGCTTAGATGATTGACTTAGGATATCTATGACTATTTAAGTTGAAGTCATGTTACACCAATATTTAATGGTGACTATCTTTATATACAAGGAGTAATTTCATTAGTTGATTTGTATTTACTATAAAGAGGTATATTAATCATGGAATAGGCACACTCCTAAAATACCTAAATAACTTATACAAATAACTAATTTAAATGAAATCATGTTATAATTAGAAAATTTTAAACTTATTAAGATTAATCCAGAAATTTTTCATGTTCTATTTAAGTTAAAAATCATATAACCTTCCATGATAAAAGTTTTTCATGTCGTATTTAAATTAAGAATCTTCAAACTCTCCATGATAAAAGATTATTAAAATTTAGATGTGTTTTCACATTATTTCAAAATAAAATAAAATAAATTATTATACCATCTCTCAAAATAATAAAGGGGAAATTGGGTTTTTTACGTTTTCAACTTTTCTCTTCGCATTTTGGATGACAAGCTCAATTCTAACCAGCGCCTTTCTACATTTTATTCAATAACTTTGGCCATTAAGAAATAAAACACCTTTCTATGGACTTACATTTTATATTTAAAATTATTGAAAGGAAAAAGGAAATTTCCTCAAAACTTAGAACATTTATGAAACCAAGGATAATTAAAGAAAAAAACTGAATGGTCGTTTATGCTTAGAGTACCTCATTAAATGTACACATTGAACAAAAAATATCCATAAACTCTTGGAGGTTTCTCATACACGCATAAAATTCCACATCCATTAAGGTTTATGCTTTATGCTTTTAGGTTGTTTTTGGTAGTTGTGATCATTTTCAAACCATTAAATGAAAAATTTAATATTATTAAATTTATTATAAAATATTTAAATATTAATAAATGATATTTTATTTAATATTATTAATTATTAATAAATAAATATATTTATTATTTATTATTTATTATTTAAATAAAAATAAATTAAAAATTATATTAAAAATTATTATTTTAAAGTAATTTTTAATGAGTTTTAATAAAAGATGTGATCCCTTAACATTATACTCAAAATCTATATAATAAAATTGTATTATTAAAACATTCTATTTTGCTCGAAATTATTGATGACAATGATGGTTTACCTCCAAAATCTTAACTGAAAAAAAAATAAAAACAAACAAATATTAGAAGGTTATAGAAATTAGAAGGGTTACAAAGATTTGTGTTGGAGCAAAAACAAACAAATATTAGAAGGTTAGAGAAATTAGAAGGGTTACAAAGATTTGTGTTGGAGCAAAGTTTATGAAATTGAGATGTAATGTATGAAATTGATTTTAATTCTTATCTTGGCAATATTGTTTTCAATCTTCTTTAAACTAAAAAAGTGAGATAATTTTGACCTTTTAGATTAGGGTTAAGGTAGATCCCTCAATAGCAGAAAATAAAACAATTTTAGAAAGTCTATAATCTCCCATTTTAATTTATATACTATAAATTAAATTAAATAATTATAAAAATTTTAACATTAAATTATTGAGTTATAAGAAAAATGTAAGAATTTAGATTTTATAAAAATTAATTATATGAGATAAAATGTCTAATTTCAAAAGTACACCAAAGTTAATTTTCAAAATTTTAAATAATTATAATAAAAAATAAAATTTTTAATCATTATAAAAAATTAATATTTACTAAATTAATTATAACAATTTAATAATAAATACTCTATCCATTATCAAAAGATTTAAAAAAAATTGTAACTAAATAACCAATAAAATTTCCATATAAATATTGCAACCTTTTAAATTACTAAATCAATTCACAATCACACATATTTTGATGAAAAAAATTATATAAAAAAAATTAAATAAATCGCCATGAATCTTTTACTAACAAAGTAATTAAATATATAAAAAAATATTAAAATATATCTCAACTTTTTGTCCCAAAATTATTTAATAAATTTTAATTTAAATAAATTTGTACCATGAAACAACAACTCCACCCTATTTGCTTACATATTCAATGCGATGGATTTTGGAGCAGTCACGTTCAAAAGGAATCTAAATCGCAACTCGTAGATGGTAAAGGATGGTAAAGGAATCTAAATTTACACGAGACTTGGAATAACGAATTTGATTTATAAAATAAACTGACTATATATCTAAATGTCCAAAAATTCATATAAGAAAAAGGTCATGATCAAGAAAGGCAGCGGCAAGAATGCGGGGATTCATCAGCGAGATGGAAATCGTGAACAAGCAACATATTTAAGTGAAATTTTGATGAACGACATTAAATGTAACAGAAAATTATGTTGGAAAAGGAAGACAAGTAAAGCACGGGAGTCGAACCATCGGTGTTGAGGCTGCAAAGGTTATAATTAAATTACACTCGTTAAAGATTTATCCAGCGATTTCATTCTACATGAATCTAACCTGGCATTACAAGCCATTACAAGATTCATATCAAATCGAGAGCAAGAAACAAACAGCCTGATGTGATTTAATTGACAGGAATCAAACTCCCATGATTTTCAGAGGCTCCAAGGCCAGAACGGAAAATCAGTACCTGATCAATGAATCTATGCTTTATTTAAATGGTCATAAGACTGACTCTAGGCATAATTTCTTTTTAACTACATGTTCAATCGCTGGCATATATGGGAAATCAAAATAAGTCAAATCGGAGCATTAGAGAAATTGTAACCTAAGAAATGGACATATTCATGCTAAGAACATGTTCCGATAATCAAGAAAGAACAATTATTGCCGGAAAGTTGAGCAGTACACTTTTGACATGGTTTAAAGCAAAATAAATGGCAACAAAAGGAATTAGGGTTTTACTTAGTGATGTCATTCCATGGAAATCGAATCCTCTTATCGTTTCGGCCAAAAAACACCAAACAAATATTGTCAAATTAAAGCAGACAGCAATGAACATATAAACTGAAAACAACATACATCAAATATTGTCACATGATATCAATTTGACAACAATCAAGATATAAACGGAAAACAAGAAGCTGGAATCATTCTGAAGCTTGATATCAAATTGACAGCAATCAACAGATAAACGGGAAACAAGAAGTTGGAATCAATTATGNCTTAGGGTTTTACTTAGTGATGTCATTCCATTGGAAATTGAATCCTCTTATCGTTTCGGCCAAAAACCACCAAACAAATATTGTCAAATTAAAGCAAACAGCNGAAGAATGGTACTAATTGAGGCTTTTGTTCCAGAGATACAAGGTTTTATTGAAAATCGAGTTCACAATTTCAAGCCAATGAAATCAAATTACCGTCACATGAAATTATAGGAGAAAAACAGAGACAAACTGTTAAAAGGAAGAAGGAAAAGAAAATGCTCATCTTTCATTGACCGTCGCTTTCTTTCCTTCTCCATTTGCATTGATCTTCATTGCCTTCACTAACAAAGCAATCATAGATAAAAATTGTATCAATACACTCACAGATGGAAAGATTTTTAACAAGCATGCTATCCATCCAGCCAATCAATTAAATTTTTACTGAGCTTGAAAACAAAAAAGAGGGAAATGGATCTCTGACCTCACCTCTATGAGAATTCGATGCTAAAGCCATTCTTCAGCTTCTATTCGTCTCCTACATTTTATATGTATATACCTTCCTTCCTCTCAGTTATCAGAGGTAATAATAGATGGACATAGACTCTCAAAAACACAGAGAAAAAAGAAACCAGACCACACAACACAGAGACAAATAAGACAAATATAACATATAGCACAGACATAACATACCACCACAACAAACAAAAAAACAAAACAAAGCAAAACACCGCCTGAGAGGAGAAGCCGAAGCAGAAAGCTCACCGAGGAGAAGCTGAAGAATGATTGAATAAGGATTCGTTTAATATTTTATAAGTAATTGTCGGGCTTTCATGGCCTAACGGTAAAAGAAATCCTCATTTATAGCCGTTGGACGTATCAAGATGGTCATAATTGAAGATCACTGCCAGGCTGCCATGTCTAACCGTAAAATATTTCCTCAATTACACCCGTTGAACTGTTTGTTATGGTATAAATAATTTAAAGAGTTTTAAAAATAATAAAATTACCACATCGTTACTGGATTTAATAGTTAATAGGTGGTATATTTATATTTATCCATAAAGAATGTGGTATGAATATATTTATGGATTATAGCATTTAATAGGTGGCATGTTTTTGTTTATATGAGTTTATAAGTGTTAAGGATGAAAATCACTTTTTTTTATAATGTCCGGTTTACACTCACTTTTCTGATAATGTCCTGCTTACCACATCCTTACTGGATTTAATAGTTAGTAGGTGGTATATTTATATTTATCTATAAAGAATGTGGTATGAATATATTTATGGATTATAGCATTTAATAGGTGGCATGTTTTTGTTTATATGAGTTTATAACTGTTAGAGGATGAAAATCACTTTTTTTTATAATGTCCTACTTACATCCACATTGGATCTGAGTTTCATAGTATTTGTTACAAGACAAACCTTTATAATCTCCTAACTTGTCAAAATTATAGTGAGCTTGGAAAGCTTCTTCCCAAGCTTTTTGACCATGGTCACAAGATTTTAAAGTAAACTAAGTATTATTCTTCTTAAGGTTAGATAGACCAATGTTGGTCTCACTGGACCTTAATCATCATCATCATAAATAATGTGGTAGGAATATATTTATAAATGTGAAAATATAATGAAAGATAATTGAATGTGAGCCGACGCCACATCTGTTCAATCACACGTTTAATTTTATTCGACCAATTTCTATTAAATATGGTTAATACACAAGAAAAAAAAAGGGGATGTCTCGGGTGCATAGGGATGAGGATACCTCCGTGTGTATTAAGATGCGTGCGGGTCCAACCTGTCATAGTCCATCCAGAATGATATCAGTAACTGAATTAAGAATTAGCTAATTGGAAGAGTCACTCACAGATTAAGCAAAGCTTAGAAAAGAATTCTTGCCAAATTTGGAAGGAATCTGTTTTATGCAAACATTCTCCCTAAGATTCTAGACATTTATATTGAATTTCTTTTCCCAAAAAATTGACGAAAATAAAATACATATTTTCTTTCTTATTAATAAGGTAGTTCTTGCCAAATTTGGATGGAATCTATTTTATACAAACATTCTCCTAAGCTTTTAGATATTTATGTTGAATTTCTTTTTCTGAAGGTTGCACCAAAATAAAATACATATTTTCTTTCTTACTGATAAGGTAGTTTATTCGAGCTGAAGTTGTTCGAAACAGAGCGAGGATGGAGTAGAGCAATGAAACAAGTCCATCAAAGCAATAGGGCAATCGCTATTCCATTGTACCTCTCAAGTACATGAGCACCTTAGTTGATTATACCCAATGCACTTGTTAATTCTATTTTAAAATCTATCGTCAACTGGGAATCGAGAGCTACAGTGACTGAGGTTTTCTCGGCATACATGCATAGACATTGGGGTATTGAGCCCTCGCATTGAACCCTACGTAGTTTTTAAAGGCAACTCTGCTAATTTGATTTTAAATTTAAAGAAAATTTGTCAAAATTGAGAAGATTGTGAGCCGTAGCTATGTCGTATTCTAACAGTGTAAGAATTCGTATTCTATGACACTATTGTTTGGACTGCGTTGATTTCAGAAACTTTAGTGAGTGGGGACTCTCAAAATCAAAGGCTCCTCTAACTTGATATTTATCCTCTAATTTGATATATTTAGCAATTATCAATGAGAGGCCTAGAACTAAACAATACTGCTACAAGGATTCCTTATTATTATCAATCTATTCTTTATCTTCCTAATTGATGTACGGTCTGATGCAGTAAAAGAAGACTCTCAAGAAATAGTTTCTATAATAATTTGAGCCATTTTATTGTGATGTTATACCTCATTAACAAACAATAATTTGTGGCTCAGCTTTGGGTTTAGAACAAGCTCATCAAAATATTTTATGTACAATTAATAACAAGGGTCTCCTTCCATAGAATCTACGAGGTCTCCTATTATGACATCGAATCGTTCATGTCTTTTCTGTAGCAGAACAATGTGTCAAAGAATTTCTATTAAAGATTTATACTTTAGCATGAACCTAAGAAAATTAAAGTATAGTTCGAAAAAATGAAGCATTAAAAATTTGTTTCCTGGAGATGGGGAGAACTCGAGAAGGCTTCTCTTTTCAGAACAAGGTATTTTGGGAAAAAACAAACAACATTTTGGAAGCAACGTTTTATTTAAGTGCAGAAAAATTCAAAATACGAACAATAAAACCATAAATTAATTGACAAAGATGGTTATACTATATGGATGTCACACATCACCACTTTCTTGATGTTCTTGTTCGTTAATACCGTACTTGTTTTGCACTTTGTTGATGTTCTTGTGGCGTAATACCTCCCCGGATATAGAGCCTTCGCTCCCTCACATGATGAAATCGCTTTTGAGGCTAAAATCACACATCATGATGTCTACTAATTAGAATCACGAGAACCCAAAAAGATCCTTAAAAAAGTAATAAATCGCATGCTCATTCTACGAATTGTCCTGTTGGACAAGCACCATAAAAATGTGGACTTGCATGCGACATGACAAAGACAAAAGTATTTACTGTAGTCTGAAGGACTCAGCCATGGGGTTTACATCAACACTATTATGAGGTTTATGGGTTGTTCTATAAAAGCATCAGAGTTTAACATTAGTGTTCTAAGCGTTTAGTTAAATAGGTATTTTCCGACCTTTATTCAAAGGGATACATCTGAGGGATATTATGATATGCAAATTAATTAATTACTTACTTCGGGTGGAAGAAAAGAAAGACTTATTGATGTTGAGAAAAAAGGTAATTCACAATCATGATTTTATATATTTTTAAATAGTGTATTATGTATATTTACATCGCCGAGTGGTTCTGTATCAAGCAGCGTTATATCCAGCTAGTAATTCCTGAGTCTGGTATGAAGAATGTTGCGGAGACAACTCTTTGCAACTTTCCGTCTATAACAAGCACTTGTTCACAAGAGCAAGCAAGATTTACTGATGTTGAGAGAAAATGTAATTCACAATCTTTATTTTATATATTTCTAGATAGTGTACTCAGTATATTTACCGTTTTGAATGGTGCGTATATTTCCCAATTGTTCTATATCGAGCACTATATCCGAAATGGTTCACTTGAATGCTGTTCCTCTTCACTGTACTTTGCAACCCCACTTTATCCTCGAAACGTTATGACCACTAGAAGAAGAAAAATCACAAAATGGCGCAACATTTTCAAGTTGAGATTGATAGATTTAAATTTTTGATTTAGTTCCCACTGATAAACTAAATTGGACAAAGGATGATGAGCTTCTTACAGAATGAGAGTGTGCATGGAAGGAGGAGGATGGTAAAACATTTCTTTCTTCAAATAAATTTCAACCTATTGAAAAAAATATACTCGATCCCTAATAAAGCAAGGGATCCCCTTCATCCACTGTAAAGACCTACCCCGTATAGTTGTATAACAATATTGTGAATATCGGGAATATTGTTTATTTTACAACTTATAAGGCCCCATAGAATTGCCTCAAAGTATACCATGTTTGTTGCTAGGGAAGTATCCTTAACATTAGATATGACTTCGCACAGAAAAATTAGTTTATCAAAGAGGCTTAGCCATTATAAGATAGCCTGATTGGTAAGAGCAGAATAGTGATACATCTTGCACAACGTCAAGGTGGATTTGGTGCATATAAATGTATAGAGAAACTTGGTTTCCATGCACTGCAAGGAGGATGACATAGGTTTGAATTTAGGTTTTTTGAATTAACACGAAGACCTTCGTGGTGGGTAAGAGTGATGATAGGTAAATAAGTTGGTTTTAATTTGAATTGACACAAAGGCATTAGGTGTTGGCTAAAATTCTAGGCCTACCCTATGACGCCCAACCGTCAATGTGGGAGATAAAGATCGAGATGCTAACCTAAGCAACCAAACACTAGTCAACATTCAAATAATTGTATTTATTTTAATTACATTTAATAAAAAATATTACAAACTCTAGAAAATTTAATATTTATTATGATTGATAATAAAGTTTTCTATATATAAATGAACTTATTAATGTATATAACTACTTCAAATCTATCCCAAAGGCGAGTGTAAAAACAGTGGATCCCATGTCCCATCGTGGTCCATGGAGGTCAACCTCTTAGCAAAACCTATATGATGGATTTGCCAAATATGTTTTTAGGTTGTTACAGACTAAGTAAAATAATGAAATCCATAAATAAAGGACACTTTCTTTATATCTTTCTAGAACATTCAACGAATATATCTAAGAGGAAACTATCCCTTTTTGCAGCGATACCAGGCTTTTAGTATAGTGCTAGGTTTTAGGGATTTTTGTATATGCCGACAGTTTCTTCATATCTTTCTAGAACATTCAACGACTATATCTAATAGGAAACTATACCTTTTGTCTGCGATACCAGGCTTTTTATATAGTTCTAGGTTTTAGGGCTTTTTATATATGGCTTTTTGTATCCTATGTTTTCATGCGTTTTGTGTCGTTAAGGCTTTTTGTATATTTATTTTGTATCGTGCGAGGTTTTCAGGCTTTTTGTATGCTGTATCGTGCCATGTTTTCAAGCTTTTTGTATTTGACCATGACGGCCCCTCGTCATCGTATTCCCAATTGCGTAATTGAACAGTGTTTTCTTCCCCGATTTTAATAAATTCAATTCTGGTTTGGACAATCTTGTGGGTATCGTGCAATGTTTTCATGCTTTTTGTATTCGACCATGACGGCACCTCCTTGTCATCGTATTCCCAATTGCGTAATTGAACAGTGTTTTCTTCCCTGATTTTAATAAATTCAATTCTGGTTTTCACAATCTTGTGGGTCGAGCACAACGGACATAGAAGAATACGGATTCTGTTTCCATCGCATCCTTCCTTCCTTCTTATGTCCAGGATCTGGATTTTCTAGGATTTATCCTCGGTCTCTAATCCACGGTAGCTGCAGAGGCTTTTGTCACGTCTACGTTGGCAGTTATGTATCCAAGCCTTTTGTATGCGCCAAGGTTTCCAATACTTTTGAATCCGCTTCTATCTCTTTCAAGTATGAGGTAGTAATGTATTTGTTAGAGATTTCAATCCTCCTATGTTTCGACGGTTTTTGTATCCATCAGTGACCGTCCTCTGCGTCATCTTCTCCCCGAGAACTTGAGTTGAAACCAGCTGCGTGATTGAACAAGCTCTTCTTCAAAACGGGGTCGACCAAGTTTAAAGGCCTCGTGGCTTCTTTCAACGACTGAATAGGCTCTTCTTCAAGACCGGTTGTAGGTCGACCACAATTCTGGTTAGGACAATCGTCGGTCTGGGTGGAGCACAATCTGGTCCAAACAGTCCATCACATCCCTTCGTAGGTCCACGATCTGGATTTTCTAGGTTTCATCCTTTGTCTGGAAGCCAGGGCAGGTGCAGTGGTCATTGTCACATCCACGTTGGCGCCAGAGCCATCTTCAATAATAGCATCGATCACGAAGACTATGAGACGTAGTATTATTTGTTCTTCTTTTAATTACTTTGCTTAACTCTTTTGAAATATGTTAAAAGTTTTAATTCCTTACTGATACCGGCAGCAAATATCGTTGCTATTGAGAATTAATTTATTTTAAAATTCACAATCGCAGTGGGAAAAAAAAACCCAAGAAAGCCATGGCTTCTTCTTCAATACCTCATGGCTTCTTGTTAGGACAATTTTTTTTTCCATGCGTCTAAGCTGGCGCTAGAGCCATATTCAATAATGCCATTCGTAAAGAAGACTACGGGAGGGAGTTTTTTTTGTCTCCTTTAACTATTGTTTCAAAAGTCCTTTGAAATATGTTCAATGTTTTGAGTTCCCCCTTGAAAATTCACGTTCTGAATTAGGTTATTCTGAAATTTACATACTACTCCTAGCTCTTGTTGTTGCTTCCAGGGCCGGTTTTGGTAAGCTGTGGTTTGTACTCCCATTGAGGCAAAAATCCAAAGAAAGGCATTTAATAGACTGAATACATATCAACTAGTCTCATGCTATTTATTTTAGTTACCATGGTATCTCTCCGATCACACAGTGCCAAGCTCAACATCACCATAGGGTACGGTATTTGCATGGGAAATAACGAAGCATTATCACACAAAAAGATTAATGTAGTGCCATGAGAGTTTTCAAAGACGGCCACTAGGGTTCACACTAGTATATATTTTAGTTAGCATGGTATCTCTCGAATCACAAACTCAGGCTCACATTCACATTAGAGATCACCAAAGGGTGTCATATTCTAATGGAAAACCATGAAATATTATTCACACCACAAAAGTTAGTGCAAGGCCATGAGTGTTTCCAGTGATGCCCTCGAGGGTTTGAAGCATGTCTATAGATAGAAGAACATTATCACTAAAGTATTTTTCTTAATTTTGATTTAGTTAAATATAATATATATGTTTATGTAATAGGATATCTTTATTTCTTGAAATTTTGGTTCATAAATTTATTTTTTACTACGCTAATTTTTTATTTATTTTTTCAATAAATTGCAATTCTTTGTAAATTTAGAAGTTCTATTTATATGTGGGTCACCTTGTTTAGTTGACCCACTTGTGAAGATTTATTTTGAAAACATGCTTAATGGTTTTTTGTAAAATTCAAAGTGCAATGGAAAGTGTCGTCATTTCTTGTTTGCTATTATATTATTATTTTAAGATGGCCTCCTATGTCTTGGATTTTTATTTTATTGGAAAGTTTAAGGGGACCTGCAATGAGGTTAATTTTGATATTATTGGATTATGGTTGAATTTGAATGTATGGTGTAAATATTTTAGCATATTTAATAGTTTCAAACTCTAAATACCTTTTTAATGTGATTACATTTTGTTTACCCTCCCAAATTAGGATAAAGATTACCTTCAATTTATATAACTCTTTTTATTAAGGGGAAATGATTTTATTGTATATATTTATATTCATTTTAGTATTTTATTTATTCACTTGTGTTTTTAGATAATGATTATATAGATTAAGTTTAAGGTTTCTTTAATTATGTTTTGATTGCTTATTTGTTTCTATCAACATCTAGCCTTCTTACATATTAATACTTGTTATTCTATATCTTATTTATTTGAAATACTTTTACTTTTTTTCTTATTATATTTATATATAATTCTATAATATATAATATATGTGGAAAAAATATTAATATTTATTTTTAATTGAAGGAAAAGTTTTCATAATATTTATTTGTGCATTATGTCAGATATAGGTTAAGGTAAGTGAATAAAAATTAAATTAATATAGATTATGTGACGGTTAGATTGGGAGAGGGCTGAAGGGTGAGGGAGAGGGGACTAGAGAAGGAGATGAGTTGGAGGGACGGAGAGGGAGAGGGATGTGTGTGTGTGTGTGTGTGTGAGAGAGAGAGAGAGAGGAAGGCAGGGAGATGTATGGGGAGGCATCGAGAGAGGGGAAGTAGAGGAAGGGGAGAGGAAAGTAGGAGGATGGGGGAATGGGGTTGGAGTGAAGGGGAGAAAGATAGGGAAATGAGAGAGAGGGGGGAGGGGAGAAGAGGTGAGGATTCTGGAGGAGGGTAGTGGGAGGCATAGGAGGAAAGGGCGAGGGAGGAGGGGAGAGGGAGAGCGAAGAGGGGAGAGACAGAAGGAGAGAGAGAGTGGAAGGGGGAGGGAAAGAAAGGAATGATATTAAGAAGTGGGAGGGAGAGAGAGGGAGTCGAGGGAGGGAGAGAGGGGGAGATGGGGAGAGGGATAAAGAGGGTGGAGATCAAGATTGTGATAAGGAGAGAGAGGATGGAGGGTGGATGTAATAGGGGGGAGAAGGGAGGGAAGGGCTGGGATGGGAAGATGGAGGGTGTAATACAACAAACAATTGTTAAATTGTTTATTACTTGGATATATATATATTAAACATTTTTATAGATAAAGTAAAAATAAATGTAATGGATTATTATTATTGAATAATTAAATAAATGATAAGAATGAGAATTGAACTAACCATTAAAGGAGTGTTTTCTAACCCAAGGGGATATGACAAATGACGAAAGCTACTAAGTGAGAGCTCAAGTGATGTAGGAAGCATATTCCTTAAAATCAAGTCAAGATGCCTGATTGAGAATTAAAGAGAAGGAGGTTCATAAATGACCAAGTCACAAAAAAAGTACTATAAAATAGTATGTGCATTGAATAACGAGGAGGCTAGTGATGGATAGGGTAATAATCTATTGATGCAAAGAGATGGTGCATTGATCACAATTTTCTCTTATAGTTCAACAAACATGCTCGAGGGTTCTCGAAGAAATAAGTTTGGCTCCTCTAGGAGTTGGTTGGGAAGAACGACATCTTGAGTTCAGTTTTCCCAACAGTGGTGAGAGGTTCCTTACTAAAATTCTCCACTACTTTTATCTTGATAATTACTGTATGAAGGAAGTTTTATAAACTTCGATCATACAATATGTTAATTTTTATTTTTACTTGTTTTATATCATTCCTGATTATATTATGTTCATAGTTTATTTCTATATGCACAGAAATAGAGAAATAAGAATTACTTCCCTATATATAAATAAGGAAATTTATATTGTAAAAAATAAACATATGATATAGAATGTCCCAACATTATATATATATATATCAAATTCCTTATTCTTCAAATAAATTATATATATGATAAATAGACACAAAAGGATTCCCACAAAGATTTCATATCTTTATACTTAATACATAATTCTAGGTATTGTTAACACGTCTCATTTTTAATAATTATATATATAGAAATATTACATGGGAACTAAATTAAATAAATAACAATAGACATATGCCAATAAAAATATCTAAATAGATCCACGTAAAATAATCACAATATCAAATGAGTCATGAGGCATCTGACAAGGATTTCACCACTCTCTTAAAATACATACAAATAGACATACAACTACAACTTATTTCTCGACTTCTATATACGTCATGAAATCAAGAGTTCTAAAATAAACAATCAATTAAGATTTATATAGATCCGAGGAAAAATATCAAACTAAGAAATATGAGATCTAAACATAAATTAACATACAACTACAAGACTATGTTCCAACTTTAATATATCAAGAAAAATATACAAATATGAAACCAAGTAATTAGCTATTATTCTAATAGGTCTAAACAACATATTTAATTAAAGGATTTAATAAATACAATCACAATAAATCAAATCAAAACAACTTCTTGGAACCGTGAATCCCATCAATATTCGAATCACATTAACATTTACATCCAAATTGTAAATTTTACGATGGTTGTATGCCAATCACCCTGTAGTATCTTTAACCAAATCATAATGGATTCTCTATTAGAATTACAAACCCAAAATTTCATTAAATAAACTTATCTTAAATATGATATAGGCGCTAAAGCCCTCTTTCCCCAAAACCCTAAGCACAATAACCCTATAACTCTTCCTTTTGGCAGACTAGAAAACAAGACATACCTTGATTCTGAAGAAATGAATCCAGTGCACATATTAAATGAGTCACACCATTATATACATGCACAAAGGAAATTCTACTAGCATTAGTATAATTGCAGTTCTATAAAATATAATTTTTTTCTAATAAATGGAGCTTAGCATATAGTTCCTCATCTCAGTATAGAGTAACAATGAACTTGAGAGGAGGTAAGCCTATCGCCACTCTTGCATGGCCCTTACACCAACCCTTCATCTGAATCCATTTCAAAATTAATAATATATGTTTTTAACTCATTAAAAAACAGTAACAAATGCAACCAACACTAATGGTCATAACTTGCATCTGCATATGATATTGATTCGGTGTTTATATTTTGTATATTGGGTGTAAGACCCCACAACACATGAGTATGATGATTTATTAGAGATATTTCCAGTAAGCCAAAGCATATGTTTTATTTAGCATGTATGCGATTGTGTATGGTGGGCATGAGCTCTATTGGACAATTTTTCTATCGTAGGATGATATACTCACTATATTATGTGATTTACCTTAAAATACATATAGTGAGATGATTAATTCTATAGATGTGTAGAAGACTCATTGCGTGAATGATTTCTATGAATGTGTTGGCCATGGACCCTAAATCTCATGCTAGAGGATGTTTTGTGTTTAGAGCGAGCTATGGAGCACATGAGTGCTTTGAATTTTTGGTATGCATGAGCTATGGAGCACATGAGTATTTAATGTTTGTGTTGAGCACCAGCTTTGGAGCACATGAACTATAATTTTTTTGTGTTGAGCATAGGCTTTGAAGCACATGAGAGATATGAAGTAGAAGTGTTGTGCATAATCCCTAAGGAATCTTACTATAATAAAATATGATGCTAAAAAAAAAAAAATATAATGATAATAATGATCCAGCCATGATTGTAGGGGTGACTAATCGATTTGTAGTGTTGGATAATGGAATACCTTACAAAATAGTATTGGGGAGTAAAATATGACCCAATAAATAGAACAATGTAATAAATAAAGTAAAAAACTGATAATATAATAGCTAGTCAAATTTGTAGAAAAGATGAGAATTGCAAATGTTTCACACCACAACCTACCAATCTACCAATTTTATATTAGTACATACAAGTATCACACGATTTCCAATTTCGAAGAATTGTGAAGTATTGCAGCTCCTGCTCCTAGATGTTGGCGGTGTTATCCTCTGAAGAGGGGTTAAATTTAAGAACTAAATTGGAGCCATTATGGTATGGATACATTGAAGTACACTCCTATCTTTTGGTGCATTTATTTGGCAAAGAAAAGAAAACCAAAGTGAGTGGAATTCGGGGGTATTGAGTAGAATAACGTTAAAGATAATATCTCCTTTCGATTTACAATGATTATTATCTTGATTTGTAAAATATATTAATCTAAAATAGGTTGTATCAATTTAACATAATAAAGTGCCAATTGTTTTGCATATGGGATATATGTCTGTTAAATAAGATTGCCACTTGCCAATTGGAACTACCTTATCAAGGAAGTACGCTACCTTGTCAATATCACATGCTCAAAATCACTGCATTTACATCAGAGTTAATGCACAATATTCCATTTCTATGATTGAAATTTGGTTGATATGAATTTCAATTGACATGTTGGTCTTGGGTTTCTCATAGTTGGCGTTTGATTCGTTACGTTAATCCCCCGTCAATGATCTAATGTTGCAGATTTTTTGTTATATAATTTTAGTGTTCATAGTGACCGAAAAGTTTCAATTAAATCAAGAAGAAAAATTAGGATAAAGAAGCTTCTAGAACAATAACCCATCTCCATGTGCGAGGAAGGAGGGAATGTGAGCCGACGCCACATCTGTTCAATCACGTGTTTCATTTTATTTGATCAATTTCTATGAAATATGGTTAATACACAAGAAAAAAATACAGAGGATGTCTCGGGTGCATATGGATGAGGATACCTCCATGTGCATTAAGATGCCCGCATGTCCAGCGTGTCATAGTCCATCCAGAGTGATATTAGTAATTGAATTAAGAATTAGCTAATTGGAAGAGTCACTCACAGATTAAGCAAAGCTTAAAAAATAATTCTTGCCAAATTTGGAAGGAATCTGTTTTATCCAAACATTTTCCCTAAGATTCGAGACATTTATACTGAATTTATAAAACCAAAAATTCGACCAAAATAAAATACATATTTTCTTTCTTACTAATAAGGTAGTTCTTGCCAAATTTGGATGGAATCTATTTTATACAAACATTCTCCTAATATTTTAGATATTTATATTGAATTTCCTAAGATTCTAGATATTTATATTGAATTTTTTTTTCCCAAGGTTGTGTTGGAGACATTTACCACCATACACACTCTTTTGGTCAAATTGGCCTAGTTAAACCACTATCATAAGTATAATTGACATTAATTGACATCAGTGAAACATTAATTTACATCATCTAGTCACACCCACACCTACCTACAGTCAAGGCGGCTAACTTACCAACCAACAAAATATGTGTAACACTAGTCACTGCCGGCAAATGATCAACCGACAAAATATGAGTGACACTATGAAGAATGACATCAGAAAGTTAAGTTTAAAAGAGACGAAAGATACAACACAGGAGTCGAACCTGAGGCATTGAGGCTGCAAAGATTATAATCTTCAAAGATTTATTTATTTCCCATGCAAATACCGCACCCTAGGGTGATGTATAGCTTGGCACTGTGTGATCGAAGAGATACCATAGTAACTAAAATAGATAGCATGAGACTAGTTGATATGAATTCGCTCTATTAAATGTCTTTCATTGGATTTTTGCCTCACTGCGAGTACAAACCACAACTTACCATAAGCGGCCCTGGACGCAACAACAAGAGCTAAGAGCGAGGAGTAGTATGTAAATTGCAGAATAACCTAATTCAGAACGTGAATTTTCAAGAGCGAACTCAAAACGTTGAACATATTTCAAAAGACTTATGAAACAATGTTAAAGGAGACCAAAAAAAAAAAAACTCCCTCGCATAGTCTTCTTTATGAATGGCATTATTGAATATGGCTCTAGCGCCAGCATAGAGACATGGAAAAAAAATTGTGCGAACAAGAAGCCAGGAGCCATGAGGTTTTGAAGAAGAAGCCACGGGTTTCTTGGGTTTTTTTTGGCCCACTACGACTTTGAATTTTAAAATAAATTAATTATCAATAGCAACGATATTTTTGGCGAGTATCAGTTGTCAAGAAGGAATTAAAACTTTTAACATATTTCAACAGAGTTATGGAAAGTAATTAAAAAACTTTTAACGTATTTCAACAGAGTTATGGAAAGTAATTAAAAGAAGAACAAAAAATACTACCTCTCATAGTCTTCGCTATCGATGTTATTATTGAAGATGGCTCTGGCGTCAACGTGTACCTGACAACGACCACTGCACCTGCCCTGGCGTCCAGACAAAGGATGAATCCTAGAAAATCCAGATCATGGACCTACGAAGGGATGCGATGCATTGTCCGGACCGGAATTGTGCTCCAACCAGACAAACGATTGTCCGAACCAGAATTGTGGTCGACCCACAAGATTGTCCGACCCAGAATATCCTTTAAACTTGCCTGAACCAGAAGAACCAGAATTTCCTTTAAACTTGCCCAGAATTCTAATCAACCGGACCCGGTCTTGAAGAAGAGCGAGTTCAATCGTTGAAAGAAGCCACAAGGCCTTTAAACTCGGTCGACCCTGTTTTGAAGAAGAGCTTGTTCAATCACACAGTTGGGATGGAGATCAAAGTGGTAACTGGTTTCAACTCAAATTCTCGCGGAGAAGATGACGCAGAGGACGGCCACTGATGGATACAAAACCCCATCAAAACCCTGGAAACGTAGGAGGATTGAAATCTCTAAGAAATACATTACTACCTCAAACTTGAAAGGCATAGAGGCGGATTCAAAAGTATTGTAAACCTTGGCGCATACAAAAGGCTTGGATACATGAATGCTAACGTAGACGTGAGAAAAGCCTCTGCAGCTGGCATGGATTCGAGACAGAGGATAGATCCTAGAAAATCTAGATCCCGGACATAAGAAGAAGGATGCGATGGAAACAGAATCTGTATTCTTCTATGTCCGTTGTGCTCGACCCACAAGATTCTGCAAACCAGAATTGAATTTATAAAAATCGGGGAAGAAAACACTGTTCAATTACGCAATTGGGAATACGATGACAAGGAGGAGCCGTCATGGTCGAATACAAAAAGCATGAAGACATAGCACGATACCCACAAGATTGTGCAAACCAGAATTGAATTTATTAAGATCTGGGAAGAAAACACTGTTCAATTACGCAATTGGGAATACGATGACGAGGGGCCGTCATCGTCAAATACAAAAAGCTTGAAAACATGGCACGATACAGCATACAAAAAGCGTGAAAACCTAGCACGATACAAAAGCAATATACAAAAAGCCTTAACTACACAAAACGCATGAAAACATAGCAGGATACAAAAAGCCATATATAAAAGCACGAAAACCTAGAACTATATAAAAAGCCTGGTATCGCGGAAAAAACGCATAGTTTCCTATTAGATATAGTCGTTGAATGTTCTAAAACGATATAAAGAAAGTGTCACCCTATACAAAAAGACCTGAAACCTAGCACTATACGAAAAGCCTGGTATCGCTGCAAAAAGGGATAGTTTCCTCTTAGATATATTCGTTGAATGTTCTAGAAAGATATAAAAAAAGTGTCCTTTATTTATGGATTTCATTTTTTTACTTCATCTGTAACAACCTAAAAACATACTTGGCAGATCCATCATATAGGTTTTGCTAAGAGGTTGACCTCCATGGACCACGATGGGACATGGGATCCACTTTTTTACATTAATAAGTTCATTTATATATAGAAAACTTTATTATCAATCATAACAAATATTAAATTTTCTAGAGTTTGCAATATTTTTTATTAAATGTAACTAAAATAAATACAATCATTTGAATGTTGACTAGTGTTTGGTTGCTTAGGTTAGCATCTCGATTTTTATCTCCCACATTGAAGGTTGGGCGACATAGGGTAGGCCTAGAATTTTAGCCAACACCTAATGCCTTCGTGTCAATTCAAATTAAAACCAACTTATTTACCTATCATCACTCTTACCCACCACCAAGGTCTTCGTGTTAATTCAAAAAACTTAAATTCAAACCTATCTCATCCACCTTGCACTGAATGGAAACCAAGTTTCTCTATACATTTATGTGTACCAAATCCACCTTGACGTTGTGCAAGATATTACACTATTCTGCTCTTACCAATCAGGTTGTCTTATAATGGCTAAGCCTCTTTGATAAACTAATTTTTCTATGCGAAGTCATATCTAATGTTAAGGATACTTCCCTAGCAACAAGCATGGTATACTTTGGGGCAATTCTATGGGGAATTATAAGTTGTAAAATAAACAATATTCCCGATATTCACAATATTGTTATACAACTATACGGGGTAGGTCTTTACAGTGGATGAAGGGGATCCCTTGCTTTATTAGGGATCGAGTATATTTTTCTCAATAGAGATGAAATTTATTTGAAGAAAGAAATGTTTTACTGTCCTCCTCCTTCAATGCGCACTCTCATTCTGTAAGAAGCTCATCGTCCTTTGTCCAATTTAGTTTATTAGTGGGAACTGAATTAAAAATTTAAATCTATCAATCTCAACTTGAAAATGTTGCACCATTTTGTGATTTTTCTTCTTCTAGTGGTCATAACATTTCGAGGGGAAAGTGGGGTTGCAAATTACAGTGAAGAGGAAGAGCATTCAAGTGAACCATTCGGATATAGTGCTCAATACATAACAATTGGGAAATATATGCACCATTCGAATACACTATCTAGAAATATATAAAATAAAGATTGTGAATTACATTTTCTCTCAACGTCAATAAATCTTGCTTGCTCTTGTGAGCATGTGCTTGTTATAGAGGGAAAGTTGCAAAGAGTTGTCTCCGCAACATTCTTCATACTGGACTCAGCAATTACTAGCTGGATATAGCGTTGCTCGATACACAACCACTTGGCAAGGTAAATATACATAATACACTATCTAAAATATATAAAATCACGATTGTGAATTACCTTTTTTCTCACCATCAATAAGTCTTTCTTTTCTTCGAGTCGAGGTAAGTAATTAAGTAATTTGCATATCGTAATATCCCTCAGATGTATCCCTTTAAATAAA
The DNA here is from genome assembly GCA_001517045.1 of Pseudotsuga menziesii. Taxonomy (NCBI): domain Eukaryota; kingdom Viridiplantae; phylum Streptophyta; class Pinopsida; order Pinales; family Pinaceae; genus Pseudotsuga; species Pseudotsuga menziesii. The sequence continues at coordinate 74,641 of LPNX010208402.1, forward strand.
GGTCGGAAAATACCTATTTAACTAAACACTTAGAACTCTGATGGTTTTATAGAACAACCCATAAACTTCATAATAGTGTTGATGTAAACCCCATTGCTGAGTCCTTCACACTTTAGTAAATACTTTTGTCTTTGTCATGTCGCATGCAAGTCCACATTTTTATGGTGCTTGTCCAAGAGGACAATTCGTAGAATTAGCATGTAAGGATCTTTTTGGGTTCTCGTGATTCTAATTAGTAGTCATGATGTGTGATTTTAGCCTCAAAAGCGATTTCATCATGTGAGGGAGCGAAGGATCTATATCCGGGGTGGTATTACGCCACAAGAACATCAACAAAGTGCACAACAAGGAAGGTATTAACGCAGAAGAACAACAAGAAAGTGGTGATGTGTGACATCCATATGGTATAGCCATCTGTCTCCATTAATTTATGGTTTTATTGTTCGTATTTTGAATTTTTCTGCACTTAAATAAAACGTTGCTTCCAAAATGTTGTTTATTTTTTCCCAAAATACGTAGTTGTGAAAAGAGAAGCCTTCTCGAGTTCTCCCCATCTCCAGGAAACAAATTTTTAATGCTTCATTTTTTCGAACTATACTTTAAGTTTCCTAGGTTCATGCTAAAGTATAAATCTTTAATAGAAATTCTTTGACACATTGTTGTGCTACAGAACATACATGAAAGATTCGACGTCATAATAGCAAACCTCATAGATCCTATGGAAGGAGACCCTTTTTATTAATTGTACATAAAATATTTCGATGAGCTTGTTCTAAAGCCAAAGATGACCCACAAATTATTTTTTGTTACTGAGGTATAACATCACAATAAAATGGCTCAAATTATTATAGAAACTATTTCTTGAGAGTCTTCTTTTGCTGCTTCAAGCCGTACATCAATTAGGAAGATAAAGAAAAGATTGATAATAATAAGGAATCCTTGTAGCAGTACTGTTTACTTCTAGGCCTCTCATTGATAATTGCAGCCAACTTCAGTTTGAGGCTTGAGTTTCATAGACAGTTCTATTGATTTAATTTAAAGTTCTTAAATATACCAAATTAGAGGATAAATATCAAGTTAGAGGAGCCTTTGATTTTGAGAGTCCCCACTCACTAAAGTTTCTGAAATCAACATAGCCCAACCAATAGTGTCATAGAATGTGAATTCTAACACTGTTACAATACAGCATAGCTACGGCTCACAATCTTCTCAATTTCAACAATTTTTCTTTAAATTTAAAATCAAATCAGCAGAATCGCCTTCAAAAACTAGGTAGGGTTCAATGCGAGGGCTCAATACCGCAATGTCTATGCATGCATGCTGAGAAAACCTTAGTCACTGTAGCTCTTGATTCCCAGTTGACGATAGATTTTAAAATAGAATTAACAAGTGCATTGGGTATAATCAACTAATGTGCTCATGTACTTGAGAGGTACAATGGAATAGGGATTGCCCTGTTGTTTTGATGGACTTGTTTCATTGATCTACTCCATCCTCGCTCTGTTCCGAACAACTTCACCTCAAATAAACTACCTTATCAGTGAGAGAGAAAATATGTATTTTATTTTGGTCCAACCTTCAGAAAAAGAAATTCAATATAAATATCTAAACTCTTAGGAAATTTAATATAAATATCTAAAAGTTTAGGAGAATGTTTGTATAAAATAGATTCCATCCAAATTTGGCAAGAACTACCTTATTAATAAGAAAGAAAATATGTATTTTATTTTGGTCAAATTTTTGGGAAAAGAAATTCAATATAAATGTCCACAATCTTAGGAAGAATGTTTGCATAAAACAGATTCCTTCCAAATTTGGAAAGAATTCTTTTCTAAGATTTGCTTAATATGTGAGTGACTCTTCCAATTAGCTAATTCTTAATTCCATTACTGATATCACTCTCGATGGACTATGACAGGTTGGACCCGCAGGCATGTTAATGCACACGGAGGTATCCTCATCCATATGCACCCGAGATGTCCCCTGTTTTTTTTCTTGTGTATTAACCATATTTCATAGAAATTGGTCAAATAAAATGAAACGTGTGATTGAATAGATGTAGCGTCGGATCACATTTGGCTCACATTCTAGAAGCTTCTTTATCCTAATTTTTCTTCTTGATGTAATTGAAACTTTTCGGTCACTTAGAACATTAAAATTATGTAACAATAAATCTGCAGCATCAGGTCATCGATGGGAGATTAACGTAAAGAATAAAAGGGGACCTGCTCATATGAAACGCCTACTATGAGAAACCCAAGGTCGACATGTCAATTGAAGTTCATATCAACCAAATTTCAATCATAGAAATGGAATATTGTGCATTAACTGTGATGTAAATGCAGTGATTTGGAGCACGTGATATTGATGAGGTAGTGTACTTCCTTGATAAGTGTAACATCCCTCTTAAACCGCCTCTGAATATTTTGTAAATTCTGAATGTATTTGTTCTCTAGTGAGGAGCTCAAGGCCAAGGCCCCACCAACAGAACCCTGTATGTTAGCTGATGAGATTTCCTAAGCTATAGAACACGAGACTGGGACACGACTTAAACAACAGACAGTCGAACCCACTAGGGAAGGTAAAACAGTGAATGGGTCCATGGGAAGAAGAGTGAATGTCTTCTTTCAACGACAAAGGGTTTAAATGTCATCCTAGGTTGAAGTAAGCGTAGGTGGACTAACTTACATGCTAGTTCTTTTGAGTTAATACCCCCGCCTGCCTCGATATATGGTTCGCCAAAAAAAAAAAAAACCCTATCTTTTTTCGGACACCAC
>LPNX010208446.1:4709-24003 GCA_001517045.1 Pseudotsuga menziesii
AGTGAGGCACCAGGACCTGTGATTACTTACTCACGTACAGTAAGTAGAAATGTTATTTTGCTTTCAAGGAATTTGAACAAATGTATATAGAATTTTTAAAGGTTGGTAAATTGACTTACAAATGTTGGTTTTTCTGCAGTCTCCACTGATGAGACCTATCCCTCTTGTTCAGTGATGGGGATCACCAGTGAGCAGTCGCAAAAGAAAGCTACACTTCTCCGAAGACTCTGGCAATGGCAGCAAAATGGGGGATAACTAGAAAAAATGTATACGGGGCTTACATAGATGTATATTTTTGTTCATATGTGTACACACAGATGTACTTTTTGATCCATTATTTTGTATTATGGCCATGTGACATGGAAATTTTTGCACAACATTATTGCTATACATATATAATATAAAGCAATGTTCAAATTTATACATATATATGGTTGACTTGATCTTGGAACATGATATGATGGTTTACTTGGTCTTGGAACATGATATGTGTGGATGACCTATGTGATATAATGATATGTGTGGTTCATGCATGTGTGCTAACTTAAATGAATTTCCAATACTTAAAGGAAGCATTTAAATGACTCATTAACTTTTTAACATCATACAATTCTAACATACAATAACATATACCCTAATTTACACATAGTAACACACACTAACATACTCTACAATTCTAACATGTACACAATAACATACTCTACATTACCCTATGACACTAACATCATACCATACTATGATACAATAACATGTACCATAACATAACATACTAGTTCAATATGTACCATTTAACACTAAGTCATGCATGCATGTGTAATATATACCATATCATACCCTACAATACCCTATGATACTAGAGTTCATTGAATACCATACTAACATACATCATGTACCCTACAAACCCTAAATTGGTTGAAGTAAACCCTAGTTGGTGCATGCAAATTTGTGTTCATGAAATCCTAGTTGGTGCATGCAAGTATTGGTGATGTCATGTGTGTTTCTAGTTCCCTCTCCTAGCTTGCACATGATTGCTCACTAAACCCTAGTTCCATCTCATACCAAGTGGTAACCCCGGTTCGAGCATGAAAATTGCTGTTCATGAAAGCCTAGTTGGTGCATGCAAGTATTTGTGATCATGTGTTTCTAGTTCCCTCTCTTAACTTGCAAATTGCTCACCAAACCCTAGTTCCATCTCATACCTTGGTAACCCTAGTTCCAGTGCGTGCCTTTAATTCCATCTCATTAAAATACCCCAATAGATAACAGTAGACAAAATACTACATGATTTTTGCAAATGTGCCAATTTCAAAAATTGTCCAAAAATTTCTCCCATGTTGGTCCTATATGGGAGAAAAATCTGGGAGGATCTAAAAAGGCCAATTTTCAAAATAATCATATTGCAACAAAAATAGTACCATTTCAAAGAGCTCATCAAGACGATTCCAATGGTGCAAATGGCGTGTCAAACGGACTCCGGATGCAAAAGATATTGCGTTTTGAAGTTTGGCCCCAATAGGGAGATTTTTGGCTGAATTGCCACGTGGCACTCCCTCAAGCTGCCACGTGGTAGTAAAAAAGTGCATTCTAATGAAATGGAATGATAATGTGTCATGATGATGTGGCATGATGATGTGGCATGCTGACATGTCTTGATGATGTGGCATGATGACATGGCATGGTGATGTGGCATGATGACATAGCATGTTGACAGTGCATGATGATGTGGTATGATGACATGGCATGCTGATGTGGCATGATGACATGGCATGATGAAGTGGCATGGTGACATGGCATGATGAAGTGGCATGATGACTAGCATGCCTGTATTTGTGCTTGAAATGAGTTTTAGGACATTCATGCATTTACTCGTGAGAAATTGTAAAATGATTAATATTTGAAGTGAGTGGAAAAATTACTCACATATTACTCATTTATTTTATTCCTTGAGTTTTTATGAAGCTAATGCATGGTTGTAACAAAAAACAAACATGCCATATTTGTAAAGAAGTTGTAACAAGTTGGTTTATGGTTGAAAAACCAACATGCTATTTAAAAAATGGATTTTGTTATGTAATGGATTATTGTTGGATTTTGTAAATGTCATTATGGGGAAGTAACTAAATGTGAAAACCCATGGGCATGTGGGCATGAACCATATTTTTGGTTTATGTTCTTAAAATCCAAACCAATTTGTAACTAATCCCAATTTGGAGAATTACATGTATCATGCCACCAAGAGTAGCTTCTCCTATTTAAGCACTTGTCATGTGCATTTGAAGGGAGCTCAAGTTTGGAGAGATGTAGCCCATAGAGGAAGCAAGCATCTGAGAGGCTCCATTGGAGAATCTCATGGAGAGGCTCCAACCTTGTAGTTCCAGCTCAGAGAGCAAGCATGGCTCCATCATGTCCGAAGGTGATCCAACGTAGGAGACAAAGAAGTAGAGTCAGTTCAAGGAGGCAACATTTCAATTTGCATTTGAAGGAAAGTAGCGACCATCTACACTCTCATCCCGAAGGACAAAGGTGAAGGGATTGGTTGGTAAGAGTGTGAATTTGGTTTTATTGATGCACTTGTCATGCAAACATATTGTCGTCTATTGAGACTATCCTGCAGAAGATCGTGTGGCGTAGCTTGAGGTTTGTGGCTCGTAGAGTCAGTTGAAAGAGTACAATTTGCAACATTATGAAAGTATTTGATCCACTTGAGGTTCATGGCTCATAGAGTTAGTTGAAAGAGTGTGATTGGCTACATTGGGAAAATATCTTCATGTCCAAGTTTGGCAACTTCTCGAGACAAAGGAGGCAGGCATTTGCTTGCTTGATTTCTGCAGTCTTCGATTGAGTCCTATAACTTGTGCACTTATGTGACCCATCAGAGGCAGTTATGGTGCAGCGGTAGAGATGAACAGATGATGAATACTCTGCAGGTGAATCTATTGTGATGTATCTTATGTATTTGTGCATCTTTGCAATGGATTGGTCACTCTATTTTGGAGTAGGCCCGGAGACGTAGCCAGGAGATCTGGTGAACTCCATAATCAAATTGTGTCCCTAATGTGCTTGAATGATTTTTCATTTTCATGTGGTTGATTCTATGTTACACACTTATATTATGCTCATGTTCACTTGCACTAATGTCAGAAAAATGATCCTATTGGTCCCGATTGTTTCGAGCGGGTTCAATGACTTTCCGGGCTCACCCCTAGGATCAGATCAGTGGATGACCTATCTGATATAATGATATGTGTGGTTCATGCATGTGTGCTAACTTAAATGAATTTCCAATACTTAAAGGAATAATTTAAATGACTCATCAACTTTTTAACATCATACAATTCTAACATACAATAACATATACCCTAATTTACACACAGTAACACACACTAACATACTCTACAATTATAACATGTACACAATAACATACTCTACATTACCCTATGACACTAACATCATACCATACTATGATACAATAACATGTACCATAACATAACATACTAGTTCAATATGTACCATTTAACACTAAGTCATGCATGCATGTGTAATATATACCATATCATACCCTACAATACCATATGATACTAGAGCTCATTAAATACCATACTAACATACATCATGTACCCTACCAACTCTAAATTGGTTGAAGTAAACCCTAGTTGGTGCATGCAAGTATTGGTGATGTCATGTGTGTTTCTAGTTCCCTCTCCTAACTTGCACATGATTGCTCACTAAACCCTAGTTCCATCTCATACCAAGTCGTAACCCCAGTTTGAGCATGCAAATTGTTGTTCATGAAAGCCTAGTTGGTGCATGCAAGTATTTGTGATCATGTGTTTCTAGTTCCCTCTCTTAACTTGCAAATTGCTCACCAAACCCTAGTTCCATCTCATACCTTGGTAACCCTAGTTCCACCACGTGCCTTTAATTCCATCTCATCAAAATACCCCAATAGATAACAGCAGAAAAAATACTACATGATCTTTGCAAATGTGCCAATTTCAAAAATTCTCCAAAAATTTCTCCCATGTTGGTCCTATATGGGAGAAAAATCCCAATTTAAAAAATTGTCCAAAAATAATAATATTATTATTATAGAAAATATCCAAAAACACACATAGTCTTATACATCTAAAAAACTATACATGAACCAAAAGATTCTCTAACTCAACCAAAATAGTGAAATATATAATTGATATTACATGTCACCTTTATTTGAATCACAAGGAAGAAATCAAATAGGGCCCTTCAATAATCTCTTCAAACTCCATATCTTCCTGTTACGGAGAGAAATTCCTATGGCTTGGGGTACCAAAACAGACAGCTTGACTCCAGAAATCAATCCTTTCCAATATGCAATAGAAATTAAATGTCTAACACTAAAGGATCAGACCTCGTACCTTATTTCGGATGGTTGAAGTAGATCCCCGTTGAGCTTTCCAATCTTCAGCTTGAAGTGCTATAACACTTCCTCAACAACAAGTAAACAATGAAAGCATACTATATATCATGGTGTTAGATCTATTCTAGCATATATAATAAATAATGTAAAAGAATTTGACATAATCCCATGGATAAAATATTCATTCAAATACACATCATTGGATAGGAAAAGATATTTCTATTAATATAAATCAAAGATTACAAGATACAACCTCTGACGGCACGTCTGTGAACCGGAGAAACTGAATCCCCCACTTGGGTCTCCACCACTTCAATCCTCCATCTCTCAATAGCAAGCTCACTAGCAAAAGGAAAGCTTGGGAAGAACACAAAAGTGCTCCAAGGGACAAAGGGATGCAGACTCAAGCATAAGCTCCTGCAACAATGGACTATAGTTTCTTTGCTCTCAATTCTCTCTTATGCCTTCAATGTACCAAGGGGTTCCTTATATAGCTTTCAGAGGGATAATGAAAGGTCGAATCTGAGCAATCTCAAGGCATAGGGAAGGCCAGGAGTCAAATGAGTCAGATCCATGTCAAGGAAAATTCCTAAAGGATTTGGATTATGCACACATCCCGATGTATGCGGTTATATGGGTCAAACCCACGTATGTACGCGGTTATAGGTTTAAAATCTGTGTATATCATTTTTCATATGTTTGTGGGGATGATCAATCAAACATCAAAGGACAAAAAGTGGTCCATAGGGTCTAATGAGTCTGCAGCGGGACAGGGGAAGGCCATACGAAGTGTGATTCACCTAGAGTGGTGAAATCCGCTATAACAGATGCCCCCTAATGTATGAGGTCAGAGGGGTTATACGATGGCTGAAATACATTATAAGTCCATCCCAGAAGTGGAGTGATGAAGGATCCCAAATGGAAGACCAGCCACCCAATCAGCATAATACAATAATACAACTCTGCATATAACTGTAAGTACATATAGCAGTCCCGGATACATAAGAGTACAATGGCCATGAATAGGAATGATACATGATGTCACATATGTGGTCATCGCCACGTACAATATACATAGATCAGAATATCCACGATGAAGATATACAAAGGACCATGATCTACAAAATGGCTAAAGATATATAACAGATCAAGATCTCCATAGTGGCTGGAAATGTCTGACATATACTGGAATCAAGTCACGAGAGTTGAAATCTCATGAACACTAGCATGATCAAGGAGGTAGCATATAAGAGATGCCACCAATCTGGAAATTCTTCTACACAAACCGCTACGAGTACATGTCCTACTATGCGAATAGAGGTGTCGAGGTCGAACATAGTAGTCCATCGTCTGATTACCGGTCATTAATGTATACCATTAACAGACGCGAGATCACCCACCAATAATGAAAATGGGAATCAAGGTACTAGAGTGCAAACTAACAAGTGTGAATAAATGTGTTGAGGTCGAACACTTGAGAGGATCCATCGATCAGGGGACATTGATGTATTCCCAAGAAACTGTCGATGGTGAGAGAACCTACCACTGATGACTGCAAGTCTCAAGGCACTCAACATGACTCTAGATTCCAATCCTAGAATAAATGATCTGAATTCAATGGGATGAAATCCATTGGAAGGAGGGCATTAAGGCATCCCCCATCATCCAACATGAGGTACTCAGCAAGGATGTATAATATGGAAGGAATCGATCATAAAGTGCACAAACCAGTAACTGTACAGGGAATGGCCAACATGCAAAGTTAAGATAACTGAGGAATGGCCGACACAAGTTTCAACTTCCTTCGAACAAGAGCATAATGGCGTATGGTGATTGAATGAAGGCAGGATAGACTTGATATGCAAACTGGGACATTTGTGTGACACAGGAGGCATCAACAGAGGCTCCATAGGGACTGGAAGCTTAACCAGTCAGTGGAGATAAACTCAAATAAACGAGTACAGCTCCTAAAGTCAAACTATAACCCAACCAATGGATGTGATATATAATGCTCTGTTCGAAGGAGACACGACTCGAAAGCTACCAAAGATAACATCTTTCCTTGTCCGGCTTTTTGGTTTTTTTATTTTTTTGGACTTTTTCAGTTATTTGAAAAGCTTGAAAAAAGAATAAACTAGGTTTATAGTTACAAACTAGGAGGAGACGAGTGTCATAAGGAAAAACAAACTAGTTCCAAGCAGTGGAACATACCTATGCTCAATGCAAGGATACATGTGTAGGATATCGACACTGGGGGGAAAATCCCCTCCTGGTAAAAAGGGAATCAAGCTATGAAGGATATAAAAAAAAGCTCTGCATGGCTAGACATGAGACAAGCTCGGGCTATATGGCTAAAACGCAATGTCAGGGGAGCCGGCATAAAGCTCAATAAAGCAGGCAAAGCTCATGATAATGCATTCACAACTTGACGTAAGGGAGTCCTGAGGGAAATAGGCCAGCATAAGATCAAGAGGAGTATGAGGATCTAGCGAAATGTCATGGCAGTACTATACAATGGACTCCCACACCCTAAAGGAGAAAACGTCGGCATGGGCACCAAATGCAAATAAGGCGCTAACTAGGGTACGCATGTAAGGTGAAGCTCTACTACTCACATCATGCCACTTCTAAAGCAGCAAGAAGGTTTCGTGACATAATAGAGTGGGTTCGTACCTAAGGTCATGGTGATATGGTCATAAGGTCATGCACAATGCAAACGGTGGTGAATCTAACCTATATGCCAGTTTAGACATGATACCTGAGATAAGCATGAATGGGTCAATCCAATGGCTGAAACAGCTCTGAAAAGGTCATCTACAACACCAATTATGTCAAAAACGGTCCAAAATGGTTAGAAAATGTCAAAACTATAGGAAAGGGGGTAAAAATTTTCAAATGTTTGAAAAATTTTCTATAAATACTAAAAAATATAAATCATTTGAAAATTTTACCCGTTTGAGCTCTAATTTTCAACTGCAAATTCCAGGAGATCCAGCTGGTGGAATTCACAACCGTTTCTTCCAGGTATTTACTCATGCTCTCCTCTTGCATTTTGATATAATTTTTTCAGATTTTCATGGTTAAATGAATTTTTTAGGCCATCTCTACATGAGCGCTGCGGCCCATGTGGATATCAAGGATTTTTCCGTGTATAGGGCTGGATATACGCGGAAAAGGGGCTAAAACCTGCGTACATACGCGGATGTTTGCAAAACAGTTGCGTATGAGGCCACGCATAAGGTTTTCTAGTAAACTAATGGGAAAATTTCCAATTTTTCTTCCAGGATGGTGCTAGAGTGGAGAGAGCATGAGCATGGTGAAATAGAGGAAGCAGTAAGGGCTGACTTAATGGCTCAACAAGCTTTATGTGCATGTAGACTCTACAAGTTTTGGTGTATTGGTGGTTTGAGGGCCAAACCAAGACTGCTACAGATGCTGGTAGACTATTGGGATCCAGACTCGGAGTCCTTCCGTATATATGGGATGTCCCTCACCATAGAGGTGGAGGACATATACTTTATCACAGGTCTTTCTAGACGAGGGGAGGTGTTGAACCTTCGTTCCCAAGGTGGGCCAGGTGGTGGTCTAACTATCAATGAGTACATAGTTGTGTACTGCTACCCAGATACTGAGAATATGGGGAGTCAAGTCCCCACAAATGCTATACAGGTGCTGGGCCTAAAGGCCATATTATTGATGCTTGGCAGGATAGCAGGTTTAGCATCACTCCATAAAGCCTCGCGGCCGCTGATGTTCTACGCGGTGGAGTGTATGAGACCCACCATCTATGACTGGAGTACGACACTACTGAGCAACATGAAACACCAGCTCAGTGAGTGTAAGGCAGGCAGGGTACGGAACTTTGGTTTCAGCAGTATTCTGAGCACATTTTTCTTCAAGCGTGTTCCAGGATTGAGCCCTAGAGTGGACATTCCTGTCCACGGGGTTCGAGATCCGGCCCAATGGCATTGGGAAGATGCTATGCGCAGACTGGGGGGTGGTAGGGTGGCCAACCCATATCCATCTAACTTCTTTCCATGGTGGCGACAACAGATCGTTGCTATAGATGACTACCCCTATGCGGGGATAGATTTTCGGGGGGATCCAGACCTGCCATTGCCACCAGGATTGGCATATGGTGATATAGGTAACGAATCTCGACCCTGACTATTTTTTTTTAATTTCTTGATTTATTTCAATTTTTTGTATTTTCTTGATTATGTGGAATCAAAAAGACATGTTTTTTCATGACAATACATAGTGACATCTACCATTTGGATGCAGATGTGGGACCACGGCAGCCAGAAGGCTTCCCTCATCATAGACGGAGGGGCCGAGGAGATGACATCACGGGTGTGGATGTGGAGCGAACGCTCCAGAGCATTCATACCAAATTTGTGAGACTGACTCATAGAGTTCCCATGGCACAAGTCAAGGACTTTCCTGAGGCCATACAGCGGCAGGTGGTGGGTGTACCATGCGCATGGGTGCGTTTATTCCGACGGCTAGCTAGAGCCATAGTGACGTTCCATCATCACCACCCTCCTCCTCCTCCATAGGATTAGACACCTAGGAGTGTATATGTTTTGTACTACCGTGTATTATATGATGGTGGCCTGAAAAGCCCCAATTTTGTATTATGACACTATGTATTACCACATTTTTTATGTATATAAAAAAGTTTTATGGTGATCGATTTATTTATTTACATGCGTAAAAATTGTGTTTGTGATTAATTTATTATGAATGAGACAAATGCCAATCTAACACGTAGTTAGCATATGAGTCAGCAACTTGATTATTATTTCTTGGAATGTGTATATATGTTATACTGTCAAATTGTCATTCTAGCAATCTCACATGTAAGAACCTTCTTAATAATGTCGGATCTCTAACATGGTACAAACCATTGAGCTGTGACACTACTAAATCCGAATCAAGATGTACCTCAAGAGATAGAACATCATGTAGAATGGCATCCCGTAGAAGCTCAATAACGATGCTATATTCAGCAACATTGTTGGAAGATGGCCGTAGACATACACCTCCTGAAGATAGTACTTGACCCATAGGAGTATAAATCACCCAAGCAGCAGAGGCTGAGTGTTGAGTGTGATAGTTTGCACCATCCGAGAACCCTATTTAGGTGGAATATTCCAATAATATACAACAAGCAGCCTTGGCGAAATATCATGCATAGTATTTTTTTAGATAGAGCCCATTTCTAGGCTCCGCCAAAGATGTCTCCTCGTAATCCACTAACTCAGGAACCCTTCTCTAACACACGCTTGACCACGTAAGGACCACGCCACATAGGATTAAACTTCCCTGCCCCCAAGGGTTCTTTCGGTTGATCCCACAAAAGGACCAAGTCTCCTTCACTAAACACTCTTGGATGGACAGATATATCATATTGGACCTTAACGCGATGCTTATTAACCTCTAGATCCACCAAGGCATCCCGACGTTTCTCATCAAGTTGCTCAAGGTGAACCAAATGCTCCTCCAAAGGTGAAGTGTCTGGTAAGAGTTCCACATCTAGCTTCAATGAAGGAATCTCACATTCAACTGGCAATATCGACTCCACTCCATGTACAAGCTGATATGGAGAAAAACCAATGGCAGTCTTAACTGCGGTTCAATATGCCCACAAAGAAGGATATAACATAATGTGCCAATTTGTCTTGCTTTGTGCGATGGTTCGTTGGAGAATGGATTTGAGTGATTTATTCACTGCCTCTACCTATCCATTCGCTTGGGGGTAGTAAGAAGAGGAGTGCTCTTGCTTATACCCTAACTTGGATGCCAACTCTCCCATCATATGGTTCTAAAAGTGCGAGCCATGGTCAGTGACAAGATATTTCGGAATCCCGAACCGAGTAATGATTTGGTTGAATACAAAGTGAGCGGCTGTCTCACCGTTGGATTTTATTATAGGCATAGCCTCAGCCCATTTCGTGAAGTAATCCACAGCCACTATAATATGATGGTGCCCCCCAGCTAAAGCTGGGTTGCAATCCATAAAATCGAGCCCCCACTTAGTGAAGGGATCGGCAGTGATAATGGGATGTAACGGGGTAGGCTTCGAGTGCATATTACGTGCGAACACCTGGCAAGGGTGGCACCTCTTGACTGCATCAACACAATATTTAAAGATCGACGGCCAGAAATAACTTGCTCTCAAAATATTTTGAGCTATAGATAGCCCAGATAAATGACCACCACATGCCTCTCCATGGCAATCATTAAGCACTACCTCAGCCTCGTCATGAGTTAAAAAACATCGTAAGATGGAATCTACCCCACGGCAGTACAAAGTATTGTCCACTATAAGGTAGTTCTTAGAAACATGACGTAATCATCGTCGTTCATCTCACGAGAGGTGAGTAGGGTTCCTCTATGTTTGTAGATATACTATGATATCCCCATACCGTGGGTATAACGTCGATATTAAGAAGATATGTTCATCGAAAAATGTATCTTCAAAAACCAACTCCTCGGCCTCGCTCAAGAAATCCGATATAAGCTATGCAAAGATTAAAGATTTCTTCAATTTTGCTGAAACAAACTCGAGATCAAATTCTTGCAAAATGACAATCCATTTATTATATTTTCCCCCAATCACCCTTCGTGTGAGGACGAACTGAAATGGATTGACATGGGCCACAACCAAGGTCTAGCGAAGGAGAATATAATGTCTAAAACACTGAACTGCATGTACGGTAGCCAAAGAAAGCTTCTCGACATGAGAATAACGAATCTCTGCGTCAATAAGGTTTCGGCTCAGAGAATATATGACATGCTCTTGGAGCTCCTCATCCTCTTGAACCAAAACCATACCAATCGTCTCTAAAGAAGCGGCCACATATAATAGAAAATCACGGCTATAATCTGGAGGACTAATCACCGGGGCCGATGCTAGGGCTCACTCATCCCACTCAAAGGGAGTATCCTTCTTCAAGAGACACATGAAGCCTCTAGTCAAATTGGTAAAGTTGACAACAAATCTTCGTAAGAAGTTTTCCATGCCTTGCAAACACTGAAGATGACGAATATTCTTCGGGGGAGACAACTGAAGTATTTCCTCAACCTTCAAAGGGTTGACTCTTATACCCTCTTTCAAAACGATGAATCCTAACAAACGACCTGATTTCACACAAAAGATGCACTTATGAGGATTGAGTCTAACTGAATAGTGCCGCCATCTTTCGAATACCAATCTCAAGTGATAGGGATGACACATTCTCATACGAGAATGAGTAGCGAGGTCATCCAAAAATACTTCAATAATAGACTTGAGATCGTAGAAGATCAAGGTCATCGCCCGCTGAAATGTAGCTCTGGCGTTTTTTAGGCTGAAAGGAATTTTCCAATATGCAAATGTTCCCCAAGGACAAATAAATGCAATCTTGTGTTGGTCCTCAGGTTTAATCTAGATCTGATTATACCCGGAAAATCTGTCCATAAAGGAGAACACCTCGCTACCCACACACTCATCCAAAATCTGATCTATAAATGGTGTGGGGAAGTTATCTTTAGGACAGGCATGATTCAAATCGCGGAAATCAGTGCATATATCGATCGCTCCCTACTTTTTATCCACTGAAACGAGGTTTGAAACCCACTTTGTCAAGGGAATGGGATAGATAAAACCGGCTTCTCAGCAGAGTCGCCAATTCTGTTACCGAGAGAAATTCCTATGGCTTGGGGTACCACAACAGACAGCTTGACTCCATAAATCAATCCCTTCCAATTTGCAATATAAATTAAATGTCTAACACTAAACGATCATACCTCATACCTTATTCCAGACGGTTGATGTAGATCCCCGTTGAGCTTTCCAATCTCCATCTTGAATTGCTATAACACTTCCTCAACAACAAGTAAACAATACAAGCATACTATATATCATGGTGTTATATCTATTCTAGCATATATAATCAATAATGTAAAATCATTTGACATAATCCCATGGATAAAATATTCATTCAAATACACATCATTGGACAAGAAAAGATGTTTCTATTAATATAAATTAGAGATTACAAGATACAACCTCTGACGGCACGTCTGCGAATCGGAGAAACTGAATCCCCCACTTGGGTCTCCACCACTTCAATCCTCCATCTCTCGATAGCAAGCTCACTAGAAAAATGCAAGCTTGGGAAGAAAACAAAAGTGCTCTAAGGGACAAAGGGATGCAGACTCAAGCTTAAGTTCCAGCAACAATGGACTATAGTTTCTTTGCTCTTAATTCTCTCTTATGCCTTCAATGTACCAAGGGGTTCCTTATATAGCTTTCAAAGGGATAATGAAAGGTCAAATCTGAGCGATCTCAAGGCATAGGGAAGGCCAGGAGTCGAATGAGTCAAATCCATGTCAAGGAAAACTCCAAAAGGATTTGGATTATGCACACATCCCGATGTACATGGTTATATGGGTCAAACTTGCGTATGTACGTGGTTATAGGTTTAAAAGCTGCATATATCATTTTTCATATGTTTGTGGGGATGATCAAGGAAATCTCAAAGGACAAAAAGTGGTCCATAGGGTCTAATGAGTCTGCAACAGGATAGGGGAAGGCCATACAAAGTGTGATTCACCTAGAGTGGTGAAATCCGCTACAACAATTCCAGAATTTGACTTGCTTAAGGAATAGAATCAACAATAATGTTTAGTTCCCAAAAACATGCTGAAAATAAATGTACTAAAGAGTAGCAGTATTTTACAATTAGGTCTTGTTTAACATCCAATTTATAGTGAGATGCTAGTCAACAAAAACCTAGAGAGTTTTTACACCACCATTAAAAACACATTTTATCAAGAGCATTGAGGCCATTAATTATCCAAAATTGTGTGTTCCAATGCTAGCTCCAACTTTATACTTACTGACATGCATCTATCATTTAGAAAAATAAGATGCCCTGTGATACTAAAATTCAGATCACTTTGATATGCACCATCAAGGAAACCCATGACTTTGATATGCAAGCTACCATGGGAAAGGAATTAGATGTACATGTGTTTAGTACATACTTTTTGAGACATGTGTGTTTAATGTTTAGTTGGTGCATGCAAGTATCAAGGTGATCATGTGTTTGTAGTTGACTCTCCTAACTTGCATGATTGCTCACCAAACCCTAGTTGGACATCTATGACCTTGTCTTGACCCTAGTTGGAGCATGCAAGTATTGTTGATCATGTGTTTGTAGTTCACTCTCCCAACTTGCATGATTATGCACCAAACCCTAGTTGGACATCTCATACCTTGTCTTGACCCTAATTGGAGCATGCACAACTTGGTGACTCATGAAAGCCTAGTTGGTGCATGCAAGTATTGGTGATCATGTGTTTCTAGTTCACTCTCCTAACTTGCATGATTGCACACCAAACCCTAGTTGGACATCTCATAGCTTGTCTTGACCCTAATTGGAGCATGCACAACTTGGTGACTCATGAAACCCTAGTTGGTTCATGCAAGTATTGGTGATCTCATGTGTTTGTAGTTGACTCTCCTAAGTTGCATGATTTCTCACCAAACCCTAGTTGGACATCTCATACCTTGTCTTGACCCTAGTTGGAGCATGCCACAATAATGTTTAGTTCCCAATAACATGCTGAAAATAAATGTACTAAAGAGTAGCAGTATTTGGTCCAATTAGGTCTTGTTTAACATCCAATTTATAGTGAGATCCTAGTCAACAAAAACCTAGAGAGTTTTTACACCACCATTGAAAGAACATTTTATCAAGAGCATTGAGGCCATTAATTATCCAAAGTTGTTGTTCCAATGCCAGTTCCAACTTTATACTTATTAACATGCATATATCAAAGAAAAATAAGATGCCCTATGATACTAAAATTCGGATCACTTTGATATGCACCATCAAGGAAACCCATGACTTTGATATGTAAGCTACCATGGGAAAAGAATTAGATGTACATGTGTTTAGTGTACTTTTTGATACAATTCTTGAATAAGAGATTAATTCTTGAACAAAAGAATGGTTGTTTCCTCAAGTAGAATGCATAGCTAAGTTCATCCCTAGCCAAATCCCCCATATGACCATGTACAAATAGTTACTTTATGATGATTTTGAGTTCTCTTTTTCCATATCAATGCCACTAACAATCATAATAAAAGCACATCTCATACCTTGTTCCGTATCATAAAGCACATCTCATGACTTGCATGATTACGCACCAAACCCTTGTTGGACATCTCATACCTGGTCTCAAGACCCTAATTCCAAAGCATGCAACTTGGTGACTCATGAAAGCCTAGTTGGTGTGCATGCAAGTATTGGTGATCATGTGTTTGTATTTCACTCTCCTAACTTGTAGAATTGCTCTCCAAACCCTAGCTGGACATAAAATAACTTGTCTTGACCCTAGTTGGAGCATGCAAAATGGTGACTCATGAAACCCTAGTTGGTGCATGCAATAATTGGTGATCATGTGTTTCTAGTTCCCTCTCCTAATTAAATGTATATATATTAAACTAAAAACATCAAGAAATGTAAATTTCAACAACTCGAGACCTTGTTATTTTTCGAACTATATTTGGTGGTGTCTAAAGACACCATTCTTGGCGCCTCCAATGTGCCGTAGATGGTGTTTGTATCATAGGCACACGAAATGCTAGACATTAGTAACATCATAAGAAAGAAAAGAGAACCCAATGAAAATGTGCAAACATGGTTTAAATAACGCACCTGACAATGCACTCATACAAGTAGGCCATCTGGATCATCTCTGGTGCTGATAGTGTCCATCAATATTTCGTGCTCTATATAAGGTAGCAAGTATCATACATGTGACCTATTTTTGTGAGCAAGTGTGTGGAGATTGATGTTTGTACCAAATACTAGGTTGGTGAAGTGGTATACAATAGCTCCTGGTCTATAATCCCGATATACATACCCACCCTTCCTTTTCTGTTGTGTTGCAAGTGTCAAGTACTCCCCTTTTATAACCATCAAGCCAGTTGGGAATTCAATATTTTCATCATCTGTAACAGGTTCTAGAAGGGTTTGTTTCTCCTCTAAGCAACGTGCCAACCAATAGTCAGAACCCCATTCATTATTTTTTGGGGCAACCACTGCATATATCTGACCTGTGAAAGGAAATAGGTCGAGTTAACAATACATTTTGTAAATAATGTCTTGCATTTATAATTTCTACATAAATTAAATTATACAAAGGTCGAGTAAACAATACATAAATACATTTTCTTATGTAGGTACTACTCATGTACCTGCTTGTATGAGATCCAATATGTGATCATAGTCTCTAGAAATATGTGTCTGATCATCTTCCAAATGGTCTATTTCATTGCCCCTGTTGAAATTGGTGCCAAGTGTCCCTCGATCCCATGTATCAATGGTATCAGTATGCTCACAATCATCCCATTCACCGATGCTACAGTAACTGCAAAAGCAAGCCTTCAATCTTGTCCAAATTTGTAGGGCCGAGTTGTCTGAGCTTCTAATTGAATGAAACTGTTGAGTTCCATGCACTGTGTTCACCTGAGGTGTTTGTGATTGGTCCACATTTGCAACCTCCCAGAATATTCTTCGCACTAAGTGTTTCCTTGTTGCTTGTTCTCCCATGACAGATGCACACCATTGGACTATAGATGCAGCGTCTCGAAGGTGAGCACCTGTAAACTTCATCTCTTCCCTTCGAAGGGCAGTTTTAATGCATGCACCAACACCATCGTGCTCTCCTTTTCCATGACCAGTTTCAAAGTAGTTCCATACATGTGGCACCTTGTATTTTAGGTGCAACAAACACAACCATTCAAATACATGTGCATTCTTGAACTATCCAGCACAACCATCTGACCAAATGAAATGACAATAAAATGGTATATCCATAGCTATCACGTGGTCATAGAATAATTTAAAGCAATGTTGCACATGATGGATGTCATGTGTCTGGTCGTCACTTATGTAGAAGTGACTTTCTTTTAGTATCACACGTTTCTCTTCACTGCTATCTTTCCCATGTCGATACGTGATATGCACCATTATGCTCACCTGCTCTGAGTGATAGTATTGACTTTGAATTTCATTTTGTGGTTGTAGGGTGTAATTTTCAGCAAAGTCAACCACTGATAGTATTGTTCCGAGAGGGAAGGTGTCCCGGCATATTATGAATTGCTCATCTTGCCACCGTACCATATCGACATGTTGAATGTACTGTTGGATCTTTCCATGAAACTTTGGAATAAAATCACATACTCAAACATGGTACATGAATACTAATATGTCAATAAACCACATAAAAAAATGTGTGTACACATGAATATTAAATTTTCAATATTCAAGAATTTACCTGTGAAGTCACCAATTTAATCTTCCTGCTTTCTTTCCCATCATTTAGCTGATATGTATCATACTGATAGTTCTGCTTCTCAACAATTGCATTCCCGAATGCTTGATCTTCACTTTCATGGATGCAATTAGACCATAAGGATAGCCCACCACAATTGTTGCAAGAACCGTCTACACATTGTTTTAAGTAATGTGTCTGCCCATCTTGCCTTGGACACATGATGCTATGGATGAAATCTCTGGATGAAATTGGCGGTACTGTACTTGAGCATTCCTGCACATGGTCAGGATGCAAAAAATGACGTATATGCGCAAATGTATGGTAATATAGGTCAAACTCTATGTGGTATCTACTACAACAAGTGTTCTGGATGGTATTGATTCTAACATACCAAGGCTTGCATTTTTCAAAAGATCTTTGCCCGAGCCTTAGCTCTACATGGAAAACTTTAAACATCTCGAACAGTTGAGTTTGTGTCATGTTAAGATAATGCTTAACATGAGGTTCAGTGTGATGAGAACCCCTACAATATTTTAACACATCCTTCGTGTTAAAAGAAGGCCTAGTGTTATCATGCCAAAATGTTTGCACTAGGCCCTTCACTGCTTCGACTAACTTCATTTCTTTGCAGGGAAACCTACCACTAAATGCCCATAATGTTTCCATTTGTCCCTCTACATCAAGGTTGTCTCTTCTTACTGAATATTTTTTAAGAGTCTTTGGATGTAAAGGAACAATTTCTGATGTGCATTTAAGTAAACGACGTTGTCTTGTGGGTCTACATACAATTGATTCATCCAATACATGATGAGCCACATTACAGTCTTTTGAACGAGTTTTTTTACCAATCGATGTGAATGGAGCAGCAAGAGATTTAACAATGTGATTACTTGATTCCATATTCTTCATTGTTGTTATGCCTAAATTTCTTCTAACAGTTGCCATATTTCTAGATTTAAGCAAAGCTAAAAATAGTTGGGATTTACCGGCTTCGGATTTGTTATCAAAATATTGTTTCATTATTTGAGAAGAATGACGAAGGATAGTGCGTTTAGCCACCTTACCTTCCATGGAAGTCAATCCGCTCTCGTCCACTTGTATTCGTTTAGGAGTTCTCTTTTGTTTTGATGCAAAATTTCTTGCCGTTTGAAATGTTGGAGTGACGTTTACATCCACTACCGGCTCACAACTTCGATTAGGAGATTGAACCACCGAACATGGTTGTTGCTGAGTCGCATTTGCATCGGGAGTAACATAATTATTGCACTGTTCACAAAATTGTCCGTCTACTGATGGATGAATAATATCAACTTCCATATAACTAGCTTCTTTTAATGTTGCATTATCTTCCTTAGCCTCTACGTCAGGTATCTCTTGAGGGGGAATGGGAACTATTTGCTCATGTAATGAATGCTGACGATTTCTTGAATCTTCCCTTTTTTTTGTTTTTTATTTTCTGCTTCTTCCGGTGTAAGCACCTTCCTTGCTGACTTTCTTCCTCTATTACGTACATTCCCCATTGAAATCCACCCAAACCTGTACAAAAATATGCAATTATGTAAGTAATGATAAAAAATTGCATGTCCAACAATTCTCTGTGTGAGGGTTCAGACGAATTATGTCTTTTGATACGTTAAAGGTGGCCAACACGATGCCACCCTACATTTTCTATAAAACATATATCGCATATGCGATATTAAATTCCATCTTTTTAATGAAGGGAAAGGGTTTATCATAACGCATTCCCGATATATCGCATATGCGATTTATTGCATATACGATATATCGCATATGCGATTTAGTGCTCAATGAAAATGTGTAATTTACATTTACCTAGATATGATGAGGATGAGGGTGATGAACATTGAGGGTGTCCATGAGCATGATGATGATGAGTATGAGGGTGAGGGTGTCGATGAGGATGAGGGTGAGGGTGTCGATGATGGTGAGGATGAGTCTGATGAACACTGATGATGAGGATGAGGATGATGATAAGGATGAGGATGATGATGATGATGACCATGATGATGATGATGAGGATGAGGGTGATGGTGATGATGATGATGATGAGGATGAGGGTGACGATGAAGATGATGGTGAGAAATGATGGTGATGATGAGGAGGATGATGACTATGATGATGATGATTAGGATGAGGGTGATGGTGATGATGAGGATGAGGGATGATGATGATGATGATGAGGATGAGGATGGTGATGATGATGAGGATGATGACAATGATGAAGATGATGGTCAACAATGATGGTGACAATGAGGAGGATGACGACAATGATGATGATGATGAGGATGATGACAATGATGAAGATGATGGTCAACAATGATGGTGACGATGAGGAGGATGACGACAATGATGATGATGATGAGGATGAGGGTGATGATGATGATGATGATGATGATGAGGGTGATGATGATGATGAGGAGGAGGAGGAGGAGGAGGAGGATGATGATGATGATGATGATGAGGATGAGGGTGATGATGATGATGATGAGGATGTTGATGATGTTGAGGATGAGGGTGTCAATGAAGACGATGAGGATG
>LPNX010208483.1:2566-23824 GCA_001517045.1 Pseudotsuga menziesii
AATTATCATTGTTTTCAACATCAAGGGGCCTTATATGAAACTGCAGAAAAACCTCTCCATACAATAAGCTAAATACGACTCTGAGTTTGTGCACTAATGCTAGCGCACCGACATTTAATCAAGTAGTTGGGAATGCGGCCAATAGTTTGAGCTCAATGTATGCAGGTTTCTACCTATGTAGTCGAGCATAATTGTTTTGTGGATTCGTTGATTATCTTTCCTGTTGAAATCCATTTCCTGGTTTAGAGCTAAGTTTTACTTTTCTTAAGTACTAAATAGTTGTAGATTTATCCATTCAAGTTTAATTATAACTAATTCTTAAATTGAATTTGTTAGATTAGATTTTATTATTTTGCACATGATCTTGGTTGTAGATTTATCCATTCAAGTTTAATTTTAACCAATTCTTAAATTGAATTTGTTAGATTAGATTTTATTATTTTGCACGTGATCTTGGTTATTGTTGTTAGCTGTTGAACAAGATAAATAATTTGCTTCATTGTTTTTCTACTTTACAAGTGATATTTTTTTATTGGATTTTGCAGGAGTGAGCTTAACTTATAAGTGGGCCATTGAGTATGAAGAGCCTGCTATTGAAGATTTGCCATTGAGTATGAAGAGCTTGCTATTGAAGATTTTCCATTCAGTATGAAGAACCCAATGTTAAGGCTTTCAAGCTGCTAAGTGTGGTTTTGAAGCTGCTGACGTGGGATCTAAGTATGGTTTAGTGCTGAGTATGGTTTTGAAGTTGTTGACGTGGGATCTAAGTATGGTTTTACAGCCAAGTGCAAGTATGATGGTTTAGCCATTGTAATATTTTGAAAATTGATGATTTTCCTGTAAAGTTATATGGAAATTAATACGAGTATTTGAGAAAACTCATATTTATTGTAATACTTTTGACATCTCATATAATATAATTTGTGGTTTAAAACTTATATATATGGTTGTACTTTATGTTATGTATCAATGTTGTAATTATTAACTAATTAATGTGACATTGTATGGTTTACATGTGTAATAGATATTATTTACAAGTGTTATAATTAATTATAATGTGACATTGCATAATTCACAAGTATAATAGATGAGAATAAATGTATGATTTTTTTAATTAAACATAATATCATATTAAAAATTTATATTGATTAATAATGGACACCATCCAAACTACTAAAATATAATGACCACACATAAAGCGACTAAAAATGACTAAATTAGTGACCAATAATTGAGAGATATGTGACCAAACAATGAGATATAAATGACAAAAAAAAATGACCAAAATTCGCATATCAATGACCAAAAAATAGTTTTGGTGGCTAATTTATGGTCTTTTATTACGCGACCAAATTTGGTCATATTTTAGCTTGTCATGTGGTCATTAATTTGGTCATAAATATGGTCATATAATTGTTCATTGATTCAAATACATGACCAAATCAATGACCAAATATATGACCAAATTAATGACCAACCGACAAGCTATAAATGACCAAAATAAAAATGACCAATTTTGGTCACGTAATAAAAGACCGTAAATTAGCCACCAGCGATCGCCAAACCAAAAGTGGTCATTGATATGCGGATTTTGGTCATTTTTTTGGTCACTAATCTCTCATTTTCCACTAGTGTACGACAGACATATCGTACTTGCTGCAACATATGTCGCACCTGCTACGACATATGTCGCACTTGCTACGACAGACATATCACACTGCTGTGACAGACATATCACACCTGCTACGACATACGTCGCACCTGCTGCGATAGACATATCACACTGCTGTCACAGGAATATCACACTGGCTACGACATACATATCACCTTTGCTATGACAGACATATCACACTTGTTGCGACATACATGGCACTTGCTGCGACATTGTGAAGATAGTGGTGACATCAAACAGTTACATTACGTATGACGCTATGGTATGGTGCAACAAATGTGCATAACGGTCATTGCAACGTGTTGTGAGTCAACATATGTGCGTGGAGTTGGTTGCAACATTTTGGGAATATGGAACGTCATGGTACCATAATGTTTGGGTAGCGATTTGGCCGAAATGCATGGTTCAGTTTTAGCATATGATTGTAACGTTGATAAAGAAGAGAACAGTTGTGGTCCGTTATGGCTCCTCTCGCTAAGTGCTTAAATAGAGGATGCTAGCCACCGTTGGAAGGGGGGAGAGACTCAGTTCGTTTAGAGCACAGTACATCGTTTCTCTGTTATGCGAAGTTTGGAGAGTTTGCTATAAAGTGTTCCGACGCTGTTACTATGGAAGTCGACATTCTCTGTCATACTTTGGATTTCTTTGCCTTACGAAGGCTGATTGTAATTTCCAGAGAAAGGTCTTAAAGACTTTGTACAGCATTTTGTTTACAGTTGCTGAAGTTGTTTCGAGAACCATTTTGTACCATTTTTAAGATCTTAATTGGATCGGTACCCATTGGAGAGGGACCCAGAGACGTAGCCCAGTGAAGGGGGTGAACTCCATTACCAACTTCTGTTTTGTGACTCTTTGATTCTATGTTTCTTTAATATCTGTTTATCAGTTTTGTTTTCCATCTATTTTCAGCATTTGATTTCTTTTAATGTTGTTCCATTAATTCACCTGCTGAATGCATTCTTTTTAACACAAACTTTTAATGCACACAAATTGAGGTCCGACGGATCATTCCATGCCACCAAGTTGACAGCTCGAGCCTGGAAGATGCCTAAGCTTGCAGAGTTCGTGGAATCCCTCACACAAGAACAAGATAAAATGGTGATGATGGGCAACATCAAACCTTCCAAAGACCAAGCTCTAGTTGCTGGAGATTTGAGGGTGGATTAAAAAGGCAAGAAGAAAGCTAAGAAGCCACCTGAGCATAATAGAGACAAGAACAAGTCTCAGGAGGAGCCCCAAGGCTCCAAGAAGAAATTCTAGAAGAAGAAGAACAAAGGAGAAATGATCAAGTGTGTATATTGCAATAAGGACTATCACCCTAAAAGCTCCTACACGAAGAATCAAATTGACATGCTGATACAAATCCTGGAGAACAATAACATCTCCCTTCCTGAAAGCTCAAAGAATAGGGAAGGAGGATCAAATTCAAAGGATAGAGAGAAATTTCATGCATTGGTTGCTGGCACATCAAGCTCACCTAGCTTCATCATAGACTTTGGAGCTTCAAGAAATATGGTTTCAACCAAGGAGGAATTCTCCTCTCTTGACATGTCGAAAGGTCAACCAATAGTGCTCGGAGATGACTCTCTCACTGACAGTTTGGGCAAAGGAAGGATTGATCTTGACCATGGTAAGTTCAGTAATGTATTGTATGTTCTAGGTCTTGCCTCTAACCTCTTGTCAGTGTATCAGATGACCCACATAGGGTCTCCAAAGAAGGTCATATTCTCCCCTGATGGTGTTGAGATTACAGAGATCTCAAGTGGTAAAGTCATTGAAAAAGGAGTTACAAATCACACTTCAAAGGTATACATGTTTTCACATTTTCTACCCTACTCAAAACCCTCAACTCTTCTGATTCATGCCAATGAGGCAATCAAGCTTTGGCATGAAATATTTGTCCATCTTAACTATAAGTATATTTCTGATCTAAGTGAAAAATAAATGGTCATAGGGTTACCAAAGATTAATTTTTCCAAGGGAGTCTATCAAGGTTGTATCTTAGGAAAACACCCAGAGCATAAATTTGAGAGAGCTAGTCATGAGAGAACCTTTGCACCTCTTGAGTTCATCCACAGTGATGTTGCTTGTCCATTTCCTCATATGTCAATGATTCAAGCCAAATATGCATTACCATTCATAGATGACTTTTCCAGGTACTGTTGAGTTTACTTCCTGAAGCATAAGTCTGAAGTTTTTGGCCTCTTCAAAGTCTTTAAGGCTTTGGCTGAAAACCAGTCTAGGAGGAAACTCAAGATCCTCAGATATAACAATGGTGGTGAGTATGTCAAGTCTGAGTTCATTCAATATTGTGATGATGCAGGTATTCAGATGTAGCATTCAATCCCTTACACACCACAACAAAATGGTGTTGCTAAGAGAAAGAACAGATCACTGAAGGAGATGTCAACCTGTATGATGGAGGCTAAGACTTTTCCACCAAATTTTTGGGCTGAGGCTATAAAATGTGCATCCTATATCCATAATAGGGTGCCTCATAAACAACTTGATGCTATGACTCATTTTGAAGCATGGAGTGGGCACAAGCCAGATGTGACCCATTTCAAGATTTTTGGCTCAAAGGCTTGGGTTAGAATTCCAACGGAAAAGAGGAAGGATCTGCAGCCCCAAAGCCAAGAGTGTCTATTTGTTGGATACTCTAAAGATTCAAAAGGGTACAATCTGATTAACTTGAGCACAAACAAAGCCTTCATTGAAAGGAGTGTTCAGTTCCAAGAAGAGCCTTTAGTAGTAGTTGTTATTGGAGAGTCTTCTTCACAACCAGAACCATTGAATGTAACTGAAGAGACAAATGAGTTTTTTGATTCTGATATGTCTGATAATGATGATTTAATTGCAGATCTTGACAGTCCTACAAGACCAAAATGGGAAGCAAAGACCATTCATGCAGCTGGGGAACTAGCTGGAAATCCTAGTGATCCTAGGAGGACTAGATATCAATTTGAGAGTGCCCTATGTATGAAAGACCCTTTGTTTGCAGATAAATGCTATCTAATGGTTGAATCAGACCCACAGACATATGAAGATGCAGCACATGATCCAATATGGAAAACAGCCATGAAAGAAGAATTCAGCTCACTCCACAAGAACAACGCTTGGGAACTGGTTGATCTTCCCCCAGGGAGGAAGCTAGTTGAATGTAAGTGGGTTTTCAAAACTAAGTTTGTTGCTGATGGTTCACCTTTGAAATACAATGAAATATTGGTAGCCAATGGCTACTCACAGGTACATGGTATTGACTACAATGAGACCTTTGCACCAGTGGCAAAGATGGACTCCATCATGTTGGCCTTAGCCATTGCAGCTTTGAAGTAGTGGGAGTTACATCACATGGATGTGAAGTGTGCTTTTCTAAATGGAGATCTTACTGAAGAGATTTACATGCATCAGCCTCAAGGGTTTGTTACTAATCCATCTTCTGTGTGCAGGTTAAATAAATAAGTGTATGGGCTTAAGCAAGCACCCAGGGCTTGGTATTCCAAGATTGATGGTTTCAAGATACATGGATCAGCCTCATGAGATCCATTGGAGAGCATCCAAAAGGATCCTTAACTTTTTTCAAGGAACAAGAACTCATGGGATCTTCTACAAAGCTAAATTTGATCTTGATTTGATTAGGTTTACTGACAGTGATTGGGAAGGTGACAACACAGATCAATAGTCAACATCAAGATATGTGTTCATGCTTGCTGAAGGACCAATCAGCTGGTCAAGTAAGAAATAGACTGCCATTGCACTCTCATCTACAAAATTAGAGTAGAGAGGAGTTGTAAATGCATCAACTCAATGTTTATGGTTGCAGGGGATACTTGGTGAGTGTGGCTTTGAATCAAAGTTTTCAAACATTATCTATTGTGATAATGAGAGCACCATTCAAATATGCAATGATCCAGTTCATAGATAGAGAACCAAACACATTGAGATCCATATTCACTACATCAGACAACTTGTGCATGATGGCACCATTCACCTACTCTTCTGTGCATCTTCAGAACAAGTAGCAAACATCTTCACCAAAGTTTTTTGTGAGAAGACATTAAACAATCTCAAATCACTTCTAGGGATTGTTGATCATGCTGTGAAGCATGATTGATGATGATATTTTCAAATTTTATTTTCCTGTCCAATTTTCAGGGAGGATTTTCTCACTGGGTTTTTGGCTCTTTCCTTGGTTAAATGGACATGCAGTATGTAAAGGGTGACTAAGACTTGTTGCTAGGCCCTATAGTTTTCTGATATTTACTCATAATTCAGGCTTCATGGGGGCTGTTAGAATAATCAACCCATAGTTATCT
Organism: Pseudotsuga menziesii; assembly: GCA_001517045.1. Classification (NCBI taxonomy): domain Eukaryota; kingdom Viridiplantae; phylum Streptophyta; class Pinopsida; order Pinales; family Pinaceae; genus Pseudotsuga; species Pseudotsuga menziesii. The sequence continues at coordinate 8,555 of LPNX010208483.1, forward strand.
ATCTTAGACATTAATTAATCCATTTTTGTCTTATTTTCCTAGTTTCCAATACTCCACTCTATGCAAGTTGTCTTCCACATGTCATAGAAGTCAAACTTGCTAAAAATGAGTCATGGAGCACTTGCAAGACCTCCTAGAATCCATATTTAGCATATCTACTTTATTCCAGATCCTCCCTAGCGCATATCTTCTTTTTCTGCTTTGTTGCATGCTTTATTGAGTCTTATGGAAAAAGGGAAAGTAAGACTAGGTGCATTTGACTTGTTTTTTGCCCTCATCACCCTCCATTATTTTCTCCTAATAAACGCATGTATGAGTTGTCCTTCCATCACCTATTAGATTTCCTACTTGACTTTTCCAATTCGTGAGCTCCTAGGTAGATTTGGAAACTGCTTTATGCACCTATGGGGGATTTGACTAGATTTAGTAAGCCTACTTTTGACTATTTCAAATGGAATCCTTATGCATTCAAATATATCATGTAATTATATATTTTAGCATCATATGACTTCATAAGTTTGGTTATTGTACACTTATTCAATACAGATTAGTGTCATGCTCCAATTTCAGTCTCCTTTGTGTGTTAATTTGCATGTTTGATTAGCAATTTTGTGAGTGCAATTGTTCTATCACTTGGGTTCAATTTCCACACCACATATATGGAACTACTTTGAAACTATATATGGAAAAGGAGACAATTTTGGCATTGGTGCATGCATAAAAACTGTTTTTATAAGGGAAGAGACAAAGTTTACAGGTGCTTTCCTTCAAGACACTACATCTATAGTGAAATGGTGTGCATCTGTGATGGGAAAACAAGCAACAGGGAAAAACATTGTGAGGAGAATATTCTGGGAGGTGATAAATGTGGACTGATCTAACACACATCGAATGAACACATTGCATGGAACTCGACATTTTCATTCAATTAGAAGCTCAGACAACTCAACCCTCCAAATATGGACAATATTGAAGGATTTATTTTGTGGTTCCTTTAGCATAAATGAATGGGATGATTGTGAGTATATAGATGCAGTTGATACATGGGATTGAGTGCCACTTTCCACCAATTTGAATGGGTATAATGAAATAGACTCACTGGAAGATTATCAAACATATATTTCTACAAACTATGGTAACATGTCGGATCTCATACAAGAAGACACAAAAGAAGTAAATTTGTAGTACCTAAATCACTACAAGCCTTTACATATAAATAAATTTTATTTATTTTACATTGAAGCCTTTTTTTAATAAATGTATTGTTAACTCGAGCTATTTGCTTTCACATGTCAAATATATGGAGTGGTTTCCCCAAAAAATAATGAATGGGGTTCTGACTATTGGTTGTCTTGTTTCTTAGAGGGGAAACAAACATTCTCGAACCTGTTATAGATGATGAAAATATTAAATTCCCAACTGGATCTATGGTAATAAAAAGGAAGTACTTGACAGTAGCAGCACAATATAAAAGGAAGGGTGGGTATGTATATCAAGATTATAGATTAGGAGCTATTGTCTACCACTTCACGAACCTGGTAGTTGGTATAAAAATCAATCTACACACACTTTTGAACAAAAAAGGTTCACATGTATGATAATTGCTATCTCATTTAGAGAATGAGATATTGATGGACACCATCGGCAACAGAGATGATCCATATGTCCTACTTGAGTGAGTGCATTGTCAGGTGTTACTAAATTGTGTAATGTGGCTAGATTGTTAGGTACATTATTTAAAATTTAAAGTGTGTGCTGAAGAACATTTTCAATACCATTCACCTATACAATTTCAATACTAACCTATGATTGATGAATGCCATTCAAAGAAATCCTACTACTCATAGTATAAACACGATCCTCCACCCTCATTTGAGTTATATATAAATAATGTTTGCACAATTTCATTGGGTTCTCTTTATTTTGTGATGAGAGTACTAATGTTTATCCTTTTGTGTGCCTAGGATACAAACACGATCTATGGAATATTGGAGACGCCAATAACTAACGGTGTCTTTAGACACCACTAAATAGAATTTAGAAAATAGCATGCTCTAGATTTGCTGCAATCTACTTTTAATGAATATTTTTATATTAATGCACATTTAATTACATTGGTGGGTCAACTTTGCAAAACATTCTGCCATGTGACTATTGGTAGTGCTTCTCATATCAACCTTGCCCATACATAATTGTAGGAACCAATTTCATGCAATTATGATGCTCCATTTGGCTTTTCGTTCTAGGACCGAAAGTCACCAAGTGTCCCTGAACCACATTTTGAGGTGACTTTCAACTAGACATAAATCGGAAACCATTGGTCAGATCAATGAACCGTCAACTCTGTTGGTCTCCTGGCATGAAAATACATCTAGGTGTCCCTCTCCACCATGTTTGCATGGCCCCGTGACTACATTATGCATTGATTTCATAAACTAGGGTTTTGCTCAGTTTCCTTGAATTAACCTCTTGCATTGGTGGGTCAACTCTGCAAAAAAATCCACCATGCAACTATTGGTATTGTTCCCATATCGATCTTTCCCATACACACCTGTAGGAGACAATGACATGCAATTATGATGCTATACTTGGTTTTTCACTTTACGACCAAAAGTCATCAAGTGTTCATGAACCACATTTTGAGGCGACTTTCAACTGGACATAAATCGAAGACCAAAGGTCGGATCAACGAACCGTTAACTTTGTTGGTCTCCTCGAATGCGATTAAATATAGAGGGACCTCTCCACCATGTTTTCATGGCCCGGTGACTACATTGTGTATTAATTTCATAAAGTATGTTTTTTCTCAGTTTCCTTGAATGCAACTCTTGCATTGGTGGGTCAACTCTGCAAAAAAATCCATTGAGAAAACTATTGGTAGTGTTACGATATCAACCTTGCCCATAAAAACCTGCAAGATCCAATGGCATGCAATTATGCTTCTCCATTTGTTTTTTCTCTCCACGACCAAAAGTCAGAACCACATTTTGAGGCGACTTTCAACTGGACATAAATCGACAACCAGAGGACAGATCCATGAAACTTCGACTCCTTTCATCTCCTAGTATGCAAATACATCTAGGGGGGGGATCTTCACCGTGTTTTAATGGCTTGATGGCTACATTTTGCATTAATTTCATAAACTAGGGTTTTTCTCAATTTCCTTGAATTAAAATCTTGCATTCATGGTTCAACTATGAAAAAAAATCCACCGTACAACTATTGGTAGTGTTACCATATCATCCTTCCACATACACACCTACAGAATCCAACAACATGCAATTATGTTTTTCCGTTTGGTTTTTCACTCTAGGACCAAAAGTCACCAAGTGTCCCTGAACCACATTTTGAGGCGACTTTCAACTGGTGATAAATCAGAAAACCAAAGGTCAGATCTATGAACCGTTGACTCTGTTGGTATCCTATCATGTGAGTACATCTAGGGGGACTTTCCACTGTTTTACATGTCCTAGTGACTACATTTTGCATTGATTTAATAAACTAGGGTTTTCTAAGTTTCCTTGAATACAAATCTTGCATTGGTGGGTGATATCTACATAAAACTCCACCATGCAACTATTGGTAGTGTTCCCATATTGTCCTTTCCCATGCACACCTGCAGGATCCAATGGAATAGAATTATGATGCTCCGTTTGGTTTTTCTCTCTAGGAACAAAAGTCATCAAGTTTCCGTGAACCACATTTTGAGGCGAATTTTAACTAGACATAAATAAAAAACTGGACGTCATATTGATGAACCATAGACTTCATTGGTTTCCTGGCATGTGAATACATCTAGAGGGGCTTCTCCACCATGTTTGCATGGCCCAGTGACTACATTCTTCATTAATTTCATAAACTAGGGTTTTTTCTTAGTTTCCTTGAATGCAACTCTTGCGTTGGTGGGTCAAATCTGCAAAGAAATCCACCATGCAACTATTGGTTGTGTTCCCATATCAGCCTTGGTGGATAAAATCTTGCATTGGTGACACACATATGCTAATTTCTGAAGTCTCGTTAATTTTCCCTAGTTCAAAACTTTTCTACATGGAATCATAGTTTTTTTTGGTTGGGTTCACTCTATAGGTGAAAGAGGGATCTGGTATTTCAATTGTTGTGTACTTAGGTTAGGAGCTTGAATTTGTTGATATTATTGGGTGTGATACCCTAATTTTCTTGGGAGAATATCTTGGACCCTAAAAAAATTGTCTTCTTCATATTGTTGTTTTTTTAACATGGATATGGCTATGGTGTCTTGCTTATATTTTAATATTGTGTCTAGACTTGGATGGTATGTGAACAATGGAGCTTTAATAAGTATTTCATATGATAGGTCATTATTAAACATGTTTCAAGAGCAAGAGGGACATATGAGTGTGGATCGTGGTTATGATGTTACTTATCACGTGTGAGTGATTTTCTATTTGTTCCTTGTTTGAATAAGAATGTTTTGAGAGAATTCCTCATATGGTATATGTATAGTATAAAGTTCCATTTGAAGGAAAATAGTGCACTATCAATGTTTGTAGTTTGTTGAGAGAGGGTGGTCTTTACAGGTTTCTTATTGATCAAGTGGCACTTGTACATTCCGTGGAAATGAAAGATGGGCCATATATTTTTTGTGTAGGCATATGTAGAGAATGCATGGTGAGATTCCATGAATATAGCTTTAGAACCTATAGATTGATTCCAAGCTTGAAAATAAAGAGAGTGTTTTCGACTATAGTGATAAGGTTGTTAGAATATATTAGGTAGAGGGACTTTACCTTGATGATACTCTTTCATGAAAATTCTCTTAAAAAGAGAGACTTGACCTAGCTCAGGTTAGTGTGTCGATTGTCAAATGTTTCAAGGCATGTGAGAGAGGTTATGATGTTAAAATGTCGATGATAGGCATACATGGGTTGTTGATTGTACCATGATATTGGTATTTCATTAAGGATGGATTTATGAAGTTATCTCTCTTTGTGATTTTCATAGATAGAATTCATTTGTCTTGGTATTATATGGGGATGTGATTATCTTTGTAGGGTGTCCTGAACAACTTATGATGTGGTGTCTAGTGATTTTCTCCCATGGTGTTGACTTGAGGGATGATGGATTTTGGAAATTTGTTGATGATTCAGATTTATGTTCCTTCGTATTCATAGGTGGTCAACATTCTTGGAGGTTTGAGATGTTGTGATCTAACTAGATGGTAGGTCTAGTGGATTTGCAATGAGATCTTACATGTATTGGTGAAAACGCTTTCCTTATAAGAGGAATTATTACCTTTTGAAGTTACTACAAAAGAGTTTACACCGTGTTTAGGGGTGCTTCATGAGACTTGGGTTACATGGTGTATGATTATCCCTTGGATGGTATGTGACATATTTACATATTAGAGGTGGCTTACTTAATGGTTACTTGATCTTAGTTGAATGAGTCATACATTCTTCCTTGTAGTATTGGGTATTTTCAAATAGTTAGTAGGATATGGCATCATAAGGTCTATAATATCATAATATCACATATGTGAACCACAAATTAAGTATCATTTTAATTAACACATACTTAATGAAATATGTAGTTAAGCATATATGAAAGGAATATAATAAATATCATGTTCCAATATCAAGTCAACCATAGATATAAATATGAACCTTGCTTTATATTATATGTACATAAAATGTTTTCAAAAATGGCATGCAATGGCCATAATACAAAATAGTGTATCATGCTATACATCTCTATGTATACAAAAAAAATGGTACATGTATGTATCCCCCCTATACATGAATTCTATTTATCCCCCCTTTCACTTCCACTGTCAATGGATTTTGAGAAGTCAATATTTCTTTTTCGGCTGCTGAGTGGTGTTCTCCAGCGCTAAACAAGTGGATGATATCTCATTTCCGGAGACTGCACACAAACCATAATTTGTAAGTTAGTTTTCCAACCTATAAAAATGCTATGTACATTTTTTCAAATTCCAAGCCAATATAACATTTTCACTTACTCTCTGCGTGTAAGTGATAGTGGGTCGGGGTGTAACTGCATGTACCATCGGTGCCTCACTAACATCCTGCAAAAAATAAATGGTACCAACTATTAGATACATGTACAACCTTGTATAAGACGACCAATTATATAAATATTTGAAAATTTATCTACATCCTACATTGAATTTTTCAAAGAAAGCGATACATACATGTACCTCAGCGCGGTGAGGTGGTGAGAAGTGACCCCAATTGGATGCTCTTCAAGCACCACTTGCTCACTAAAAGGCTGCATAAAATAATATATGTCAACGTCAACAAATCAATGGGTGTACCAAAAAGATACTTGCATGTATAAAGAGAACTATACCACATGGAGGGACAATGACCTTTGCAAATAAAGCAAGACATACATGTACATTGGGGGGGTGAGAGAGAGGTGGGTGAGAAGTGGCCCCAATTAGGTTCTCTTGAAGCACCACTATCTCACTAGAAGGCTGCATAAAATAATATATGTCAATGTCATCAAATCAATGGGTGCACCAAAAATATACTTGCATGTACAAAGAAAACTATACTACATGGAGGGACAATGACTTTTTCAAAAAAAGCGAGAAAAACATGTACCTTGGGGGGGGGAGAGGTGGGTGAAAAGAAACCCTAATTGGGTTCTCTTCAAGCACCACTTTCTCACTAGAAATATGCATAAAATAATATATATTTCAATGTCAACAAATTAGTGGGTGCACCAAAAATATACTTGCATGTACAAAGAAAACTATACTACATTGAGGGACAATTGGGGAAACATAGATACAAGATAAGAGATATATACATATACCCAGGGATGTGAAGAAGTAGTTCATCAGTGGGTGAAACAATTGACACTGACCTAAAAGGATTTGCATATGCATCTGTGGGTTAGGTCGCTCGGTCGACAAATCTATTGAACATATGTTTATACATAAAAAACATAAAGATACAATTAGAAAACTTCAAATAATGAAAATAATATATGTTGAATCATTAAAATGATATTTAAAATCATACTTGTACTTTTGAATCTTGCTCTATATGTGACAGACCTGTCTCAGATGCAACATACTCATTGTGCCCACCCTGCATAAAATATAGTGTATCAGTATTTAGATGTATTAAATGTGCCAATCCCTACTATAATTATGTAAATCATGATGATAAATCAAAAAGTAATGTTCTTACAAGTAATGGTGAAGCACCAAATTCATATGCAACATTGACCACAACATCCATATCATTAGCATAAACTGGCAGAGTATGAGATTTTGTGGTGTTATTGGACACCAGCTGTAAAATTGTTCACGTAAATTGTCAGATATTAAAATATAAATAATTTATGAAACAATTGAACATTGTAATATAAAAAATAATAAACTATGTGAAGAACAAGTTTGACTTACATAGTGGAGTAACCCATCATCGTGAAACTCTAAAGGAGGCCCATAGCATATGTTTCGATAAGTTGTGCAAGGATGTGGCATGACGTGACGCTCTGAGCCCTATGCATGTCTATTATGGTATCTAGATATGGTAGGGTCAGGAGACCTAACTAGATCCTCTATGTGTGATGGTCCAGCCCTAGATGTGCTAGTCCTAGATGTGTGATCCCTAGATGTGCCAACCCCAGATGTGATAGCCTGAAATGTGGAAACCCCTTGGCTTACATTTCCCTCGAAAATAGTCCTATGTCGAAGGAATGTATCTTCCAAATCGAATAATGACTCCTACATGTCATCAATCATAGGACCTATAGGAGGATATAAACGAGGGGGGTTTATTGTGGGCGGAGGTTGTCACACATGGTTTGGATCTGTTGGAGACATTTACCACCTACACACTCTTTTTGGTCAAATTGGCCTAGTTAAACCACTATCCTAAGTATAATTGACATTAATTGACATCATCCAGTCACACCCACACCTACCTACAGTCAAGGAGGCTAACTGGAGCACTCCATGGGTAATCTGAGTGATATTAATGAACCTAATTGATAACTAGTGGTTACAATCAGTTGAACAAGTCAGTTAAGGCACCTCCTCTCATTAAATATATTATTTAATGATTATTTAATGATCTAGAGTCAACAGGGGCACCTCCACCAACTTCTAATGATCAGTTTAGCTTCGGTTAACCTCATCGGGGGTTTCATTGAAGTCATTGAAGCACTAGCACTAGATGGTTGGCTTGATATGACATGTGTTTGATCTCTTTCAGTTGAGACTGAGTCATTTATTGCACTCTGACTTCAGTTAGGGTTTGCTGAGTCAATTAGGGTTTTGGTCAGTGGTTAACTTAGTGTGAACCATGGCTTACAGTCAGTTAAGCTAGACTCACTTATTCAATTCGAATGACCTTCTTAGGTATTCAAATTGCTCACTCATTTAAGCTATAGTTTGACATTGTAATTGTAATTATTCATTGTTTATTGAATATATAGAGCGACTACTATTCCTGTAGACCGATTACACCATTTCATGAGTTATTTGTTGATTAATCTTTGATGAGACTGATTTTCAGTCCCTAGATCAATGTGCAAGATTAATATGGTATCAAAGCTTATGGCGAGACGAAGCTCTATCTCTCAAAAACAAGCTTTTTGACATATTTCTGCATGAAAAGTGAGCAATAGCTCAAAAATCCAGCACTACACTAGAAGCCAAGGCTTACCACTTAATACCCCAAGTAAAGAACTTGTTGATTAAGCTTGCTTGATTGACTATGCTGGGTGTGATGAAATCCTAGAATGTGCAAGCTGTTTGACCTTACATTTCCCTTTCTATTTTGATTTTCATGTTTCTATAGGTGAAGCATTCGCTCCAGCACATCCAGATGGCCTCCTCAGTAGATATCTTGACTCCACACAATTTCCACTCATGGAAAGGTGATATGGAGATTTAGCTGCGCTCCATAGCTATTTTTAAAATCACCATGGATAGTGAAGATGAGCCTAGTTCCACCATAGAAAAATCAAGATTCTTGCACAAGAAGGATGAAGCCTTTGGTTTCTTGTGCCTCTCTATTTCTTGAGACCTTCTCTTCCATCTTATAGGATTGAAGACATCGAAAGAAGTATGGGACAAATTGGAATCTCTATAAAGAAAGCATGATGACTTGAGGGTTTACCAGCTCGAAAATGAACTCATGTCTCTCCAACCATCCAATTTCAAGAGTTTGAATGATTTCTTCACAAAGTTCAAGCATACTGTTTTACTCTTGAAGCAATGCAAAGTGGAGAAGGAGGATGATCAGCTCATCCTCACCATACTCCCCAAACTTGGGGCTGATTATTCTGTCTTTGTTTCTACATTCCGTGCGGGGAAGCTCACAACCCCCGAATGGACCATGCCTACACTCAATGCCTTCATTGAGTCCCTAACATGTGAACATGACAAGCTTGTCTAGATGGGGATCATCCGATCCTCCCGTGATAAAGGCCTACATGTCTCGGGGCCCAAATATTTGAAGGGTAAAGGAAAGCAGCAAAATAATCAAAAAACTAAATTTGATGCTCCTAAACCTAGATTTGAAAATCAGGAGCATGATGACCCTTTCGGATTAAGGGAGAACAAAGGAAAAGGGAACCATGGCAAGGAGAAAGTCAAGTGTTCTTATTGTGGGAAGGGCATCCACCCTGAACATGCCTGTATGAAGAAGAAGCTTGATGAAGCAATCTCTCTCCTTGAGAGGAATCACATAAATCTTCCGAAGAGCTTTCAGAGGAGAGATCACCAAGATCGGGAACCATAGCATGAGAAAGGTCATGCCCTCATGGAAATCACTTCGAAGTCCAAAGCACTGTTGATTGAATCTGGATCTTTGAATCACATGATGGATGAAAAAGACTCCTTTTCATCCTTGGAGACCGGAAAATACATCCCCATCCACATGGGAGATGACTCCACCATCATTTCTAAAAGACAAGGTACTGTAGATCTTGAAAATGGTTTTTTCTCTCATGTTTTGTATGTACCGTCTCTAGCAGTAAATATGTTTAGTGTCTATCAGATGACACATATAGGAATGCTAAAGAGAGTCTCTTTCAGCCCAAATGATGTTGAGATAACATAAATTGCATCTGGGAAACGAAGTTCAAATGATTGAGTTTATTTCTTAATCGTACATAGCGATAGTAAGGATACTTACTATGGCTCTAAACTTGTAATCTTAGTTGTTTAGTAACATCTACTTTTATATGTATATCTTGCAACATTATACTGATTTTACTTTGGGTTGTTATACATTATCGTACTACCTACTTCAGTATCAAGCTGCTTGATATTTATCTTCGGTAGGGAAACCTACAGCCTGTAACTTCTTGATATTATAAGTTTGATTAGTGTAAAAACAATAGTGTCTTTTCAGATGAAAACATTGTTTGCCTATACTTCTTAAATTTACATCAAACCATGTGGTTCTATTGATTATAGATTCGAGTAAGATCGCTCCATTGCAATTCTTATTATTTCTATAATACTTTTCTTGCATTAAGTTACCGTCTACAAACACTTTCCACGGTTAATGTTTTCTATAAAAGTCAACCTTCTATCCCATGCTAACCTCCAATATTATGTACAAGCATAAAACCCATCTACCAAATATAGACATGGTAAATTACTGGAAAATGTCAAGTTGAGAAACAACCAAATTCTATTAGAGTCTTGTAGAAGGAGAAATTCGATAAGTCGACTTGAATGAAGAGCCGACTTAGTCGATCAGCTAACTAAGTCGATGGGATGACTTAGTCGATCAGCTGACTAAGTTAGTCGGCCAACTAAACTAAGAGAATAGGTCGGCCACCTAAGGCCATGTCGGTTCATCGAACCAACATGTAGTTATTTTGTAACCATTCTATAATCATATATATTAGTCTGTTGAGCCAGATGAGAACTCAGTTCAGTTCTCTGTGTTGTATGGACTCATTTATATAATATAATCTATTTTATCATCTATCTGTTCTTATCTCTTGTCTCTGTTTCATATTTATATATGTTTTAGTGTGTATTATTGGTAACCTTATGTGATCTATGAGATTACAACATTAGTTCCGTTGCCAGTAGTACATAGCTGGAATGTATGCAAACAGATGATACCAGAGCAGGAGATTAAGGACTGGTGGGAACGTAAAGTTGCAAACTATTTGCAAAATTACGTGCAAAGGAACAGATTAATAGTCGCACAAGCAAAAGAAAGATTTTTCACAAAGACACATGAAAAGTTTGTCGAATCAGTGCCCCAACTTTTGAATAAATTCCTGGATGAGAAAGACGGACAGGATTAAAGAACAACAGTTGCTGGTAAAACTGATCCGCAGAGGTAGAACAAACTTGTCGGAGTGGTTTGAGAAAATTTTCGACGACTTCTGTGAGGAGAAAGCAATCAAAGATAGAAATTCGATGGAAACAGTCACGGAGAAATTTTACACAGATCTCACCGAACAATTTATGTGTTCCCTACTGACCTTGCTGTTCAAATTCTTGATCGAGAAAGGAGTAGGACATATTGTTGAAACTCATCCATCACTTCACGAACTGCCATCGAACTCTAATTGGGTAGAGAAATAGAGGAAGTGGGAAAAATTCATTGCAGAAAGGGAGTGGGAATACTTCCTAAGCAAATAGACCGAACTATCTGGGCTTTCTAAAAAGCATTGGCTATGCTATGGGGGGGTAGCTGGTCATATGTTGAAATAGAGTATAGTGGATTCTAGTTGACTACAACCAGATATCAGTCACCAGTAATGAGAATTCGACTAAAAGGGAACTCAAGAGAATAGTGTCATACGAAGGTATGTCGAACATTCAGAAATTAGAGAGAGAAGAAATACACTAGAGAAGGGAAGCAAGATGATGTTAGTTTTTCAACATTTAAGCTACCATTATGATAAGATCTTTTCACTGAGAGAATAACAAGCACAGCAATCACATAAGCACATCACAAGAGACAAGAGACAAAAATATTTTAGGAGGGGAAACCATAAATGGAGAAAACTCCTCAACTTCCTCTAAGATAGTATCACCACAAGATGTGATCCCAAAACAGTAAGATGACCTCCCAACACAACAGCATCCTTCTGTCTTCTGTCAAGCCAAAGATTTCCTTCTCCAAAGGTGCGCCACACTTGAGAGAGCAAGTGATGTAATTCACAAGTGATAAATAGAGAGACTCTCACTCTCTATTTATATTCTTCCATTGACTTGAAGTGCACTCAACCATGTAGGCTTAACTTATAATTAATTACTTGAGCCTACACCTTAATTAGTGTATAATAACCCAAGTGCCCCTAAACTATGGGGACTTACCTAATGACTTCATATGACTTGTTTACATTATTAATCCTCCCGATCGGAACATCGAGGCATGACCACATGACTCAAATACATAATAGAAACATCCCGGAATAAACATCGGGTATGAAATACATAGAAGAATACATTCCAAAGTTACATATACATCAACACTCCCTCTTAACTAGGAAGGTATTCTTTCGACACAATTTTCAGCACTGGTCTTCTTCTCTGTATCAACTGGATCATCTTCGTCTTTGAGTCATCTTCGTCTTCAAGTCATCATCATCTTCAATTCATCTGGATCTAGATCATCTCTCGATCTGGATCAACACAAATGGCATCACTGGATCTAGATCATCACTCGATCTGGATCATCATCACTGCTGGACCTGGATCATCACTCGATCTGGATCATCATCTCTGGACTGGATCTAGATCATCACTCGATCTGGATCATCACTGCTGGATCTGGATCATCACTCGATATGGATCTCTCGGAGTCATCATAACTGGATCTAGATCATAGCTCAATCTGGATCTCCACTGGTCATCATCATGGGTATACTATCTCATCATAAGAAGTTCTACAGAGCTAGCCCTTTTTCATGCTGGATGTAGGCCTACTCCTCATGTAGGTCTTTGCCCAGAACTTACATCTGACCTACTCGTCAGAAAGGCACGCCCAGCACTCACATCTGACCTACTCGTCAGAAAGGCCCAGCACTTACGTCTGATCAACACATGATGCAAAGATTGGCTCAATCATCTCTATCTGATCAACACATGATGCCAAGATAGATACTACACTTACATCTGATCAACACATGATGCGAAGAATGGCACTGCACTTACGTCTGATCAACACATGATGCGAAGACTGGCACAGCACTTACGTCTGATCAACACATGATGCGAAGACTGGCACAGCACTTACGTCTGATCAACACATGATGCAAAGACTGGCTCAGCACTTACATCCACCCAGACAGGAACACATCCTATCACAGTGATGCAACGGCATGCACTCACATCTGATCTTGTAGTAAACTACAATCACATCAGAATGGCCCCCAGTCCTTCTCGACTGAGCTACCTGGTAACTGACCAGGCGCCTCCATTCTCCTCGAGAATGGCAGTTGCCCTTACATCCGACCTGCTCGTCGGAATGGCCAGCACTCACATCTGTCATGGGAGGAACTTAATCCTTTAGCCATGACCAGAATGGCTCTGCCCTTACATCTGACCTACTCGTCAGAATGGCTCTCAATCGCAGCACTCATATCAGTCATGGAAGGAACCAATCCTCTCCCCATGACGGAATGGATCAGCCCTTACATCTGACCTGCTCGTCCGAATGGCACAATCCCACCTAATGATGGAAGACTCTCAACCACAATGAAGAGAGATTTCTGCACTTACATCTGACATGGAAGGAACTAAATCCTTTAGCCATGAACAGAATGGCACAGCCCTTACATATGACCTACTCGTCAGAATGGCTCTCAATCTCAGCACTCATATCAGTCATGGAAGGAACCAATCCTCTCACCATGACGGAATGGATCAGCCCTTACATCTGACCTGCTCGTCAGAATGGATTTGCATCTCTAGCACTCATATATGACATGGAAGGAACTAAATCCTCTCACCATGACAGAATGGCTCAGCCCTTATATCTGACTTGCTCGTCAGAATGGCTTTGGGACACATCACTGTCTCTGGGATGAAGCCTCGATCTGGAGAACTCCAAGTCTCTCTCTGAAGTACTCAAACTTCAGCCTTGCCAATGGCTTCATCAAAACATCATCTATCTATTCCTCCGTCGCAACATACAGGAGCTTCACTGCTCCTCTCTGCACCATATCCTTGATATAGTGATATTTTATCTCAATATGCTCCGACCTGTCATGGAACATTGGATTCTCTAACAACTTCACACAACTCTGGTTGTCACAATGTATATAGGTGGCATCCCACTGGAGATCAAATATATCAGACAGTAGCTTCTGCAGCCATACTGCCTCACAACTAGCTGAACAAGCTGCAACATACTCTACTTCAACTGTACTCAGTGCCACACAGGATTGCTTCCTGCTAAACCAAGATATCACACCCGATCCCATACTGAAGCAACATCCTGAAGTACTCTTCCTGTCGATGGCACTGCCTGCCCAATTAGAATCAACATAACCCTCCAGGTTAATCTTTTGATTCACATCGTACTTGAGCCCATAATCAATTGTACCCCTACATGCTTTGCAACCATCAGGTGAACATGTCTCAATGTGTTCACAGCAAAGCAAATATCTGGTCTCAGGTACATCAAGGACCCAATCATTTGACGATACATCATAGTATCAACCGTCTCTGAAGAAGCATCACTCAATAGCTTCAGGTTCGATGCCATGGGTGTGGCCATGTAGTCCATCATCCTGAACCTCTTCAGGATCTCTACTTCATACTTCCCTTATCCAAGGAATATTCCATCTATACTCTACCACACCTCCATACCTAGAACAATAGTGCATCGACACATAACAGGAGCATCACTGGTCTTCCACCTTCAACTTTGGAACAAAGGTTGGAATCCACTTTACTCTCAGTAAAGCCTAGAGTCATCAGTAATCTGCTCATCCTGTCGTACCATGTCGAACCTCAGGATCTTCTACAATCACTCCCTCTGAAGCAGAGCATCATACTCCCTCTATCTTCCATACTCTATGCACTGAAACATTCTGTACTGGAGTGACAAGTAGTATCCATCTAGGATCACTGGATACTAAGATCCTCTATCTTTAACTTCTTCAAAAGTTCATCTTGCACCCATCTGTTAGCTTGTCATATTAGTCTATGTCTTTGAACTTTCGTCACTTGTTCTTCAGAACAAGTCTTCATCCTTCTTTGCTTGTAGGCGATTATGTATGCGATCTTTCCTACATGTCAAATGCATTTGCATGGTTAGAAAC
>LPNX010208483.1:26451-68210 GCA_001517045.1 Pseudotsuga menziesii
TTATTAATCGTCCCGATCGGAACATCGGGGCATGACCACATGACTCAAATAAATAATAGAAACATCCCGGAATAAACATTGGGTATGAAATACATAGAAGAATACATTCCAAAGTTACATATACATCAACAGATGATAAAGAGCCTTAGAGATACACAAAGGAAGGAGTCCTAAGGAGAATGACCAAGAAGAGAATTCGCTAGAGTCGGGTCATGACCGACATGAATATGACGTGGAACAAGATGCATCCCCTAAGGAGGAATAATTGTGGATAGAACAGACAGAAGCTCTCCAATTAAGAGCTCCCAATGAACAAAAAACCCTCTCTCCATTGAATCCACATACTCGAATACAGAATATTGTCGAAGAAGACCTTCGACTACGAACTGGTGACTTTATTATATGGAGTCGACTAGGTGACGAAACCTACATTGGATGACACCTCATTATACAGCGACCAAAGGAAGGGAATTGGGTGACCTTTCAAGTGACACCCTCCCACTGAAGTATCCACTTGCTCTTACCGACACATGAAGCAGTGCCCCCACCCACCAAATACAGCTTCAGAAGAAACAGAACATTCAGAAATGCGGCCAAATAGTTGCATTGGACCATCAATAGCAAAAGTCAACATCAAACGATTGCAAGTCGATGAATAATCGACAACCGATGGGAAAGGAAGTTATGTCAACCAGATTTACGCAGAGATGAATACACCAACAACCCCACCACCCTCATCACAACCCCCACCTCCACCATCGCCGCCTTCTAAGAGCAGTGACAGTGATTCAGACATGGGTCATGGATCGGATCACATTCCTCTATACGAGGGGGATGAGGACCCTAGACGACACTAGTTCGTCTGCGAGTCGACTTGGGAGTCCAACCAAGTTACAGATGAAGATAGAAAAATGGCACAGTTCACAGGTGCCTTAAGGAAAAGGGCATTGACTCAGTTTATGACCTTTTTAGAAAGACAACCCAGAGCGACAAAAGCTGAGATTAAGGCACAATTTTTGTCATTTTTCAAAACTCAAGATGCTAAGCACCTGGCCAGGAAAAAACTAAAAACCACATAACAAAATCCAGGGGAATATATTCGCAACTACAATAAGAGTTGGAAAGACCTAATGAGCTAGCTGGATTATGTTATAGATGAACAATTACTAATCCAGTGGTTTCTTTCAAGACTATCTCAAAAAGTGTGCCGGCACATCAGTCTGGAGACATTCAAAACTTACAAAGATGCGCTAATAAAAACTCTTCAGGTAGAGATGGATGAAGACATACCTTCTTACCCCACGGACCACAGACTAGAAGAATAGCTCGAGAACATACATAAGTCTCTAAAGGAACTAAGCCTCAAGAATCAGGAGATCTGGTGCACCAAATGCTCAATGGCCAGCCATTCCAAAGATAACTGTCGACAAGAGTACAACCGATAGGACGTTCGATTTATATAGACCAAGTATTTTTCTGACATTTTCTAGGAGCACGGGGATCACTCGACGAAATATTGCATGTTCAACATGAGGAACAGCAAGGCCTGCTAGTGTGCCATCTGTGAGACCAAAAGTCATAACACGGCCGACTGTCAGTTGAACCTAAAGAACCGACAGAACTATCAGGCGGTCTACCAAACTAATTTAGTAGCACAGCATAATGAGCAAAACAATCTAGAAAATGATCAGAATGGTCACAGATACGATGTTCGACGATATGAGCGTCGGTACGACAATCGACGCACAGGCTATGGAGGAAGATGTCAATTCCCTGGGAATCGCGACAACTGACCGCGTTGACCCATCCAGTGCTTCACCTATTATAAATAGGGTCATCGGTATGCAGACTGTCCATACAAGGACAGAACTGATCTCAAATTTGGTACTCACTGTGGGGTAGGGGATCACTCACTAGAGGATTTCCCTACCATGTTAGAAAAAATTAATGCGAAAAAAATGTTAGTGTCTTGTCCTGTGTGCAAAAAAATGATGTAATAACCACCAAAAATTTACATATTGTAACTCGACAAGGAACAAAAACAGGAGCTGATAACCCCAAAATCAGTAAAATAAAAGAGAAAAATGTCTATCCTAACCCATTGAAGGAAAAAAAAATATACAAAGAGACAACTAATGTATTCAAAGAAATTGCATGACAAGAAAACCTTCATCACAATCGACCTAACCCAATAAATTAATTAATCCAACTAGTTCAAACTGAAAATTCAGTATCCCAGTTTATCGATTTACTGTATGAAATAAAAGGTACCAACTCTAAAAAACAAACAAAGAACATCTGCAATATAAATAAAAAATACAAAGGTGATACCGACCCACTTATCGACCTAGAAATTGAAGGATGCCATGTCCGACAAGTAGTGCTCGACTTCGGCTCACAAGTAAACATCATGACTCGTGACACTTGGGAACAAATGGGTAGACCTCGACTCTATGAGTCAGGCATATACCTGAAACTAGCCGACCAAGGCCTAATTGAACCCATTGGAGTCTAGAAAAATGTCGACATGACTATAAAAGGAATCTCGACCAAGGTTGATTTTGAAATCATTGACCCAAATGAAGGATCCAGTTCCTTCCCAGCGCTAGTCGGTCGACCTTGGGGTAGAAATATGAAAACATCCATATCCTTGGACAAGGAATGAATCAAATTGAAGGGAAATGGACAAAAGGTCATTGTACCCATTCATCCATCTCAAGGGGAACCTTGGACTGAACCTATTGATTAATAAGTCGATGTTCGACAACTCTACCAGATCCAAAACAATGTCGACTACACAGAACCAAACATCCATGGATAACTCCGCTTAGGTGACCAAGACTCAGTTAGTTATAATTTCAACGCTGAATTGTATGACTGGGAGATCAAGAACTATGAAAGAAAAGCAAGAAGGTGCTGGACTATACAGAAAGTACAGAAAAGTCCCACCCAACAGTGCTTCATAGTGTGCATTATCCCAAAAATCTTTGAAAAGAAAATTAGGGAACACCCTACCTTACAACCGACCAACCTGAATACCACACAACTACCAAGATATAAGGAAAGGGAATCACCAGTCATGCATGTAGAACAAGTCTCCAAAATATTGGTGAACATGGCCGACTTCGAAGCCTAGTTGAAACTTTTACAGGACAAGTTGCTAGATGGTGGGATACCCATCAGACAAGACTACAGACCTAGACAACTGCTTCAACTTACTTTGTCAAAAGGTTTAGAGGAAATAAGTTAACCCAACAAGCTCAGATACTTGTATTCAATCAAGGACAGAACCCAGAAGATCATATCAAAACCTGTGAAAAGGAATGGAGAAGACTTAGATATAATGATGAATGAGCATGGCCCCACTTGTTCCCATCAACCTTAGCCAACTTACCAAACAAATGGTATAATACAGAAGAAGCTAGAGGTGAAACCTTCTTATGGCATGAACTCAGGGAAAATTTTATTAAAGATTTCAACTTTATACCTCAAAATGAAAATTTGGTCAAAACAGCAAAACAAATTAAAGAATTCATCCAACCAACCGAAAATAAACCCTTACAAGATTACCAACAAACAAGGAAATGTAACAAAATACAAACATAGCTAAATCCTCAGTCAATAGGATTACAATTAGAAAACGAAAACACAGAAGGAAAAATATTTAGATGGAAATCCAACCATGTCAAAACAACAAAACCTATTTGCACCATCCTGAAACTCGAAACAACTGACAAAACAGATACCAATAGAATTACTGCAGCCGACTTCCCTACCACATTCTCATAGCTCAAAGAAGGAATTCGACCGATCAATGAAGCCAAAGCACCAGAGTGGCTAGATGCTAAAGTCAAAACTAAAGAATTCGACATCTCAAATGATGATCAACCAAAAATGGCAAAGATTGGTGACTACTGGAGTAAAGAACAGACCACAGAAATAGTGAACTTACTAAGGGAATTCCAAGATGTATTTGCTAGAGATTACAAAGACCTCAAAGGCTTAGTCCACAAAATGTGAGAAATGAAAATTGATACTAAACCTGATGTTCGACCTATGAAGAAAAGGCCTTATAAACTAGCTCACAAATACAAGGAGATAGTCAAAAAGGAAATTGATAACATGTTAGCAGCAGGAATCATCTACACTGTCAACCAATTAGAATGGGCAAGTGCAATGGTTGTAAAACCTTAAAAACATGACCCAACCAGACTAAGAATTTGTGTTGACTTCAGGGAACTAAACAAAGTAACACTGATAGACCCATTTCCGACCCCTTACGCAGATGAAATCTTGAATGAAGTTGCAGGACATGAATGCTACTCATTTACAGATGGATTCTCAGGCTATAACCAAGTGCCAATAGCTAAAGAAGACCAGAAGAAGACAACCTTTGTGTGTGAATTTGGTTCCTTTGCTTACAAAGTTATGCCTTCTGGGTTAAAGAATGCACCTGCAGTGTTTTCTCAAATCATGGTTAAAACATTTCAAGAATATATTTATAAGACCATGGAAGTATACTTTGATGACTGGACAATATACTCCACGCTCAAAGATCATTGCAAATGGCTTCGACTTATGCTGGAGAGATGTCGACAAATTCAACTCTCCCTAAACATCAAGAAATGTATATTTGTGACCCCCATAGGGATATTATTAGGGCACATTGTCTGTAAGAAAGGTATTAAGGTCAACTTTGCAAAGATTAAAATTATCCTCGACCTGAAACCACCAGTAAACCCCAACAAGTCAAGGTGTTACTTGGCCATACATGCTATTACAGAAAATTCATAAGATATTATTCAGATATGACCTATCCTCTTGAAGAACTATTAAGGGAAGATCAAGAGTTTAACTGGACAAAGGAATGCCACATATCATTCAAAAAATTAAAAAGAAAACTAGTCGAAGCCCCCACCCTAAAATTCCCAAACTGGTCAATCAAATTCCATGTCCATATTGATGCATCAGGCCTTGCAATAGGAGCAATCCTAACTCAACCAGGAGATGATGGAATTGATTATCCCATAGTTTACAGCAGCTGAAAATTAAACAAGGCTGAAAGAAACTACTCAACCACAGAAAGAGAAGTGCTAGGAATGGTCTTTGCCCTACAAAAATATCGACATTATCTTTTAGCTAATCCATTTATATTCTATACCGACCACCAGGCTCTGAAGTATTTAGTCAATAAACCACTACATCATGGAAGGATTTGTTGATGGCTACTTCTCTTCCATGAATTTGAGTTTGAAGTTGTTGTCCGACCAGGCAAATTAAATTTCAGTCCCGACCATTTATCTCGGATCGACACAGGAGAAGAACTGACAGGAGTCGACGATGACTTACCTAATGCACACTGATTTTGGATAGAAGCAATCCCAGCAGAACTAGAGGAAAAAGTTCATATCCTAGAAGATGGACACGCACCAGAGGGTATGAGAACCAAGAAAACGTAGATCTTAGCTATGAAGGCTGCACCATATAGTATCATCAATGGATTTTTATACAAAATGGGATTAGATGATATCCTCAAAAGATGTGTATTAGAACATGAACGAGACCACATTATCCATGAAGCACACTATTGACCTACAGGAGGACATTTCCAAGTAGACGCAACTGCAAAGAAAATCCAACAGTTAGGACTATGGTGGCCGACACTCCACAGAGATTGCAAAGAATTTGTCAGTCAATGTGACAGATGTCAACGAATGGGTCGACCCCTGCCTAGTATAGAAATTCCCTTGATATCAATAAACCCCAGTCTCACATTTGAAATATGGGCCATGGACTTCATAGGACCATTTCCTATACCAGCAAAAAGGTCAAGTGCAAGGTATATCATTATTGCAGTGGAATATGTCACTAAATGGCCAGAAGCTGAACTGGTCGATACATGTTCTAGTGAGATATCTACTAAGTTTACCTATGAGAATATCATAACTAGATTTGGATGTCCACTAACCCTGATTAGTGACCAGGGGACACACTTTATCAACAAAACTATCAAAACCCTAACCGATCAGTTCCAAATCGACCACCGTCGGAGTACAACATATCATCCTCAGTCGAATGGAGCAATTGAAGCATTCAATAAAACATTAACAAGAGGACTAACTAAAATATGCAATGCTGAAAAGGATGACTTGGATGAGAAAATACCTGCAGTCTTGTGGGCATACAGAACAGCCTATAAATGATCGACCAACCAAACTCCCTTTCGACTAGTCTATGGACAAGAAGCAGTAGTTCCACTACACTTTCGACAACAGACACCTATTATCGCAAAAATACTACATGTTGATGTCGAACAAAGAAGGAAGGACCGACTATTTCAACTTATCAAGCTGGAAGAACACTGAATTATAGCTATACAACACCAAGAAATCTAGAAGCAACAACAGAAAGCATGGCACGACCGCAACATCAAGAACAAAAACCTATCGGTTGGCAACCTTGCTTTACTATACAATAGTCTAGTCAAAGGAAAACCTAAGAAACTCCACACATAATGGATGGGACCTTATGTTGTCAAAGAGATACATCCCAATGGATCAGTCCGACTAAGGATGTTACAGGGCACAGTATTTTAGAATCTCGTTAATGGAGCCCGACTAAAACGCTACAGAAACTAATTCAAAAAAAAAAAAAATACCCTACAGATAGAAAACCATGACAGGAAATCACCATCTCGACAACCGCCATCATGACCATCGACCTAGCACCATCGACCACTTTCATCGACCGACTACTTTCGTCGACCATTCTCATCACCGACATCAACCGACGACTTTGATAGTCCCATCGCGCATTCATGACATCGAGTGCCAAAAGTAATTCGCCATTAACACACACTCATGTATTCCAGCTGTAACATCACGTTCGCCATTAATACACCCATCGCTACACACAACCACAACATTGCCTATAAATACTGGATCACCGAAGGATCATTCACCGCAACCTATATAGATAGAGCATCAGAGCATCCATTCGACCAAAATACGAGAAACCCTTAGTGACATTGACTACCAAACTAACACAATGGCCCCCAAAGAAACTAGAGCCTCGACTAAAGCCAAGGAGATACAGGTTGTGGATACACCTTTAGTCCACAAGCTAAAAAAAATCAAAAATGCCAAAGTATAGGAAGGCTCATGGCAAAAGCTATGGATCAAAATACAAGAATGGGCCTTTGTCGACAAAAAGGCCACTCAAGCAGCAGAGAAAATCAAATGAAGCACTCTCTTCAGCTATGCCAACGCACCGCTTATGGCCAGCTTTGGCGGCACGAAGGAAGCTACTGTCAAATTCATCATCAGTCGATATCACAATGGCTGGTTCTACTTCAACGAGCCGGTCAACATCACTCAAGATGTCATCTCCAAGCTGACCAGTCTCTCTAATAAAGGAGACCCCGTACCAGTCGGTATCAAAGATGGACTGGTCGAAGAGCTCATTGGGTCACCTTCCAGTAAAAACTCCAAGGGCTTGATGATTAGCCAAATCATAACCCAAACTCCGTAGATTGTGGCCAAAATCATTGCAATAACACTCACTCTAGCAGGTAGAGGCAGTGACCTCAAGTTATAAATGCTAGAAACCGTCAACACCATTGCCACCGATGGATGAATATATAGATGGGGTGATTATGTCGTCGACATGGTGAAGACCATTTGTGAGTGATGTCAAGAAATGGGGGGAATCATCAAGTTCCCCTCCCTCATCTTATGGATTGTCATGTACCACATCTACCCAAAGGGGAGCCTAGTATTTTGGGAACTGTCGAAATTTGACATGTGGAGGTTTAAACCCTTCTCCCAGCGAGTAACTTTGCATGAACTGGAGTGCGGGAAAGTATTTCTGGAGAACTGGTTCCAACAACTCAAAGTCTGCACGACTATATGGAGGGTGCCTCAAAACATCTGGCGAAATCTTCCATCGAACTCCCACATCCAGCTAGAGCTCGACCATACCTCGGTGTGGTACATGCAGGGTGACAATTCCAATGCCAAATCCCTCGACTACTATCCATCTGTCGACCAGATATTTTAGGAACTGTCTCGATAGGCCAAGACAAAAATACCAGTACTAGCAGCATCAAAACAGATCAACTTCTCAATCGAGGAGCCACTCACGGACCAGGAAAAAGAGGAAGACTATGAGCCCAACCTCTACATCAGCACATTTGTGTCGGAGGAGACACCGGTCGACTGCAGATAACCAGCAAACCTCCAATTTCAAAAAGAACAGAACCCCAAACCGCAAAGCCAAAGCCACAGCCACAGCAGCAGATAAATCCTCTAGCTATAGAAAGCATCATCCCAACTCAGGAACCGACGAGCGACACAAATTCTAAAAACCCTGAGTATGTTGTTACAAAAGGCATTATTCGAAAACTCTCAAAATAAATAGCAGTAGCCTGGAAGAAAATAAAAACACAAGAACAACAACAAGGTAAAGGTAAGCGCAATATTATCATTTCTGAATCATCAGAGGATCAGGATGAACTAGTAGCCACGGCCGTCAACATCATAGAGGATGCCACAACAAATAAAGTGCTGGTTGAAACCCAGTTCCAGTGATTTGTCGACGTTGGAGCACAAGCAGGTCGACTGCAAAAAGCAAAGACTATGACGATGCCTGAAAACGTCATCGATCTTGTGTCAATGCCTCCACCCCCATCAACGATGCAAATAACTGAGGAATAACCACCAGCACAATAGTCAGTCAGCCCCCTTAACTTATACAAAAGTGAGATGCCAGAGGCGGTAAAAGAAAAATTCGACAGAGATAGGGACTTGCAAGCTTTCTTTGAGAAACTGCATGCATTGTTTACGTCGACCTAGAATATTTCTACCCAGGCACCTATCTTCACGTCTGGAGGACACCAACCAGGACAGAGCGCATAGCCCCCAATCGTTGCAACCATCATGTCGACTTTCAAAAGAAATCCCAACAAGGAAGGTAAATTGATTGGACATCGGTCCTCCATTATTGCATCGACCAACACCATACCCCAATCCAACCTACCAACCACAGCACCTACTGAGGGATAACCCAACCTAAAATCACACCCTCGACTTGACGATCCACCACTCAAGCATACTTCCCCCAAAACCAATCATCCCCAACAATTCGCCAACTCCATCACCACCACCACCACCATCTCCACCACCACCACCACCCCTTGACTCAGAGAAAGGCCCCCACAACCGACTGCATCCACACAACCAGAGGTGGAGGTCATCCCACCTCCCCAACTAGACAAGCCATCAGCCTCTAACCCACAAACCAAAGATCTCGCCTCGACTGTTGCAGGTAGACAGGAAGCAGATAAAGAAAAGCATAAGAATAGGAAGGAGAAATAGAAAAAGGATCATCATGGAAAGCCTTCCAAACTCCAAATTAGCTTGAAGGATGCAAGCTCATTGACCGACACAGAGATGGGACAACTCCTCAAAACCCTAGCGAGTGAAGCAAAGACAAGGAGTGAGTGAAGAAATAAAGAACTCAAGGACAAAAACGCAGAACAGGTTGATTTGCTCGACAAATGCAGGAATTTGGCCCAGTCCGTCATGTCGGGCCCCATAGAGATCGGCATAGATAGACCACTTGAAAGAGCATATCAGCTATTTGAGAGCATGGTGTTGACCCTCCAAGCACACATTCAAGAAACTAAGGAGGAACAAAAAGAGGAAACTTCCTGACTCCTCATGGCATAGCACACTCCATTTTCTGAAGCATATAAAGTATTACAAGATAATATGGAGGAGTCTGTCGTAACCGAATAAGTACTAAGAGACTGGCCTAATCACTATGGGAAAGTTTATCAGTAGACACGATAGACTCAGCAAGGGATTCAGTCACTAGAGAGCAGAAATACCACTGAGGAAGCACTCAGAACAACAATAGAAGAAAAGATAGTGCTTGAAACTGCCAAACTATAGAAACCGGAAAGGGAAGCACATCAGTGGCTGCAACAAGCTCTCCCTAGCTTAGAGAAAGTCGACATCATTTGTCCGTAGATGAAACGACTTATCAAAACTGCAGAGGAGAAGGACCGGTTCATGGGTCCCGACAATATGTCGATCTTATCAGGCTTGACCACACTCACCATGGACATCCAGAAAGTTTTGCAGAGTTGAACATATTTCCAAAATCACCTCGCCGTCACAGCCCCATCCATTGTAGAAGTCTACGTACATAAACGATTGACCATCAGACTTCACATCCCACCGCAATAAATATTAAAGGCCAACAAGAATTTTGTACCTCCCTGTTTCTTTGGGATGAAGAAACATTTTGTTCATGGGGGAGATGTAGAAGGAGAAACTCGATAAGTCGACTTGAATGAAGAGCCAACTTAGTCGATCAGCCAACTAAGTCGATGGGATGACTTAGTCGATTAGCTCACTAAGTCGGTCAGTCGACTAAAATAAGAGAATAGGTCGTGTCAGTTCACTGAACCGATAGGTAGTTATTTTGTAACCGTTCTGTAATCATATATATTAGGCTGTTGAGCCAGATGAGAACTCAGTTCAGTTCTCTTTGTTGTATGGAATCATTTATATAATATAATATGTTTATTCACCTATTTGTTCTTATCTCTTGTCTATGTTTCATATTTATATATGTTTTAGTGTGTATTATTGGTAACCTTAAGTGATCTGTAAGATTACAACAAGTCTCATCAATCTGAACTATGTAAAAGAATTCATAAAAGTATTATAGTACTATACTAGTCAACTTTATATTTTACTACCATTGATTCGTTAGTTTTTATAGGGTTTAAGATCATACATAAACTATTTTGTTTATAGACATACAAGTCTAATACAAGGTTAATCTTTTAAAGAGTTCACGATTCTACTCTTTACTATGCTATGTAACTTTTATAAACTATCCCAACTTGAATTGTTGTTTAAAAGACTATAACTACGCGTAGAACACAATGTATTTGAATATAGACACTAAAGTTGTTCGGTGGTTTTAAACCATTCAACTTGGACTCTTCCATATAACAATTGGTTACTATGTTTACAAGGGTCAATGTTAATGAAACATGGTTTACCAAAAATCCAAAATAGTGATATCAATATTACAATATAATGGACATATGATAACATAATTCCTATACAATATTTTTATTGGGATAATTAAAGTTTAAAAGGTGATTATTTTTGTTAAGTCAACGTTAACATAACATCGTTACCCTAATTCCATGATAAACTATCAAACCATATGATAAACAATTATATTGAATTATGATGTGATCACAAGCATATAATATAGTTTTATGCATTGTATGATAGAATCATTGTTTTAAATGATTGGAAAAATATTTGCAATGTAGGGACTATGGAACTCAACCCACGCATGGTTTGATTTTTCCTGTGACACGTGGTCATCTCTTAGCCATATACTGGAGAATATAAAACTTCTACAACCCTAATACCTTGTCATTCTTTCCTTGTAGTTTATGCTGGCTTTCGGCTACTCTGCAAGCTTCTCATCGCGGTCGTGGGTTCTTCCTTGTCCCAAATTGCGCTGAGCTTGGAGTGTCTACTATTGTAGTTGTTGGTGCTTAGTTATAAAGACCTTTCTTTGTAGTCGTGAGTTTTTATCCTGCAAGAGCTTGTTGGTTTCATTGTATTTGGTTTGCGGCCTACCTATACTCCATTTTGGTCCTTCGTTAATGGTTACTGCTATGCAAAAACTGTGAGTTTAAAAACTATTTGAGAGTGCTTGCCTTTGTCAAAGGGTTTGGAAAACTATGAGCACTCGTTGCTATGGTTGACATTCTTTCCACAATACTATTCAACAATCATTAATAGGTAAATTATTATGCATAAATTTTATCATACATCATGTATTATTATTTTATAGTAGGGTTTATAATATTTTAAGTTCTTTGTATATTAACACCTTGTGATGGAAACTCCTTGCAGGGGCTTGAGACTACACACATCCATCCTGGAGAAAGGTACACCGGTTGTCTTCAAACACCATGGCTCTTTACGGGTAAATGAATATTGTTACTGTTTAATATATTTTATAAAAGATTTTTGTTAAAGGATTAAGACTGTCACTCGTAATGTTCAATTCATAAATTTTGCTCATTTTGCTTGGAAATACGAGCTAGGGTTTTCTTGTAGGAAACCCTTGTTTTAAAACAAATTATTCCATTTATTTTTTTACAAGTTATGTTTCCTTATTAATTTAGTTTTTAACTAGTATTACAAATGTGTTGTGGAAATTTCCAGTTTATAATATTACCAATGTCTTTTTGTTTGTCCTTGAAGGACTATAAATAATTTATAATAGCCTAGTTGTTTATTAATTAAATAATCCAAATAAGTTGGATTAGAACTTCAATGCTTTGTCATTTGTAATTGTAATATATATTTAGGGTTTCGACCCTGTTATTTTCTTTTACAGGTATATCCTATTTGTAAAAGTTAAAAGAAACTGTTCTTTTTATAAATATACATTTATGTATATGCTGGTCATTATTGTATTCTTGGTGTTTTATCTATTGAAATGATAAAAGGGAAATAATAGAAGAACTTAGATATTTTAAATAAGTTTCTTCTTAATACCATAATTATTTTTCATGCCATTTTCCCGAGTTAATAGTATCTTTTAGTCTTAGACTATTATGATTACTAAATAAACTATATACTTATTATTTTATGCCTTTGTTTGAACTAAAAGTAAACAAGTAGTTTATATGTATTTCTTATACTGTATAAGAAACAAGTTAATAAATAAAATACAGAGAAAATATATCTAAAGCATAACACTGTTTTACCCTCCTGCATGTTTTAAATTCAATAAGAAGAATAATGTACAGTGTGCAAGCATAACCTATTTTCTATTGGAGTATTTTATTAATATAATGATCCTTCTACCTGTGCTGAGTTATTGCTCTTTCTTTTCCAGTATAATTACATAAATAAGTTGGTTAAATGATAAACATCGATAGACAGTTCATTGTTCTTTTCTGATAATAATCTACATACAGAAATAAAACACTATGATATTATGAATTGTATGATACATCTATTCATTTCAGATTCCTATCATATGCTTCATCTATTTTAAATACACTGCCTGTGTTGGAGTACGGTCTCATCCTTCCAGATGTGGAAAAACACAGGTTAGGATTATTTTTCATCTATTTCAGATTCATTCTTTCAATAAACTAAAATATTACTAACTCTAACAGTTCACAACTAAACATTTAACATTCATTAATCAGTCAGACTCACATTTAACCATCTAACACAATAAAAAAAAAAACACTGTAGAACCTGATTAAGCTGGACAACAACAGCGTTAGGAGGTTGTTCCTCCCTACCAACTCCTAGAGAGCACTCAAACAACGTCTCCTCAGGACCCCCGATCTTGTTCCTGGTCTCCTTGGCTGAGAACTGGTGGAGAAACCAAACAATAGACTAGTCCAACGACTCAATAATCACTCTGCACTCAGCAATAAGATCCTTCAGCTGAAAAGTTGCACTAGATCACTTAGCAGTTAACCCCTCAAACTCTTTCCACAAATTCCCTCACCATTGAATTTATTTGAAGTGCATTCACCTGAATGAATAATTCTGTATAATGAGGAGCCCCAACTCTCTTCAATGGGCATTTTTATAAATATTGCCTAGGTATTTTCGGTCAATTGTCATTAATTGAGCCACCTACTCTATTCCCACTTTCTTGGGGGATCATGACCCCAAATGTAGGGAGGTTGCCACCTGCAAAATTTGGAAGAGGTTTTAGGATCCTGCCACTTCTCTGTTTGCTCTCCACCCAGTCTCCTCCACCATCTTCACCAGTAAACACTCTTTCAATAGCTATCCTAAGCTGTTGTCTCCACTTTTATTTATTTATAATTAAAAAATTTAGAGTTACATTCAATATCCTTGACTCTGCTGAGTCATCAATTACAACTTAACATAAAATTTAACATAATGTCTTAAATGAAATCAAATAAAATAATATTATTTTTGCAAAATTGGGGCATGTGACAATACCAATCATCTCAAAAAGCACATGTACATAGATATTTTTGGGAGGTGGTTGATGTGGATCGATCACACCTATATGAGTGGAAGATCATCCAAGGAACTCGTGCATTCCATTCAGTTAGAACGTACGACAATGCTATAGTTGAAATGTGGACAAGAAAACTCTCTTGTTTTTGTTATACATGAAGCAGTGGTGAATGGGACAACTGTGAATCCACAGATTGGGTTGACAGCTTGGATCATGTATCACTCCCCATTGGTCGACAAATAAATTCAAAATTATCCCAGTTGGAGGAGGGCCAGTCGATTATTTCACATGACTATAACCACATTTCAGATCTCATACAACCAAATTTGACTATTATGTTGATTAGTTTGAAATGTTTGACGACTAGTTGTGTTTCGTTAGCTGACTCCTAGGTATGCACTTTATTCTATGCACGGCACATATACACAGTGGTTTCCCCGAGAGATAATGAATGGAACACTAACTACTAGCTGGAAAGTTACTTGGATGGGAAGCAGACCCTCATTGTATCATTAAGCAACTCTGAGGGCAATGATTTTCCAATTGGGTCAGTGGTTATCAAAGGGGAATATTTGACATAGGTTTCCCATGCATGAAAGAAAAAATGTTATGTATTTGAATATTATAGACTAGGTCAAATTGTATACCATTATACAAACTTAGTTATTGGCACAAAAATCCAACTGCAAATAATTCCAAACAAGAACTCATCAAAGTCACAATACTTGTTTCCTTACTCCGAGCACAAGAGGCTAAAGGATACCATTCCTATTAGAGGTGATCCTGATGGTCTAATCGAATGACCACAGGTAGGTAGTCAGGTATGTGGTAGTCATATATTTTTTTTTCATGGTCTCATTGATTATTTGCAGTTTGATAGATTGAGAGCTTGATATATTGATAAATTCAATATACTTCTATAATGGATTTGTTGTATTATATTGGAAACTAGGGTTTTGCTCAGTAAGTGAATGTGAAATTTTTGCACATGGGGGTAAAATTCACATATTGCTCCACCATGAAGGTGTGGCTAGCATTCCCACATAACACATTCCTATACATTCTTGCATGACCCACCGGAAGCCCTTTTTCATGCACGATTTCCATTTTATGCCTCACGTAGTGATTCAACAGGTGTCCCTGAAAGCCTGTAGGAGGTGGCATTCAACATGCCATAGAATCACGACCGTTGCTCAGATCGATGAACTGTCAGCTTCGTTGGATTTAGGACATAGGGATAGTTCTATGGAGGCCCTCTAATCTAGTTCTATGGATAAGAGATCATTTTTTGGTCAATTTTGGAAACTAGGATTTTGCTTAGTAGGTGAATGTGAAATTTTTGCACATGGGGGTCAAATTCGCATATTGCTCGACCATGAAGGTGTGGCTAGTGTTCCCACATAACACATGCCTAAACAATTTTGCACAACCCACCGAAATCCCTTTTTGATGCATGGTTTCCATTCTATGCCCTGGGTAGGGATTCAACAGGTGTCCCTAAAATCCTGTAGGAGGTGGGATTCAACGTGCCATAGAATCATGACCATTTCTCATATCTACAAACCGTCAGCTCCATTGGATTCAGGACATCGTGATAGTGCTAGGGTGGCCCTATAATCTGGTTCCATGGATAAGAGACCATTGTTTTGGTCAATTTTGGAAATTAGGGTTTTGCTGAGTAAGTGAATGTGAAATTTTTGAACATGGGGGTCAAATTCGCATATTGCTCAAATGTGAAGGTGTGGCTAGTGTTACCATATAATAGATGCCTAAACAAACTTGCAATACCCACTGAAATCCCTTTTTGATGCACGGTTTCCATTCTATGCCCTGGGTAGGGATTCAACAAGTGTCCGTGAAAGCCTGTAGGAGGTGGGATTCAACATGCCATAGAATCATAACCATTGATCGGATTGATGAACCTTAAGATCTGTTGGATTCAAGACATTGGGATAGTGCTAGGGTGGCCTTCTAATTTGGTTCCATGGATAAGACACAATTTTTTTGGTCAATTTTGGAAACTAGGGTTTTGTTGAATAAGTGAATGTGAAATTTTTGCACATGGGGGTCAAATTCGCATATTGATCGACCATGAAGGTGTGGATAGCATTCCCACATAACACATGCCTAAAAAAGCTTACACAACCCACTAGAATCCCTTTTTGATGTACAATTTCCATTCTATGCCCCGGGTAGGGATTCAACAGGTTTCCTTGAAAGCCTGTAGGAGGTGGTATTCAATGTGCTATAGAATCATGACCATTGCTCAGATCGATGAACCTTCAGCTCCATTGGATTCAAGACAATAGGATAGTGTTAGGGTAGCTCTCTAATCTGGTTCCATGTATAAGAGACCATTTTTTTGGTCAATTTTGGAAACTAGGTTTTTGCTCAGTAAGTGAATGTGAATTTTTTGCACATGGGGGTCAAATTCGCATATTGCTCGATTGTGAATGTGTGGATAGCATTCCCACATAAAACATGCCTAAAAACAATTGAACGACCCACCGAAATCCTTTTTTATTCATAGTTTCTATTCTATGCTTAGGGTAGGGATTCAACAGGTGTCTCTGAAATCCTGTAGGAGGTGGGATTCAACGTGCCATAGAATCATGACAGTTGCTTGGATTGACAAGCCATCAGATTGATTGGATTCAATACATTGGGATAGTGCTAGTGTGGCCCTCTATTCTAGGTCCATGGACAATTGATCATATTTTTCAGTCAATTTTGGAAACTAGGGTTTTCCTTAGTAAGTGAATGTCCAATTTCTTCACATAGGGGTTGGATTTGCAAATTCCTTAACCGTGAATGTGTGGCTAATGTTCCCACATGGAAACTATATAAAAACGCTTGCACGACCCACCGAAATCCCATTTTGATGCACGGTTTCCATTCTATGCCCTAGTTAGGGATTGAATAGGTGTCCCTAAAATCTTGTAGGAGGTGGGATTCAACATTCGATAGATTGATGACCATTGCTCGGATCTATGAACCATCTTCTCCATTGGATTTAGTACATCGAGATAGTGCTAGCATGGCCCTCTACTCCAAGTCCATGAACAAGGAATCATTTATTTTGTCAGTTTTGGAAACTAGGGTTTTGCTCAGTAAGTGAATGTGAAATTTTTTCAAATAGAGGTCAGCTTGAAGGTGATTGTAGATGTTCCCCTCATCCAAGAGATGTGAGCATTTGTACGATGAAATGCAGGAAGAGACAAAGCCATTACATCAGTAACCATGTAATGGAACATGTTTATGTTTATAAACAAGTGGCCAACCTATTACGACATTATTAAAAAATATATATATCTTCATGCTACAAATGCTTTGAATAATAATCCATAAACATGAATTTATAAAACAAGATTCGGAATAGTACTTATCTAATCAATTTAAACTATAATAAAATCACACATAAATTTCATCTCTTTCAAAGTTGTTACTCGAGGCCATTCATCAAATGACATGTACATTAACAAAATGATAAAATAATGTGCAGGACATACATAATTTGCAGGATATAGTCATAACCATTATTTTGGATCAACCTTATAATACTCAGATACTTTTAGGTTTGTTGTGTATCCCATGTATTCATTAGATTAAATTCATCATGCCAAACACTAATTTTATTTATGTAGACCACACAGGTGCATCACTTAGGTGTGTCAATTTCATGCATCGTTTAAAAGTTTGTTAGGTTGTTATGTGGGTAAGGTGCTTTTGTATTCCACCAAGTTGGATTAGTTGCTTAGTTGTGTTGGGTGCTTTTGTGTATTCGGTATGTTCCATATTTGTGAATACAATTTGACATTGTTAATATAACATTGTATATGCAATTTGATCGTGGTAAAAAACAATTAAAATGTACATTTTTGTCATTACGTAATATTGTAATTGTGCATTGTTCTCAAATTTATAACTGATATCTCCATGCAATCGTAAAATCTATAAAAAATTGTGAACATTACACATACAAACATTCTTCGCCACACGTGTATAATCACACTTAAAAGACTAAACCATGAAGATCTCAAGAGCCTTGATATGAAATATTTTTTATATCATGAAAGTTATAATACAAAATAGAAGGCCCATCTATGGCCTGTCAATGTACATGTATCAAAAACATATTTGATGTACATTTGCAAATAAAAGTACATCTGTCCTAGACCGCGCCCCTATACTCTAACTAAGGATTGTACATAAAAATAAATATTTGTCTTGGACTAACACATCAAAAATCTAACTTTCTCTTGTTTTTCCCGAACCCTGATGCTTTTTGTCTCTCTCTACGACCACTATGCATCTCTGGCGACTACAAATCAATGACAATATTTCTTGATCAGGTAACTGAACTACTACTATCCAGCAATAACAAAGTTTGAAAATTTAAAATATGACTCAATTGTAAATAAAACAAAGACTCACTACATCCATCGGGGCTATAGGTGCCTCTGGTGTCCTCCTTCTTCCATAGAGTCTCTCTGCAATGCTTCTCTGCGAATAAAAAAAAAATATGTCAATTATCTCAAGAATTATCAACATGTACATGAATGAGAAAGTACTAATAAATTATGTAAAAAATGAACATCTCACTGAAAAAACCATTTCTAGGGGATTACGTTAGGACTCTTCAGTAGTAAGAGGAGCCGTAGGTTGAACATCAACCTCAGTTGCGTGCACTAATGGACTAAGGTGTGGCTACATTTACCAAATGATAAAATAGTTAGACATCATGCATGTCCATAAACAATAAAAATGAAATGTACAATTACAAATATTCAAGTAGATGTACCTCAGTGTGACTTATCACTATTGTAGATGCAGCATTGACCGTACGGGGGCTTCACTTGTTGACCAATATCCTATCACATTAGTTCATATTGTGGGTTTTAAAATTATTAAAAATTGAACCAATATATTGCAGGTATTGGGGGGGATGAGGGGTTTAAGGTGGGGGTGGCTAGGGTGGTTTATAAGGATTGAGGTATAAAAATGGGCGGGGAGGAGGTTTTAAGTATTGGGAGGGGGTTTCAACAAAAAGAGTTTGGATCAATATATCTGGAAAGTAAGGGTATTCTTTAATATCCCATGATCGCACGTGCTATGTGAGATGTTCACTAAGTGAAGTCCCCATGATTGACCACAACATCAACAATCCCACTAAGGTCTGGCATGGATGACTCTACATCCTGATGCTATAAACATGTGAAAATAACATTAAGAAAAACCACTTGTGAAGTGAATTCATAGCTAACCAACAACTACCATTGGAAGTGTGTACATTACCATGTGATGAGTAGGTTGATCCTCATGCACACCTGCTCTGTTCAAGGAAGAGGCTCATCTGGTGTAAACAACCACCTTATCTATGTCTGGACTACAAGGAGATCCAAACCAAAGAGGCGGTGTAGGGATCTGCGATGATGTCTGCGGTCATAAAGTGTTACCATATTAGACATGGATTTGAATGGATGGAATAATATGTACTGAAAAACTAACATGTTGTAATATACTTACCCCTTCCTGGGACATATCTCCCCCATGGGAGTGACTACTTCCATCAATTTCTTTCCCCTCTTCAGATGCTAATGCATCTGCAAGTTTAAAAATTATAAATATTAGTGACCTATAAAGGAGTGTACAGTAAGAAATTTAAATAATTCGAACAAGATTAAGTAATAACCCATGTACTTACATTCTTCAAGTAATCGTAAATTCCACCTTGGACTATGTCATTGATATCAACATCTCTAGCATCATGTTCTAAGTGGGGTTCCTGCAACTTCAAAAATTGTAAATATTAGACAATTTAATAAATTAATCAAGACTAACACATGCATTAACAAAATTATATGTAATAAAAAAATGACAAATATTTAAATATTACCTCAATGGTGGTTGTTCGGGCCTCGGGTACAACCACACCGGGTGAATTACCACCCCCATGAGAGGCATTAGTCTCCTATAAGAGTAAATATTGTATATATTATGAATATTTTATAATGTTACATATAGTATGGAAAAATTAAAAATTGAACAATAATAGAGTTTTAAAACAATGTCCTTACCTGACCACCAGTCATCATAGTGGTAGCATGTCTTGGTCCAGGACCATAACAAGATTCCCCACACGATGTGTAGACATGTGGCTCACTCTGAGGCACATGGGATGTCTGTTTATCCCCACCAATAAGTGTTCCTCCACCACCAGAAGCTGGTGGTTGTACACCAGCAGAGGAAGAGGGCGCTCTCTGGTTAGTAGTGGTCATGTGTCGAGAGACCATCTCAGCTAGAGTAAAAAATGCCTATTGTGTCTGGGCAACCATGTCATGTGCAGGAGGGACGTCTGCCCTCAGTAGCTAGGCACGGGGTTCAGGTATATGTGGATTGGAATCTCTATGCCTAACATTGGGTTGGTGTTGGGGCATCCCCCTACTGACTCCTTGGAAGCCCAACATCTCAAAATAGTTGACGTGTTTCCCCATCACAAACTCTGCATACAATTTTCAGAGGAAGTACAACGGTACTTCCCTATTGTTATGAGGGGGAATGTCAAAAACCATGTACCACCTATCCATCCAATTGTCTTTGATGGGTGGAAAAGTGCACCACTCAATAGAAATATGTGGCATGTTGATCTCCGGAATGTCATCCGTCCCAGGCAGTCTAAACAATGAATATATGTGTTGTTTTGTTATTTTGATCTTTTTTACCTTGTTGTAACTTAACCCATCAACATATTGTTGTCTTTTCCTCTCCCTGTAAGATGTGATGCTATACAAAGCATCATTCGATCTTGCAATTGTATAAAAAATAGACAACAAAGAATCTGACAAGGAGCGATGGAGCTGATATCCACCCCTCCAAGAAGAACCAATCTCTCTCAAATGGGAAATAACCCTCAGTATCTCTGCATTTTTATCCACAGTAGCCACTGCAATCATAAATATAAATAAAATATCATTAGAAATATAAACACATGATATAATGACATATTTAACCATTGAAAACTGTATAACTAATGTACGACAAATAACAACATATAAACTAAATCTATCATGTAAATTTAAAAATTGATCTTGAATTTTACAGTAAAGAATAACATTTAACATTTTTTCATTTCATATTTATGTTTCAAATTCAAGTATTAATTCCAATTTTTAAGTATGCATGTGTACATAAGGTGTCTTGAGTGCATATGTTGATTGTGAAGCTCCTCTAGCTTATTTTAAGACTTGGATTATGAAGTTTCGTCGAAATTGTGAGGTGTTGACTATTGCCTTTGTAGGACGAGCTCCCAGATTGCAGGTAGAGGAGACAACTAGACCCTAGAATAGGAAACATAATGTGTTGTTGATGAATAAAATCCTAGTATAGGAAACAATTTTGTTAGATATGTAATTATTTGTTGTAGTGTGATGTTTCTTGGACTCCAAAGTCTATTTAGCATATTTTTATGGATTTTAGGGTTCAAGGGTTCCACTGGATTATATCATGTATGATAGTATGAAATTGGCAAGCTTAATTAAATACATCAACCTACCTATGTATCTTCCCTAGAGTCTATTGTTGAACTTTGTTGTCTTGACCTTAACCAAAAAGTACCCTTCGTTCAAGAAAAAATATTTGTTAAAAGCATGGGAAGCTTCTATACCTTATTTTAACACTTCGATTGGGAAGTTTCATCAAAACTATAAGGTGTTTATTGATGTTCTTGGAAGAGCAACTTCAATATTTCGGATGGAGGCAAGGGATTTACCATGTTTGTTTATGTATTTTAGGGGAATATATGAACTCTACTTAATTTGTTTTTAGTTGTATGCAAGCTTGCAACATAATTGACAAACTTTGCATATTTGTTAATTTTGGTTTGGATTCACAATGATTTTGCGAACATAAATATATGCAAGTAGTGAAGTTCATTTGTTTTTTATGAGTTAATTGGTGTTTTGGTTTACATTGGGCATGTAAATTACTTATGCAAACTTGCAATGTGCTTCACAAAATTTGCAAATTTATGGATTTTGGTATGGATTCACAAGGATCCTTGTGAATATGCAAATGGAAATAGTGAAATTCATTTGTTTTTTGAGTTAATTGGGGTTTTGTTTCCATTGGGAATGGGAATTTTGGGTATGAATTTTGGTAAATAATCAAAATTGTTTCATTTTTATGATTAAATTGGGGAATTGGTTTCCATTGGCAAATTACATTGGTGTTCTTGTTTCCATTGGGGTTTTTGTTTCCATTGGCCATAATTTAATTAATTTTGGTTTAATTTTTCAATTTAAGGCAAATAAATTGATGAACAAAGAGAAAAAACATGAAAATAAATGAGGAAAATACCTCACAAATAGGAGGTTGATCCAAAGGTGGAGATGGATGGCTTTGGCACACCCAAAAACGCATTCTCCCAGTCGAGATTTGCTCCGAAGAAGTCCTATAGCCGTGCGATGTGGCAAAAAATATGCGCTTGACCTATTAAAAAAAAAACAGGCTTTCAGAAACGAGTGCGCGATTTTGTTCACCAAAACAGAGGTGCGATTTTCTTGAGCAAAACAAAGACATGATTTTCTTAAATAAAATGGAGGCGCGATTTGGTTTACTATCTTAATTGGCATGCCTGTTGATAGCCTTGGGACTAAGCTTGGTAGGTTCGGGATTGCTTGAGATGATTTCTTTTTTTTGGATCAAGAGTGATTGACTTCACTCCACCATTACATCTAAAAGGTCCCTCAACTTCTTGCACACACCCCTTAAGAATAATATTATATGCCTAACATGCACTGAGATATGCGGGACCCTTTAAACTATTGACTAGAGTGATACTTGTATCTTATCAATTGGATCTACCTCCACACATAAAAGACCATGATGTTTGTCACATGTATCTTTACTAAAAGAATATATAGTTGATAAATCTCATATCATCGATTGGAACAATGTACAGGTGGAACTGGAGGGAGCCTTTTATGCAGAACCAATGTGCATCCTCGATAAAAGAGAAGTTGTACTTCAGAAACAAACTATTGTACAAATTAAAGTTCAATGCGAGCACTATGCACCATAAGAAGCTACGGGGAAAAGAGAGGATGTAATGAAACGAGTTATTTAATTCTATTTCATAAACTAAGTGACACTGAATAGTCACCAAGGACGGTGACAAGACTTTTGGGGGGAAGGATTTTAATATCCCTGGTAACATTGGAATTAATTTTGTTTAAAGTTTTATGTTGTGATAAACTAATAGATGTTGTAAAAACATTATTGAATAAACAAATCGTGAATCTTTGGAAACTCAAGTTGGGAATCTTTGCAGTTAGTTGATGGAACCCAAGTTTGTGTTAGTAACTCAACACTCAACTATCTTTAAGAATACAAGTGGCCAACCTTAGAAGAAATTAGTTACTAGATATTAATCCCTCGATAGAAAGAGAAAATGCATGCAGAAAAAAAGGAGAAACAAAAGAGAGTGTGGAATCTAAATAAAATATGATATACTAAAAGTAGCACAGAGTTGTGAGTGAACACGTGAAGAGTGTTA
The DNA here is from genome assembly GCA_001517045.1 of Pseudotsuga menziesii. Classification (NCBI taxonomy): domain Eukaryota; kingdom Viridiplantae; phylum Streptophyta; class Pinopsida; order Pinales; family Pinaceae; genus Pseudotsuga; species Pseudotsuga menziesii. The sequence goes on from LPNX010208483.1 coordinate 50,072, forward strand.
GGCTCTAAAATAAGAACTGCCACTGAAGCACTTAATATAGTGCTAGGTTTTGTATGTAACTGACTCTGATTGGTGGCAACTTGAAAAAGTGAAGAAGTGAAAACATAAACTATGGATCTCGGAAAGAGGGTGGAACCTTTTATGTTGGAATAAATTTTGAGGCTCCTAAGGATAGGAGGTGGCTCAATCTCTAGTTTCAACACATATTCATATATTCTCTAATCTAACTTATTGTGATAGAATTATCATATATGATGATTATAGTAACTTTGTTTAAAGTAAACAAGAAAATACATTTAAAGGATGCATAATGTAAAATCAACATATTGATTAAGAAATATAGTAGAATCAACATATTGATTATAATACATTTATTGATTGTCATTGAGTAATCATTAGATAACAAATAACTGTGTTTTGTATAATGATCGACATAACAAGTAACTTATATATCTTAATTTATTTATGCAATACACCTTATGTTTCTAGATCTATTTATAGCAACATTTTAGGTCGAGAAACCCTAAGGGGAAAACAAGAAAGGACAACATGTGCATAGTATTAATCTTAATTAGATTTTCTTCTAAACCCTAAGCAAACAAATTTTTACCCTCCAATATTTCTATCCGTTTTACACATTAAAAATATAACCAAATATTACATTCATTGGTGCCCAAAACTTCCATACTCTGTTGTGACTAATAAACAAAAACTCGAGTTATAAACTCTTATAGAGCTTTCTAATAAACTATATAGAGTCGATATACATGACGGAAATAACTATTAATCACCAAATTCACAAGATATCCATGAACGGAGCTAAATAACACTCCAAATTTAACATGTCATCGAACTTATAAAAAGAACCAGAGTATGCATAATCAATCGTGTTGTTTCACCCTATACCAACCTGCGCAAGCAGGAAAGGTTTTTGAGGAATAGCAAACCCTAGAAAAACATGCGTTGAGGATCCTTCATCCTCTAGCATTCACCTTCACCAAATAACCGTGGAAGGATTCAGGAACGAGGAATTACCGAGTCAAGTCTCTACTTTGTATATTCTGTAGTTCTATAAACGCAAACAACCTTCTCTTCAAACAAAAAACAAAGTTTGTGAAGAAACTATGTTAAAATGTGCATACAGAAGAATACATGGTAAAAATAAAAATATATACAGAAACAGTTATATACCTACCATGTTAAATCGATAGACACAAGTAACACCTACATATGGAAGAAGGAGATATTTTCCCAAATCCGACGGGGCTGTTTGAATAACTGGTGCAAAAGAGAAACCCCTAATCCTTGCGATGGTTGTAGCCAAACCTTTTGATAAATAATCAAGGAAATGTAGCCCATAAATTCCTAGTTTCTTACTCATACCAAGCTCTACAGGAGAGAAAAGACCAGAATTAAACCCTAATTGTATCACAACTAAGCCTTGGATAAACGGCAGAACCAAGCAAGCAACCTGGAAACTCGTGATGGCGAAAGCACCCTTTATTTTTTGTTTACGAAAAAGTGGTAAAAGGAAATTTAAAACAACTATAAAGTATGGTGGAGGCGAGACAAAACCATGCCACGTATCATCCTTCTTAAATGTTAATGATAGGACATGTACTAAATAATCAACAAAAACCGTTGAAACCATTTGTCTATCCGCTCCAGCTTCGCATAAGGTAAACCTATGGTCACATTGTGTTTTGGAATTAGCATAAAAGCTAAGCCCTAGAACCAACTCCTCACTCACGGTCGATATGACCCTTTACTAAGTGATAGTTAAAACTTGTATTAATTTTTTTTACTAAGTATATTACAATATCTTGAATAATCTCAATGTCAAAACTTTCCCACCTTTTCTCTTAAAGCAATATTATCAATGCTACTTATCATAACCACCTACCACAACTTTTGGTCATCTCAATGTAACTTTTAACCACTTTTTTTTTCGAATCAATACATCAATCCTACTTATCATAGCCACCTACCACAACTTTTGGCCATCTCAATAGATACCCTTAACTACCTCATTTTAAATTTAACTCTTCCTTAAATAACTTTTCACCTTGTAAATATTTGTCTTTAAGTAAATAAATAAAGACAAGCATATTCATTATTAAACATTGCGAAAGTTAAAGTAACTTCTAACATCTATCTACACTTTTTATGGTTCATTAAGTTCTAAAAAGATCGGCGAAGTCAAAATTAATTTGGAAAACCTATAGAAATTACTAAATTATAAAAGCTTAAAAAATAAAAATAAAAATTCTTCAACGAAACTTTAATTTAACTTTAACTTTCTTGTTCTTAAAATTTCATTTAAAATTTAATTAATTATTATTAATTGTTTAACTTTAATTTTATTGTTCTTAAAATTTCATTTAAAATTTAATTAATTATTATTATTGGTGAAAATTGTTTAAATGAATATGTGTGTTATGATGATGATAGTTTTTGAAGAGACAAAATTTGGTGTATTGTGAAAGGACATTCAAGCAATTATTTGATTTGTTTTAACATATTATTCCTATGCTTGAAAAAATTTGAAAAGGAGAATCCTTACATCGCCTTAGTTTTTAGGAGTTAGAAGGTTAGAAAGGTAATTGTTTGAACAAAGATTATTGACCTAAGATCTAATGTGGGTGTAGGTAGGACATTACATGAGAAAGTGATTTTCATCTTCAATGGTCATAGACTCGCAAATATGGCAAAGCCTTTCAGCTCATGATGTTTTTGGGGTTGTCTAGCGTCCTGTTTCACTATGAAGCTCATGAGTGTTTGTTTCAATGTTGCCAATATCAATTTTTTTCTTTGAGATCATTAAGATATAAAGATATATTTTATTCTCAATATGAGGTTTAATGATCTCTTTACAATAAAGTAATTTTCTTCTAACCTCTAAATCTTCCTTGCACAACAATTTATCTTTGAATGTAGAAGTAATAATATTTTTAATATTATCGATATTTTGCAAAGTGGCATTTTGATAAATCCCCGAATAATTTAACCATGTCGTTGCATCTTTAAGTCACCCTCGCTTGAGACAAGCTCGTTTTGATTGGATTTAAGAGCAATTTTAGGAAGTAGGTGCTCTTCTAGATTTTTAATTTATGTTTGTACATTAACTATCTAATCATTTCATGCTTTCAATGGTGGAGATTCCTTCTTCTAAGAGGATAATAGGATAGGGTGTATTTCTCTTAACTTTAAGAGTAATAAACCACTTTTGGATTTGTTGAATTCTTCTCCAAAACTCTCTAGAAATGTTGCATCCCCAAGCTTCATAGCCATATAAGATAACATGAGTGACAAGACTTTTAAAGAGGAATTGTTTTTGTCCCAGATCACAAGGTTTGTTGATTTATAGGTTTTTTCAAGACCAAATAGGCTTTCCACCCTCCATTAATCCTTCTCGAGATGCTATAGTTCTAGTTGAGCTTGTGATGGAGATCAATTGCTAGATAATTATAAGTTATTTCATCAATATTTTTGTTGTCACAAACAAACGTGGCATAAGCACCCTTATTGGATTTGATAATAATGAATTTTGGTTACTTGGTGTTAATAGTCATGTCCATATTGGAGCAAAAATCCTTGAGAATTCTTAAATTCTTCTCAAGATCATTGGGGCACCTTGTCATAAGAACTATAGCATCAGTATAAAGAAGAAGCATGATTTTTATTCCTACTGAGTTCATGCTATAATAACTTTCTTATTTTAAACAACTTTCTAGCTTATCAATTTGTAAATTCCAAAAAAGTGTAGGGGAGAGGGGGAACCCTTGCTTAACTGCAATACTACAATTATTGTCTTGCAACAACCCCTTAGTGTTTTTGAATTTGACAATGAGGTTTTCATATAACCTTATAGTCATCACCCTCACTTGGAAGAGAATATTTAGGTCTTATAATCTATTATGGAGGTTCTTTTTACGCACCATATCATAATATATTGTAAAGTTTACGAAACAACAAAAAATATTGAACTTATTATTACAACATTGCTCTATAATGATCATAAGCATAATGAGGTGGTTTGTAGTTGAGTGATGCCTTCTGAATTCTTCTTAGGATTTAGCCCTCTTTCCTTTTTTCCATAATAATTCTGTATAGATTGGATGAAAGAATGCTAATCATGATGCTTCAATAATTAGAGGGGTTATCGTATTCTTTGTTTTTAAAAATATGAACTATAAGGCTCTGATTCCAAGGTTTAGGGAAGTCATGTTTTATTGGTAGGTTATAGAGATTGTGAACGTACAAGATGAGGATGGGTACTCCAATTTTTAGAATTTATGTTTGGTACATTTCAATGTCTTTATCTTTTCCATCAGCTATGTGCTTAATCCCAAATTCTATGTTTTCTAAAGAAAAAGTGTGTTCAATAGCACGTGGGGTTGAATTTTATCTATGACATCTGGGGATTTGTAAAGCTTTTTAAGATATGAATCTGAGTACTCGAAAGAGATATTATTTTTTTCTTTAGTTTTAGAAGTTAGAATCTGTCTCCAGAATTTCTTAAGGACCCATTAGAGGAAATTTAAACTCAAAATGGGCCTTTTAACTTTAATTCAAATTCCATGTCATCATTTGTTTTCCAATGAAATTGCTTTAAATTTGAAATACCGTATAGGTCTTAAACACTTTTTTAATATAAATTTGGGGATAGGTATCTTTAAAAAAAACTACTTTTTTTGTTTGTATTTTCGACATATCTCTCTGTGTTTTTACTCAAATTTCGATCGGGAGAGCTCGTTGGATGCGGAATTAAATTTTGCATCCAATGAGTACCCACTTGGCATACTTTTGACGGACCCTGCTACCCCAAAAACAAGAAATACCTGGGAAAAAAAATGTGATGATGACATCTACAAACTTATTATTTTTACAAATTAGTATATATTAGTGGGGAATTTGAACTCATGGGAGTTAAGTTGAAATTCTCATACTTTAAATTAATATTTAATATACAGTTTTACAAATAAACCACGTTCACAATAAACACATTCATATTACCGAAGAATTTTATAGGTATAGGTATTCATTATCTTTGACAAATCCAACAAATAACTATTAATCATACATGTTTCTATGAATACAAGATTCCATTTAATAACAAATAACTATACATCCATATTTTTATGTAAAAGGTAATATATATAATTAATCAATCAATGTGCTAATATTATATATTATACGTAATCTTAATGATGATGATGGTGGTGTTTAACATCTGGTTAGATTAAACTTTGGTTTATTGAACCTAAAAAAATGAATTATTTAGTTTGTTTTAAAATTGTATTTCTATATTCAAAGAGCTTGGAGAGAAGCTTCTCGAGCTCACTATAATTTTGACATGTTAAAAGGCTAGGAAGTTCGGTATTGCAACAAAGATTATGAAAATGAGATCTAATGTGGGCGTACGCAAGGCACTTTAAGAGAAAGTGAGTTTCTTCCTCAATGTTCATATTCTCAAAAAGATGGCATATCATTTCCACCCATGGTGTTTTAGGAACTACCCAACGACGTGTTTCACTATGGAGTTCATGAGAGTTCATTCTTATCTTGACTAGATTAATTTTTTTTTCTTTGAACTAGTTAAAATAGAGAGATACTTTTGATCTTTTAGAGTAAGGTTGATGACCTCCTTATAATATCTTAATTTTCTTTTAACCTCTAAATCTCTCTCAAACCACATTTTCTCTTTAAACTTAGACGTAACAATATTTTTAATATTATTAATATTTTGCAACGCAACATTTTCGTCGATCTCCCAATAGTCTAACCATGCCTTGGGCCTTAGGTGGTTTTGGCTGGAAGTTAAAGCTAGCTTAGGAATTCTATGGTCTACCAAGTTATTGATTTTTTGCTTGTATAACAGGAGCCTAGTCATAGCTATGCTCTCGATAGGGGAAATACCCACTTCTATAAGGAGAATGGGGTAGGGTGTATTTATTTTAATTTTAGGGTTATACGTTATAAAACATTTCTGGAATTGCTCAATCTTTCTCCAAGATTCTCTAGAGATGCTGCAACCCCAAACATCGCAGCCATAAAAGATAATAGGAGTGACTAAAGTTTCAAATAGGAACTTATTTTTATCCCACATCACAAGGTTTGGTGCTTTACAACTATTTTCAAGACCAAAGTAATATTACACATTACACAAAATTATATATCCAAAATCTAATCTTTGACTTTTCACACCTATTCAATTTAGAAGAGAATATATTTATTTTTTATTTCATTTGAGGATTTTTTTAATTCTAATACTAATTTAGTGTTTATTAATTAATTTAATAATAATTTTCACTTTATTAATCTTATTTCAAGTGCAATCGACTAAGTTTTAGACATGAATATTGTGTATGTAAAAAAAATATTGTAAGTCAAAAAAATTATAAGTAAAAAAAAAAAAATTAACTAACTATTTCTCCACATGTATAGTGTTTAAGTGAAAATAATTGTATGGAAGATGGAAATTGACTAAATGAAAATGAATTTCTATAAAAGTAACTTTCTAACAAACTTAACAAATGTAAATTATTATTCTTTGAATATTTTATTTCTTAAAAATATTTTGACAAGAAAGTCAAAATGAATGTAATGAATAATTTTTATTTAATAATTAAAAATAGTGAAAGGAATCAGAACTAAACTAGTTGTTGAAAGAGTGTTTGCTGACTCACAAGAGGAAAAGACAAGTGGCGAAAGCTCAGTGAGTGAGCACTCAAGTGATGCACAAGGCGTCTTCCACAAAATGAAGTTAAGAGTAACTGTGGAGTGCTAAAGAACAGAAGGCTCATAAATGACCAAGTCCTAGGAAGAATACTATATAATAGTAAATCCATTAAGCAATCACGAGGATAGAAATGGACGAGCAATTGATCTGTTGATGCAAGAGATGGCGCATTGGTTGGATTTTTTCTATGTGGTTCAGCAAACAGGCTCGGGGGTTCTACAACAAGTAAGACTTGGTTGCTCTAGGAGTTGGTTGGGAGGAACGCCAACCTCAGTTCTATTTTCTTGAGATTGGTGTCAGGTTTCATTTTCTATTTCTTACTTGTTTAAGAAATGTTAAAGGGGATGATGCACAATCATGGACTCCTTTAAAAGCATTTTAGATGCCACATAACACTAAAAAGCCATGGAACCTCTGACTTTAGGTGACAATTAGAGGTACTTCCCTAACCGATTTGAAGATCAAGTAAAAATATGAAAATTAGGTAATTGAATAAGCTTTCATAATATATATAACTTTAATCTATATAAAATTTGTGAAACTATTTACAAAATTAGTTTCCCTTAAATTGGGTTTTCAAATTTTCAACACATCATAACATATATCTTTGTGTGAGTGCAACACTATATGAGGTAAATGATGTCATTTTTGGATAGACTCTTGCATACATATAAATGACATATGGTACTATTGCAACACTATTTTTTCAAAAAATTTCATTAATTAATTTTTTTAATATTAATTAATAAAGTCTGAAAACCTTGAAACAAAAACATTCTATGCATGTGAAAAAATTTAGGGACTAAACTTAGTCAAATTTGCGATTTATATATATAAGATTGTAGAGCTCTGTAATGTCCTCTTCCAATTAGGCCTTGAGGCACAAAACTGCTAACCTATATGATTCCTGTGTGTTCGAGCAGTTACTGACAGTTAGGGAATCATCTAAGGACTGATGCCATCCATAGAAAATCTAGGGCAGCATCATTAGGTCAAAAAGGGCCACCAGGGACAAAGGCCACTTTTGTGCATGCCATCCAAGCATTATTTAAATTATGATGCATGCACTCATTTAAGTCTTCATGCGCATGCATGCAAGTCAACTGCAAATTAGAAGATAAAGTGACCTAATTAGGTCAAAGATTAGGGTTTTTGCAGTTGAAAGTTATAAAAGGAGGATAAAGCGAAAGGATACTTCACTTTTGATGATTATTATTTTGGGAGCTCTTGAATAGCAGTACAGCGTGCAGCACAGCAGTTTAGGTTGGAGACGGTGTCTTCAACTAGCGGGGTTTGGGCAGTGAAATTTCTGCCCTAGTCTCATTCAGGGTAAGCCATACAGGTTCACCATTTTCTCTTACATTCATTCACAGTTATCCTGTATACAATGTAGATTGTTGCAGGGACACGTGTGCAGCCGTAAGGGGGGTTTTCAACCAGAAAGCCCTACTTATTTTCTAGGTATTCAGATCTCAGTTTTACTTCGAAACTCAAGCACAATTCTCATCATCAGCATCTTACTCTGCTACTCGGTGATTATCAGATCCCACTGTGCTCATCCCAAGCAGTTATCATCTATTTCAGGATCAGGGGGGGCGTGAGCAGCTATCTCTCTAGAACAATTCGCTAGCCTTCCTAGAGACCTACGAAACTCTGCATGTACCAGGAATTCTCTTCAGCACGGGAAAGCTATCAGTCCTGTAAATCAGCAGCTCCATTGGACACCTCCTTCACTAAAAACATCACCCTTATTTGATCTGGGGTTCTTGTTGTTGGGGTTTCACCGAAAGCAGAAGATATCAATCCATCTCCGATTCAATTCTTGATTCTTACATACTCTCTCAGGAGCAGTCTAGCCAACTTATCAGTGGTAAGTGTTCATTCTATCTCACAAACCCTAACCCTAATTTTTGCGATAAAATAGGGATTTTTGCATGGCAGTTTGCATGCACGGTTGTATCAGCATAATTGCATAGGAATAGAAAATATCGGGATTTGGGATATTACAGTTGTATCAGAGCTATCTTCTTAGCCAGCTTTAGGCTTAAGAAATGAGACATAGATGAATCCAAAGGGAGACCCTTTTGTAACCTATAGGAGAAGAAATAGTAGATACACAAGGGAATTTGAGGATATCAAAATAGAAGATACCAATTCAGACATGGAACAAATAGGTATACACTCAGATAGGGGAAAAGGAATAGGAGAAGAGGAGGATAGGATGGATTTTCGCAACTTAGTATCTGCATTGCAAGACTTAGCCAAAGGGAAAAAAGATGTGCTCAATGCAATCAATAGATTGTCGATGAAACCAGAAATAGATACCAACAGTACACCTCCCTCACCAATAGATTGGGGATCTACAAGCAGTAGTGGAAAGGTTGCATACACTAATATACAGAATACACTACACATATATAGTAGACCTTCCAGCAGGCCAATCATGCCTCACTTCTTGGCAGATACAGTAGGTGGTGCAGTCATGCAGGTAGAACCTAGCAAGCCTTTTAGGGCCTATTTGCAGGAGTATAGAGACTTAGGGGATGAGTTTCATGCTGCGATGTATTTTTTAAATTTCTGCAACATGAAGAGTAGGAATAGGCCAGGGAATTTCAACAAGGGTTTCAATCACAACTATGAGTTGCAGAAGACCTTGGGCAGGTTGACCATTTCGAACTTTGATGGGACTCACGAAGGATCAGCGAGGATATGGGTTCAAAAGTTGGATACCTATTTCCAACTCAATCCCATGATAGAAATAGACACCATTAAATTGGCTACACTCCACCTAGACAGAGAAGCTCATTAGTGGTGGTACCACGGACTGGTGACATTGGGTCACAACACCATACACTTTTATGGTGAGTTCACTTGAAAGCTCATAGAGAGGTTTGACAGGAAGGATCCAGAGATACATTTCAGGGAGTTGACTCAACTCAAACAGACTGGTAGTGCAGAAGCCTTCATCTCAGAATTCTAGAGGATAGTAGTCATGGTAACATATGTGTCAGAGAACAGGTTGACTATGCTATTCACTGAGGCCCTAACAAAGCCACTACGGGGATGGGTGAAATCCTACAAACCCCTCACTCTATAGGATTCCATTGGCAGAGCCAAAGATATTCAAGATTCAGTCCCCAAAAACAGGTTCCCGTTGAAAACGAATTTTCCTATTACAGACAAGGACAAGAAACCTTTCTAGCAGGATGTCCCCAAGAAAACATGGTTAGACAAAGACACTAGGAAAGACTTGAGAAGGAAGAAACTATGCTTCACTTGTCAGGAACCATGGGTACTAAGACACAAGTGTGCAGGGAAGGTGAAGGCTCACTACATTGAGTTATATTCAGACAGTGATGAGGATGACTATGAGCAGGAATCCATAGAAGAACCATGGGAAACTGAGGAAGAATTACACCAGGGTGATACACCATAGGGATTCATTGCTACATTATCTAGAGTGTCAAGATTCCATACACTCAGAGTCAGGGTGGTAGTATAGGGTCACAGAGTAGGAGTATTGATTGATGGGGGAGAAACCCACAATTTCATTTACTCCACTTGGGTATCCAAGAGAGGTATTCAAACCGAAGAAGTTTGAAGGAATCACTGTAGCAGTAGCCAAGAAATCCAGCATGGAGTGCAACTACTAGATTCCAAAATTGAATATCACCTTAGGTAACTATCAGATCGCAGATTCCTTCTATGTAGTGGATGTATCAGATACTCATGTTGTATTGGGTGTTCAGTGACATTATTCTATAGGGAAGTACACTATGGCCTACAGGGAAATGGAAATGGAATTCCAGGGGCCAGATGGCAAACTGGTAGTTTTGAGGGGCATGAACACTTATCCCCCAATATCAGTATCATCATAGAGAATGGAGGCAATACTCCGACAGGATGATATAGAATGGGTTGCAGAATGTTTTTTCACCTTTAGGAAACCCCCAGATACCAACACACAACAACCAAGTGACATTCAAACCTTGCTACATAAACATGAAAAGGTTTTTTGAGACCTTCTAGACCGAGGCTTTGAACACATCGTCGAGCTAGAGTAGGGGACACAAGCAGTCATCACCACTCCTTACAGGCATCCCAAAAGATACAAGGATGAGATTGAGAAAACAATCAAAGAATTACTGGAGCTTGGATAAATTCGGCCCAGTTCTATCCCCTTTGCATCCTCAGTAGTATTGGCCAAGAAGAAGGATGGTACACTGTGAATGTGCATCGATTATTGAGCACTCAATAAAAATACCATTAAGAACAGGTATCCCATCCCCAAAATTGACGAACTCATGGATGAGCTTCGGGGAGCTAAATACTTCTCCAAGATTTATCTTCGCTCAGCATACCATCAGATCAGGGTAAGGGACCAAGACATCTCCAAAACAGCTTTTCGTTGTCACTATGGTCACTATGAGTTTTTGGTCATGCCCTTTGGACTTACCAATGCTTCATCCACTTTTCAATCATGCATGAACCACACCTTTAGAGCACAGCTACGTAAGTTTTTGCTAGTATTCTTTGATGACATCCTAATTTACAACAAAACATGGGGAGAGCATCTAAAACACCTGGAAAAAGTACTGAGAATTTTAGAAGAACATTTTCTTTATGCGAAAATGTCCAAGTGTGAGTTTGGCATGAAGGAAATGTTGTACTTAGGACACATAATCAATGTAGAAGGAGTACAGGTTGATATGGAGAAAATACAAGCTATTAGAGATTGGACCGCACCAAAAACAGTTACCAAATTGAGATGTTTCTTGGGTCTGTGCACTTATTACCAATGGTACGTTAAGGGATTCTCCCAATTGGCAACACCCCTCACAGATCTCACAATGAAGGGAGTGTTCACTTGGAAATACATAGCACATAAAACTTTCGAGGAGATGAAGGTTATTATGAGTTCCTCTCCAGTTTTAGCATTACCAGACTTCTCACAACCCTTTGTAGTAGAATGTGATGCCTCAGGGGAAGCTTTAGGAGCAGTGTTGATGCAAAACCATCACCCTATTGCATTTGAGAGCCATAAACTGAAGAACTACGAGTGCCACTACTCCATATATGACAAAGAGAAGCTAGCCATCTTACATGCTCTCACAAAATACAGATAGTACCTGGTGAGCATTAAGTTTAAAATCAAAACTGATCATAACAACCTCAAGTATTTCCTCGAGCAGAAGGAACTGAATGAGAAGCAACAGAAATGGGTCAGCAAAGTACAAGCCTATGATTTCGAGATTGAGTGTGTAAAAGGTAAGAATAATGTAGTAGCTGATGCATTATCCAAGTGTCCCACCTCATTATCTCTCAATAGTATATACACAAATTGGGGGGCACTTCTCTTAGTAGAATACTCCAAAACTAAATTCGCTTACGAATTTTGGGATGGAAAAATTCAGGATGACAGGTATAGGATTGTTGATGACATCATCTATTACAAGAATAGGATATAGCTCGTCCTAGAATACACATTGAGGAAAAAGATCATTCAGGCAACACATGATTCTCCTTTATCAGGGCATTAAGGTTTCTTGAAGACCTACAAGAATATCTGAGAGAGGTTCTCATGGAATGGCCTCAAGGGGGAAAGTATGCAGCATGTATGGGAATGTAGCATATTTCAGCAGAACAAGATTGAGAACATCCATCCAGCAGGGTTACTTCAGCCACTACTGATTCCAAAAAATAAGTGGGAAATCATCTCCATGGACTTTATTACAGGATTGCCCAAGGTCCAAGGGTGAGATTGTTTATATGTAGTAGTTGACAGACTAACCAAGTTTGCACATTTCTTTTTGATATCATCAGACTACTCAACAGCTCAAGTAGCTGAGTTATTCTTCAGGGAGGTCTCCAGGTTACACATGTTACCTAAGACCATTGTTAGTGATCGGGATAGTAGATTCAAAGGTTCCTTCTGGCAGAAACCATTCAGATTAGTGGGGACCGAACTAGCTACCAGTATGAGTTATCATCCCCACAGCGATGGACAAACCAAAATATTCAACAAGTGGATCAAAGGATATTTAAGGAATTATGTAGCAGGGCATCAGGGAACTTGGATCAAATGGTTACACCTAGGGGAGTATTGCTACAATACTACCTATCACATGTCTATTAGGATGACTCCTTTTAAAGCATTATATGGTTACAAGGCCTTGGACTATGTAGATTTGGCATTTGGAGATAGTAGGGTTCCTAAGGCTAAGGATTGGATACAGGATAGTCAAGACATTATGAAAATCTTGAAGGAAAACTTACAAACAACTCAGAATCAACAGAAGTTGTATGCCGACAAACACAGGATTGAGTGGAGTTTTGAGGTAGGGGATTTGGTATACTTAAGGCTCCAACCTTACAAACAGTCTTCGCTTAAGAATAAAGGAGCAGAAAAGTTAAAACCCCGCTTCTATGGACCCTACAGAATAATCAGGAAGGTGGGAGAGGTGGCATATGAACTAGAAATTTCACAGGAAAGTAAAATTCACAATGTGTTCCATCTGTCTAACCTAAAGATGACCCTTTGGAAACACATTGCTCCATCTACAGAGATACCTCCTTTAGATGATGAAGGACTGCTGATACTAATTCCCAAACGGATCATACAGACTAGAGAAAGGAAGCTCAAGAACAAGGTAATCAGAGAGTACTTGGTTCAATGGAAAGAACTACCACCAGAGGATGCCACTTGGGAAGGTGAACAGGTATTGTAGCATCCCAGTTTGCAGTTGCTTGAGGACAAGCAATTTCAAGCAGGAAGGACTGTAATGTTGTCTTTCGATTAGGCCTTGAGGCCCAAAACCACTAACCTATGTGATTCCTGTCGGTTTGAGCAGTTACTGACAGTTAGGGAATCATCTAAGAATTGATGCCATCCATATAAAATCCAGGTAATCATCATTAGGTCAAGAAGGGCCACCGGGGCCAAAGGCAACCTTCGTGCATGCCTTCCAATCAATATTTAATGATGCATGTACTCATTTAAGTCTCCATGTGTATGCATGCAAGTCAACTGCAAATTAGAAGACAAAGTGACCTAATTAGGTCAAAGATTAGGGTTTTCACAGTTGAAAGTTATAAAAGGAGGATAAAGCAAAAGGAGACTTCACTTTTGAGGATTATTATTTTGGGAGCTCTTAAATATCAGCACAACGTGCAGCACATCAGTTGGGGTTGGAGACGGCGTCTTCAACTAGTGAGGTTTCAGAAGTGAAATATCTTCCCTAGTCTCATTCAGGGTAATCCATACAGGTTCACCATTTTCTCTTACATTCATTCATAGTTATCTACTATATGGTGTAGATTGCTGTAGGGACACATGTGCAGCTGTAAGGGGGGTTTTCAGCCAAAAATCCCTAATCAGTTGTTGGGTCTTCAGATCTCAGTTCTACTTCAAAACTCAGTGATCCAGTGGATTATTCATCTTCAAAATTACACTGATCCAACATGGTACAATCGTTATTAATATATGGTTCAAAGAACATAACATATGCTAAACATAGTGAGCGAATGGCCTTAAGGGCCGCGCGGTGTGACAGAACATCATGCTGCTTGCATGGCTTGCATGGGCCACACAGCTTGCACGGGATGTGTAGCTTGCGTAGTATGGGCCGTGCAGTTTGTACACCATCAGAAGGTAATCTAAAATGGTTTGTGTAAAATCCCTTGCAGTCACATATGCTGCGATGCTGTGACATTGGTCACATATGCTGCGATCCTGCGACATTGGTCACATGTGCTGCGATGCTGTGACATTGGTTATATGATGCGATGCTGTGACATTGGTGAAGTTGGTGGTGACATCAAACGGTTACGTTACATGTGGCATAGCCCAGTTGTAGGGTATTGCGACGTGTTGTGAGTCAACACATGTGCGTGGAGTTAGTTGCAACGTTTCGGGGATATGGAACGTCGTGGTAACATAATGCTTGTGCATCGATTTGGTGGGATTGCATGGTTCAATTTAGCATATGATTGTAACGATAATAAAGAAGATAACAGCTGTGATGATAAAGACGAGTCGAACTCGTTACTTATCCTAAACGTTAAATAGAGGATCGCTGGCCACATTAGGCAGAGACGGAGGAAGAGATTCAGGTTGTGTTAGAGCGTGGAGCTTCATTTTCTGTTATGAGAAACTTGGGGAGGCTGTGAAGTGCCTAGACGCTATTTCTTTTTGAAGTCGACATTCTCTATTATAATTTATCTTTCTTTGCCTTTCGAAGGGTAATTGTAATTTCCAGAAGAGAGGTCTTAAAGACTTTGTACAACATTCTGTTTACAGTTGCTGAAGTTGATTCCAGAACCATTTTTGTACCATCTTAAAGAGATTAATTGGATCGGTACCCATTGGATAGGGCCCCGGAGACATAGCCCAGTGGAGGGGGTGAACTCCATTATCAACTTCTATTTTTTGGCTCTCTGATTCTGTGTTTGTTTTTCCCATGTTCGTTTATCAATTTTGCTTTTCATTTCTGTTTTAAGCATTTAATTATGTTAATGCTGGTTCATGAATTAAGCAAACTGGAAAGCGCATTGTTTACATAAACTTTTAATGCACTCAAGTTGAGGTCCGACGAATCATGTTATGGTATCAGAGCAGGTTAACTGCTTGTGCAAGTTTGTGAATGCTAAACCAGGTCCAAATCAAAGCATGGTGAAGGAGAATTAATCAAAGGAGATCCTGAGATTGGCTCGAGGAGAACATTCTCAAGAACCATGTGTTGATGTATATGTAACTTCGGAATGTATTCTTCTATGTATTTTATATTATTGTAACCCGATGTTTATTCCGGGATGTTTCTATTATGTATTTGAGTCATGTGGTCATGCCCCGATGTTCCGATCGGGAGGATTATAATGTAAACAAGTCATATCAAGTCATTGGGTAAGTCCCCACTATTTAGGGGAACTTGAGTTATTATACACTAATTAAGGTGTAGGCTCGAGTAGTAATTATTAGGTCAAGCCTACGTGTGAAATGGTAATTCAAGTGAACGGACTAATATAAATAGAGAGTGTGAGTCTCTCTATTAATCACTTGTGAATTACTCACTTGCTCTCTCAAGTGTGGCGCACTTTTAGAGAAGGAAATACTTTGGCTTGACAGAAGACAGAAGGATGCTGTTGTTTTGGGAGATCTCTTACTGTTTTGGTGTTGATTCTATCTTAGAGGAAGTTGCGGGGTTTTCTCCTTTATGGTTTCCCCGAGGAAAACTCTTTGTGTCTCTTGTCTCTTGTGATGTGCTCATGTTTTATTGCTGTACTTGTTATTCTCTCAGTGAAAAGATCCTAAGATCATAATGCTAGCTTGATTGTTGAAAAACTAACATGGTATCAGAGCTAACCTGAGAAGAAGACACTGTGCAGCTGTGGAGGCTAGGGCTTCCTTGTTTGTGGGTCTTCCTACACTAATTTTCAGCAAAAGTAAGGTGGAATTATTCTCCTCCCTAGGGCGCATCTTTCTGTCGAAACAGAATTCAATTCTGAGGTTTTTCAGTTTTGGAACTGTCACTGGGGCCGGAAATTAGGGCTTTTTATTGAAGAGGAATTTTTCAGTGGGACCAATCCTGGATTGTTCTCCTATCCAAAATCGAAGTTAGGAACAAGTTTGAAGGCATTTGGGTGGTCAGAACTCCAGAAAAGCAAAACCCTAGTTGCTCCTGAACCAGCCCTCAGGGATTTCAGCTCAAGTTTCAGATTTTGACATTTTGAACCTGGTAAGATCTAAAATATCTTGTGTTTCTATTTAAGGTTCTTATTTAAATATGTCTCATCATACCAAGCTTGATGAAAAGCTTGAGGGGGCTGATAACTTCCGAGCTTGGAAGTATAGAATCTCCCTGGTCCTGGAAGAGAATGAACTAGACTCCTACATCCATGAGGAGGTTCTAGTTCCAGAGGGAGATGAGGAAAAGGCTCTACATAAAAAGAAGATGGTTATGGCAAAGAGAATCATTTCTGATTCTATTAAGGATCATCTTATCCCACAGGTGTCCTCTCTCAAGACACCTAAAGCTATGTTTGATGCCCTAACCAAATTGTTTGAAGGGAAGAACATCAATCGAAAGATGACCCTGAGGAACCAATTGAAGAATGTGAAGATTTAGAATGCAGAAACTATCCAGTAATACTTCACAAGGGTTTCTCAAATCAAAGAACAATTAGAAGCTGTGGATGAAGAAGTGGAAAATGCTGAAATTGTCATGACTACCTTAAATGGCCTTCCTAGGTCATGGGATGCTTTTATCCAAGGTATCTGTGCAAGAAAGAAGCTATTCAAATTCAGCAGACTATGGGAAGAATGTTCTCAAGAAGAAGCACGGATAGCAGCTCGAGAAGAGAACATGGGAAGTGAAGATCAAGCCCTCACAGCCCACTCTAAGAAAAGCAAAAGAAGACCTAATTACTCCAAAGGTAAGGTTTCTCATCTCAGAAAGGATATCTCAAAATTAAGATGTTATACATGTATTGAGGTAGGACATTTTGCAAAAGACTGTCCTAGAAACAAGAGTCACCCTGATAAGAAGAAGGGGAACAAAAGAAGACATCATGCTCATGCTGCAGAGGATGATGAACCATCCAAGAAGAGATCCAGATATGAAAGTGAAGATTCTTCAAGCGAAGATGAATATGTTTTGATATCAGCTCTCACAGGTAACATTGCTCATGGTAGTGATGATTGGCTTATAGATAGTGGAGCTTCCAAACATATGACAGGGTTCAAGGAATCTTTTGTGAGACTATCAAAACATGAATCACCTCACAAGGTGAAGTTAGGAGATGACTACCAATATCCAATAAAAGGTAGTGGGGAATCTTCTTACAAGCTGGACTCTGGTAAGTCTCTAACAATGAAAGAAGTATTGTTTGTTCCAGGACTTAAGAAGAATCTTCTTTCCATCTCAGCATTGGATGCAAAAGGAATGCGGGTTGCATTCATAGATGGGCAAGTCATCATGTGGCCTAAAGGAAAGACTATCGATGATGCGGTAGTAATTGGAGAACAAGAAGGAGGCCTGTACAAATTGAAGGGCCATCCAGAACAAGCCTTGATCCATGATTCAGTAGAGCCAAATGAACTTTGGCATAGAAGGCTTGCACATGTGCATTACAGGGCACTACCCATTGCAAGCAAAGTTGTTGAAGGTCTTCCAGAATTCCAAGCAAAGCATGATGGAGTTTGCAAAGGATGTGCAAAAGGGAAGAATACAAAGAAGACTTTTCCTAGCAGCGAAAGCAAAGCAAAAGGCATTCTAGAAATCATCCATTTTGATGTATGCGGTCCAATGTCGTCAAACTCACTAAGCGGGTATGCATACTATGTTTCTTTTATTGATGATTTTTCTAGAAAGACATGGATTTACTTTATGAAAAACAAAG
>LPNX010208519.1:0-24099 GCA_001517045.1 Pseudotsuga menziesii
ACACTGTACGGCCTCTCTCAGCAGCTAACTACTCCAGTTTCAGCACCAAAACTCTTCCTTGGTATCTGTGCCTGCAAAAGACAGTACGGCCAGCATTCTACAACAGTATGGCCACCTTCAACAGCAGCTGTACGACCAGCATTAATGTCTGATTTTTCTTGGGAAGCGTGCTCACTTTCTACCTTCAAAAGTGCGCCCCTTTCAGTGCTGTACAAACTGCATTTGACTCAGCATTCATTCTGGAAGTGCGTGCCCCTCTTCTCATCTGGAAAAGTGCCCTTCTTCTCTTCTATCTCAGCTCCACTGCTCCAAAATACCTCTCTTGAAATTTGTGCCCACAAGGAAATAGCTCTCACCTCTTGAAAATCGAGCCTCCTCCTTTTCTCACCAAAACTCTCTTTTGGATTGTGTGCCAAATGAAGTCTCAGCACTTTTATTTACCCTATTAGGGTTATTCTCATGACTTTTCACCTTCAACGGACGAGATTAGATCTTGGCCAAGAGATCTATGGCTGGGATCTAATCTGTCACTCACTTAAATCTCCTAAGTGAACTTTACAATAAATTTTTTCATTGAAAAAGTCATATTACCCTAAATTAAATAAAAGTACACTTTATGACTTAAAGTCACTTTAAAAACATATTAAAGTGCAACTCACTATTAAATCATAAAGTCACTTTAAAAAAAATACTTTAATAAAAAACACATTATTAAAGTCACTTTAAAATATAAATGAGACTCCATACTTAATCACCCCTGCACCTAGGCACCTGATGCAGGAGTGCCACCGAGCTATCAAAAACTAACAAGCGCATCATCATCTAAACCATCTTCATCTACATCTTCAGTATGGGAATACTGAAATTATCATCATCTCTATATTCAGTATAGAAATACTGAATCACCATCATCTATATCTACAGTATGTAAATACTGAAACATCATCATCTGCATCTTTATCTTGAATGTAGAAATACCGGATTTCTATGTGTTACGACGAAACACAGGGTTCTCTGTTATCACAACTCTCGTTATCACATAGAATCAATGTAGTATCTATCTTCAGTTCAAAGAGACCTGATATCAGCTTCGGAAGCCATATGGCTTCACAACTTAGTAGAGCAATCTGCTATGTATTCTGCTTCAGCCATGCTACGAGAAACACTGGACTGTTTCCTGCTAAACCATGAACTCATAGCAGACTCCAAACAAAAGCATCTACCTAATGTGCTTTTCCTGTCTAAGATACTTCCGGCCCAATCTGCATCTGTGTAGCCATACAATCTATACTCATGGCTACCATCATAATATAAACCAAAGTCTATAGTCCCTTTCAGATATCTCATCACATGCTTTGCAGTTACTAGGTGAACCCGTCTTGGTTGAACAAGATATTGACTTAAGGTGTTCACAGCAAAACAAATGTCTGGTCTGGTATTTGTTAAGTACATCAATGACCCAATGATCTATCTGTAATGAGTCATATCCACTAACTCTGATGAGTCATCAGCTAACAGCTTCAGGTTGGAGTCCATGGCCATGACTTTGCATTCCAACATATTGAATCTCTTCAATATCTCTACCGCATACTTTCCCTGGTTGAGAAAGATTTCTTTTGAACTTTGCCATACTTCTAGACCTAGGAAATAATGCATTAACCCAACATCTTTCATCTCAAATTCTTCTACTAGTTTCTTCTTGCTTTCCATGATCTGTTTCTCATTTCCTGTCAAGGATAAGTCATCCACATATAATAACAGGATGACAAGTTCATCTTCTACAACCTTGAGATAAAGGTTAGGATCAGCTTTATTCTTGGTAAATCCCATGCTCGACAAGAAACTATCTATTCTTCCATACCAAGCTCTGGGAGCTTGCTTCAGGCCATAGAGGGCCTTCTTCAACTTGCATACGTGGTTCCATCTAGCTTCAACTTCAAATCCTCGTGACTATTCGATGTAAAACTATTTCTCAATCATACCATTAAGGAAGGCTTGTCTTTACTTTACCATGGAAAAAACTACCATGATAGTTCTGAAGGAAGTGTACCTTTCTTCCTGGAGTAAGTGTCTCTTCAGAATTAATTCCCTTTTTCTGAAAGAAACCTCTGGCCACAAATCTTGCTTTATACTTCTCGATACTTCCGTCAGCTGCATGCTCTATTTTGTATATCCATTTGGAGGATACAATACTCTTTCCTTCTGGTTTGGGAACTATATCCCATACATCATTCTAGTATTCTTTCATCGTAACATCTTCCATAAGTTCATCTTGTCAAATCATCAACATATCCTAGTCTTCTGCAATCAACTTTGAAGGTTGGAACCCACTTTACTCTTGGTAAAGTCTCGATCCATCAAGAAGCTGTCCATCATGTCGTACCGTGTCGAACTCAGATATCTTCTGTAGTCACTCCCCTTGAAGTGGAGTATTATCTTACTTCTTCATTCTGTACAGTTGGTTCTATGCTTGATATATACTGGTCAATAGAGTATGTTATGTCATAGTCTATTCTTTCTGAGGCAAATCACGAACCTTTCTTTGTACACTTGTTCTTGTAGATCCATATGGAGGATACTATGTACTTCCCTTTATGTCTCGAAATCATATTGTATACATCATTCCCCATGATCAACTGTTATTCTTTGATCATAGTTTCTTTTATAGCATTCTTTTCTTCATCTTGAGTTATCTCTCATACCCATGGTGGTCTTCATCCTTTGAGGTGGATCTACCGCTCTCTGAAGCTCCTTCTTCCGTCATGGTGTCTCTGACCCTGGGAGCTTCAGATTCATGTTTATTGAATTGTCATCACTTGTTCTTTGGAACAAGTCTCGTCCTTTTTTTTTTGTAGAAGGTTGTATAGGACCTTTCCTACAATTCAAATGCACCAGTTGCATGGTTAGAACTATTTCATAAAACATATGCATAACGACAAATTCTTATGCATCATGCAACTATTTAGCCAATACAACATTCATCCATATTTCACAAAAACTTTCTAGATGCCTTCTATCTCTACCATGACATCATTGAGATTGTGCACTAATCCAATATGTCAGCTTAGAGGTTTGATAAGTAACACTGGAGAGTTGTATATCGCCATGAACTACTTACCCATCACATGCATATTAGTAGTATTAATGTAAACAATCTATCATGCATAACACATCAACTGAATACAATCAAATGCATAACAAAACAATATCATGAAATGGCAATTGAATACTTATCTTTTATTTGTTTCGTGGGTAGACTCCATCTTGATCATTTTGCTTTATCATCTTCTTCATTCATGAAATCATCATTTCTTATCCAAATGATAAGATGAATAAGAGGTTCTTCAAGAATTGAGTTTTTCATATTCCTCATCGCTTGAGGGATCTTCTTTGAATGGTAAGAGCTTGATCTTCAATTGCTCCCATCTTCTTCCTCTGTTCTTATTAGTCGAGCTGAAAGTAATACATTAGAGGAAATTTGGGGTCTAAAATGGGCCTTATAAGAAAATGTGCCAAAATAAGTTCTTATGAGTTGGAATTCAAGAACCAATAGAATTTCAATAAAACGAGTCAACCATAATGGTTGAATTGACATATTTGTCATAAAAGAAAACTACTTTTTTTGTTCATATTTTCGATATATCTCCTTGTGTTTTTACTCAAATTTGGATCAGGAGAGCTCGTTGGATGTGGAATTTGATTCAGCCTCCAACGAGTACCCACACTGCATACTTTTGATGGACCCCTCTACCCCAAAAACAAGAAATACCTGAAAGAATGTGATGATGATGTCATCATCACATTCTTTCAGGTATTTCTTGTTTTTGGGGTAGAGGGGTCCATCAAAAGTATGCAGTGTGGGTACTCGTTGGATTCAGAATCAAATTCCACATCCAACGAGCTCTCCCGATCGAAATTTGAGTAAAAACACAGGGAGATATGTCGAAAATACGAACACAAAAAGTAGTTTTTTTCTTTCTTCCTCCAAAATTAATAAATATTATTTTATGATTTTAACTATTATTTTATTATTTTCCTTAGGAGGCCCATTTTAGACCCCAAAATTCCTCTAATGACTTACTTCTGGCATATATTCTTCACATGAATGAATCTCATGATCCTGGGAGGCCATTCAAGGTGGCTATCACCACTTCTACATACTTCTTCTACCGCTTCAAGTTATTCTGCATTCTGGATCTTCACATTCTTCAACTGTTTTCTCAAAGCCATCTTCTGATTTAAGTTCTTATCTTCAAATAGCTTGATCAAGGAATCAAACATCTTCGGTGTCTTTAGAGAGGACACTTGTGGTATAAGTTGATCCGTGATTGAATCAACAATGATCTTCTTGGCCTTGATCAAGTTCTTCTTGTGTAAGTCTTTGAGGCTCATCTCCCTCTAGAACTGGAACCTCTCTACTCATGTAGGTGTCCAATTCATTTTCTTTAGAGAGATCAAATACTTCCATGCTTGGAAGTTTTCAACTTCACCAAGCTTATCATCAAGCTGATGTGATAGATCATTTTGAAATGAGAACCTCAAATGCAAATAGCAAAAGATTAGATCTTACCGATTTGAGGTGTCTGTCCTGCTTCCGGAGCTGGTTGATCTAGGGTTTGTCAGAGAAACCCTAATTTTCTAAACTTGGAATCTTTCAGATCTGATTGGATAGAAATATAGATCTCTTCAAATGGAGCTGTCCAATGTACTCCTTTTCTGAAAACAGTGGAGGGAAGCTCCCGGAACAGGAAGCCCTAGTTTTCCAATTTCTTCTGCAAAAATGCCTGTTACTATTTCTGTGATATCTCCGAAATTACTGCTCCTCTGTGTCTGAAATTTCGCACTGAGGTAACCTCGCATGTCCCTGATCCAACAGCACAAGTTTCATTAGAATTGGTTTCACCAATTTGAATTTATGATCATTTTCCCAAGGTGACCTGTTACAGGACTGTTCAGAACAGTGCAGTTGTACGGCATGCCACGTGTCACTGGTTCATCTTCAGATTTTGAAATTTGGATCAAAGAAATTATAGGCCGTGCTCTTTCTGGAACATCTTCAGGAATTCCATTTGGACCTCTGTAGCCCATGCTACAGCAATTCTCCCCAGGTGTCTTGTTTAGGGATGAATTCTGGGAGAGGCTGGAACCCTAAGTTGGAGGGATCATATCTCCCAGAATATAGCGAATCTGAGGCTGACTTTCGGACACAGTGTAAATCAGGATTTTATCTTTGGCCTCTGCAATTTGCAACCCCTGATTCTTCGCCAATCTCAGGATATAGCGAATGTACCAAAACTTAGCAGTTTTAATATTTAGGGTTTTTCCAGATCGGGGTCAAACTAGGGTTTGACTTTCCCAGAGTTTCACCCAACCAAATTTCTTGATCCAGGTCTCTAAACTTTGATTTTGATGAGGAGAATAATCCTATGCTGGGCTCACTCAAAAATTCTTCTTCTGTAGAAAGCCCTAATTTTCCACATGGAAAACTGAAAATGCTCAGAATCGAATTCCGCTTCGACAGAAAGATGCGCCCTTGAATGGAGAGTTAGCCTAGCCTTCTTTTGCTGATCGATTGTGGAGAGAGAACCAAAAAGTAAGAAGCCCTAGATTCTGTAGCTGCACAATGTCTTATTTTCAGGGTGGCTCTGAAACCATGTTAAATTTTCATATGCTTAGCTAAGACATCAGTACTTCATTTCATTTTCATAACAAAAGCATATAAACAGGATCACTGAAAGATAAACAAGCACAACCATACAAAAGGAACACAAAGATTTATCCTGGGAAAAACCCAGCAAAAGCTTCCTCAATATAGATGCCCCAAAAAATTAAAAGATAAAAGATAAGACCAGCAAGGAGATAAAAGCCTGATCCTCCTCCTTCTCCAGCTACTTCTCTTCTCCACTAATGCGCTACACAAGTGAGAGTGTGTGTTCCAAATGAGGAGCACTACACCTCTATTTATATTCATCCGTTCACTTAAGTTAACTCATCTGTCATGTAGGCTCGAGTTACACATGTAGGCTCAAGTAACCACACTGGGGTGCTAATGACCCACCTTTACAATTAGAGGGGACTACCTTATGACTCTTATTAGTTCTTCCGATTAGGAGCATCGGGGTACAAAGTAATACAAGTGGTTCTCCCGGTAGGACCATTGGGGACCACAAAGAAATACATATAGAATATTCTTCGAAGTTACAATATTTCAACATATTATATATAATTAATGTTTATTTATGTTTATAACATTGCCTTCCTCTTCAGAGATGCTTTGTCCTCAAAGCATATTGATGAACACAATGTTACGTCTTTTTGTTTTGTAAGTGTTGTTGCATCCTTCTATGCTCGGTTGTAACTGAGGATACGTGACGATACAAACTCATAAGTGTTGAACATAACCTTTGAAATGTAGAAGGATCAATCCATCTTAAGTCGATTCTCTGCAGAAGATTGTGTTTCCATGGTGTAGTGTCATCATAAAACGTAATTGCACTGTTATTAGTAACTTTTGTTAGTTGTTGTTGACTTTCGGGATATCTATTTTTGCGACTTTGATGTTGACAGGGAATTTTTCTCATGTCATTTTCCTTGTTTATGTTTGTAGTGTCTTCTTATTTTAACTTTCATGTATGTTTTCTTCAACTGGGTTGACATCCAACTTGTTATTTTCTTGAATCTTAAACTTGTTTTCTTGCGACTTTTTGTCGTCCTTAAACTTTTGAAGTTGTTCTTCAAGATCATGATTATAACTCTTAAGGTGTCGATTTTTTTCTCCTTTTTCTAATAGCGTCCCTTTAATATCTTCATTATTCTATTCCAACTTCCGCATACCTTTTAACTTTCTAACTTTTGTAAGTAGAACCTTATTTTGGCTCCTTAGTCGAAGAATTTCTTCATTATTGCCAGATAATGTTGTATTGATCTTCATAACATCTAACTTTTGTGTTTTTTTAAGGTCGTCATTTTCTTGTTTGAGTTCTTTTAATCGTTGTTGATGGTTAGCGAATTTAGTACTAATATAATTATTACTTTCAGCAGGTGCAATAGAAATGGTGATATCCTTCCTTGCAAGTGTCCCTTCAATTCTAAATAGTATTGAAACTTTTCTTTTTGAGGTGATAGGAAACTTTTCCTTCTTTTTGACATTAAAATCCATATTCTTGGTTTTTTTTGAAATTTGAGTCAATATCCTTTTGTTTGGTCCAATAATTAATATTACTATTATTAAAATAATAATAATATTATACCAATATGGAATACATCGAACTGTTGGAATTTGTGCGACTTGAGAAGTTATTCGTATTGTACTTGTATTGTATTTCCTTGTACCTCATATGAGAGATTATACTGATGTAATTACTTATGTAAACCCTAGAAAGAATCAATGTAAACCCTAGGGAAGATTAAGTAAAGAAAATAATAAAATAAATATTATTTTTGTATTTCTCCAAGGTAGGTCGGCCCTATTAGGGTAAATGTTAGTTTTTGTAATGTGTATAAATAGAAGGCAAGTGCGCCTCATTTAGACACTCATCCAACACAAGCAAAATCATTCTCTCGTAGAGAAGTTTGCAACACAAGACAAAAGGAGTGCTTTTGGGGGTTTTATCTTGGAGAGACTTCTCTCTCTCTCTCTCTCTCTCTTCTACTTTGTTCTCAGAAGCTATCATCTCTATACGAAGGTTGCTGGGTTTTTCTCGATTGGGTTCCCTAGGATAAACTCTTGTGTTCTTTGTTTCTATGCTTTGTCTTTCTTCTAGAGATCCTATTGTTTGTTTGTAATTAAGTTATACTGCCATAATCTTGTAAAACTAACATGGAATCAAAGCAGTTCTAGAAGAGGCCATTGCCGGAAGCTAGGGTTTGACCTTCTAAGGCATTCCCTCATCTCTTCAATAGGAAAAGAGTTTTGGAAACTTCACTCTAGGGGAGGGGCATCTTTTGGTGAAGGAAAAATCAATTTCTTAGAAGTTTCATTTATGACCTAATTTCGCTACTGCAGAAATTGGGGTTTCAAGTTTTGTGCTAATCAGGCCAATGTTTTGGCTCGACCTCACCTTCCCTCAACTCACCTTGGTAGGGCGCGTCTACCTGTGAGGTCAGTTTCTTTAAATTCAAAAGTTCATTTTTTACCTAACTCTTGCAAGGGTTTTTGGTTTAGATCTGCAGACAAGATGATCGGAATGAAGGTTGAAGTCGAAGATCGTCTTGATGGGGATACCAACTTCATGTCTTGGAAGCCTGGAGTTCTTCTCATCCTGGAAGAGAATGATCGCTTGAAATTTTTCAATGAAAAGGTTCCAAAACCAGAAGCTGAAGAAAACAAGTCCTAGTGGAGGAAGATTGATGCTAAAGCAAGAAGGATTCTGGTGGACTCAGTCAAGCATCACTTGGTTTTGCAAGTCTCATAAAAGAAGATAGCTAGGAAGATGTTCAAGACTTTCAAGAAGTTATTTGAACACAGTGGTATCAATGTGACTCTAACATTGAGGAACCGACTATCAAATATGAAGATGATCAAGTCCAAATCAATTGCCTCATACTTCATGAGGATCACCAAACTTCGGGACAAGCTAAGGACCAGTGGAAATCACATTGTAGATAAGGAGTTTGTCATGACCACTCTAAATGGTCTTCCACCATCTTGGGAGTCTTTCATCCAAATCATAAGTGATCGAACCAAGCTATCCAAATTTGACAAGTTATGGGCAGATTGCACTCAGGAAGAGACAAGGATTGCAGCAAGTCAAAGACTCCATGGTCCTCAAGTTGAGGAGAATCAAGCCTTCATTACTCATGCCAAGAAAGGCAAGGAAAAAGGAATGAAGTTTCACAACCATAAGCACCAAGCAAGGAGACCAAGTTCTTCTCCAGATCAGAGGGAAAAGAAGAAGGATTTATCACACATACAATGCTATAAGTATAAGAAATATGGTCGTTGTTGCCGCCTAATTTGCACCTCGAGTCACATGGCAGAAATCTCACAAGATGGTCAATGGGGTGCGACCTTGGGGGCAAGCAAGAGTCAAGTGTTGTCATTTGATCTTGACTCATTCGTCTAGGCTCTCTCCTAGCGAAGCCAAGGGAGGTGGTCCCTAGTAAAATAAACTAAGGTTGTTTAATCTATGAAAGTAAAACAACTAGTCTAGGAGATACAATGATATAAAAATGTCACAACTAAGATAACTTTGCAAAAATTAATCAAATCACCAGCATGTAAACAACATTCACTCAACACAGGAAATGACTTAGATGCTCATAAATAGATGATATAATAAAGACCAGTGCTATTGTAGTGCTTGCGTGAATGTGGGTTGCTAGTGAGGTCTCAATAAGTATTGCAGTTGTCTCAGTTGGTTTCTTTTAAATTAATTAGATTAGTGATTAAGGAGTGGGCTGATTCTTGATCAATTTTATTAAAAGTGTGGTAATGATCTAATTATCAAGGGAATGGGGGATTCCAAATATACCCGAGGGGTATGATGAATATGGCAGGAATTACAAAGAAGTGGCTCTCACAGTGACATGTGTGCTAGATGGAGTCGTGGGGTTGTGTTCAACACTACACCAACAAGGGTGTAGCGTAACGGGGCCCCACGGTCACTTTCTAGTGTTTCTTGCTTCACTTGCAGAATTTTCCCACAACTTAATAATATTGAAAGTGTTGGATTTTCACTTTAGGGGTTGATTGAAATGTTTAACTAATTACTAGTCACTCCAATCTTTTTTTGATTGTCCCACCGATCCCTCCAATGGCCTGCAGTGGTCACAAGAGCATACGGGAATTGAAGTCTGGTTTATTTTAAGAATTTTAGACTAGATTTGAGTTATTTAAATCAGTGTGTCGATACTCTCGTTACCGAGAACATAGCTGGATTCGTTAATTTTACTTAATGAAAATAAAAGAAATAAAAAATAAATAAAAAATAAACTGAAAAAATAGAAAAAGTGCAAATCCCTCCTAGGGGGATGGGGTGTGGGCACTTGGCTGCCCACTTGCTTCTCTCTTTTTACAATGAAAATTATGAAGAATATTTATGTTCCTTTGCAAGATAGGAAACACAAATTTACAAGTATTAATGCCTTAGAAAGAATGGCCAAACAAGAAAGAAAGAGGAGGGATCTCTGAATTGACTTAGATCTTCAAAAATTCACCAAAGTGCTTCTTTGTTCAATCAACTTCTGCTACAAAACAACGAGCAAATATGATATATAATCATATTAAAAAATTTGGCAAAATTTTCAAGTACTTTAAAGATAGAAAAAAATTAAATTCTAAACTAGTACTTGTTGATAGTTAGTTCTTGTAAAATGTTACTTTTATAATTAGATCTAAACCTTTAAGTGCATAGATAAATTAGATTGATTTTCTGATATATTAAAGAGATTTAACTATGCACTACGAAAAATAACCGCAAAGAAAGATTTAATTTTATGATGAAGTGTAAATTTTCCTTTAATATTCAAACTAGCGCTAAACAGTGTATTCAAAGTTTCTATTGATAGCCACACATAATATCTTTTACAAGTATGCAGGGGAATATAAAGTTCTGAGAAATAAATAACAACATCAAATCATAATATAGACACTATTATTTTGGGTATGGAAACCCCCGGAGAAACCCAAGATGGGAAAACTGATGCAGCAGTCAGATATAGATTTTATTATAGAAAAAATATGGACTTTTACAATCACTGCAAATCACCCAAACCTGGCGAAGCAGTACCCGACAGAATTACTGGACAACCCTAGCTAAAACCCAACATACCTCCGCTTGGCTGTACAGCCAGTAGTATGGCCTCCCACACGTGCGGTACAAATTCGTACAGTGGTACGACTCCTGTGCGGAATCCATACGACATCTGTACGTAATTTCGTACAGTAGTACGACCTCCTCTACAGTTGCTTCCTGTGCCGTCTTCTTCCTGCTTGGCTCGTCCGTCTTCTTAGCTAAATCCTTCGTTTGACTTTCTCTCTCTGTCTATATCCTATCTTTGTTGGAATACAAGTGTGTGTCTTCTCCACCAATTAACCTTTCTTTTATAACTTTAGGTAAAGCGACAACCCTAATTTCACTTTCACTTAAAGTCAATAAATAATTATATCACTTTAATTTATTTACCAAAATAAACTTAAGAAAGGTAAATTAAATACAACTGGTTTCCTGATTTAAGTCTTTTGCATGCAGGAAGACCTTCTTGGTTGCTGCTAAATTGTGTTTGCAAAGTGCCTTGGTGAAAATGTCTGCCACCTGCTCATCTGTCTGTATGTACGCCAACTGAATGGTTCCTCTTTGAACACAATCTCTCAAGAAGTGGTACCTAATGTCTATGTGTTTGCTTCGATCATGGAACACTAGATTTTCAGATAGCCTGATGCCACTCTGATTGTCACTGTGAACTACTGTAGCCTCTAGTTCACACTCGAACAACCTGAAAGTAACTTTCTCAACCACATACCCTCACAAGCAGCCATGTCGGCTGCCATGTACTCAGCCTTTGTTGAGCTCAATGCAACTGACTTCTGCTTCCTGCTGAACCAAGACACAACCCTTGATTCAATGCTGAAACAACAACTTGGAGTACTCTTCTGGTCCTCTACACATCCTCCCCAGTCAGCATTTGTGAATCCTGCTAACTGTACACTCCCCCTGCGCTCATAAACCAATCCATACTCCATTGTACCTCTGATGTAGTGAAGTATGTGCTTTAATCGTCTAATGCTCTCTCTGAGGGTCCACCATGAACTGACTCAAAGAATTGACTGCAAAGTTGATGTCTGGCCGTGTGTTGACTAGATACATAAGCGATCCGATAAGCTGACGATACAAGGTAGGATCAAATCCTCCTAACCCAAATGCATCAATCTTCCTCCAGTTGGAAACTAGAGGTATGGCCATAGGCTTGCAATCCTCCATCCTGAATCTCTTCAAGATCTCTATTGCAACTTCCCCTGTCTAATGAAGAAGCATCCATCTCTCTACGAAACCTCCAAGATCAGAAAATAGTGCATCAACCCAAGGTCTTTCATCTCAAACTCAACTGCAACCTTGCAGTCTCCAATCAACCTCTCATCTCCTGTAAGAAAGAGATCATCCACATATAGGACCAGTATGAGAGGCACCTCGCCTGTCAAGAAGTACAGGTTGCAATCAGTCTCATGTCAAGAAGTACAGGTTGCGATCAGCCTCACTCTGCCGAAATCCCATCTCCCGTAGATAGTTGTCAATTCTCGAGTACCATGCGCGAGGTGCCTCCTTGAGCCCACAAAGAGCTCGATGCATTCTGCATATATGCGTGTCCCTTTTCTCCACATCAAAGCCCTTTGGTTGCTCAATATATACCTCCTCTATCACTCCGTTGAGGAAGGCAGTCTTGACGTCCATCTAATGGATTCACCAACCCATCTCAGCTGCTAGTGAGATAATGATCCGAATGGAAGAATACCTGCCAACAGGGGCGAAGGTCTCCTCATAGTCAATACCCTCCTTCTGTGAAAACCATAGTTACATATATCGGGTCGGCGAATATATCGTCGAGGGTCCAAATGTACCTTATAGGCAATAACGACGAAAATATTGGAAAATACCGACAAATGTCGTAAAGCATAAAAAAAATACAAAAATAACCATTTTTTTCAAAATTTCTAACATCTAAAGCAACAACAACATCAAATAAACACATTGCTACATAAATATTAAAATACAACTAATATATAAGATGCATAAGATGTTAAATGGTGTATCATGATCACATATCGATTATAAATTGAAAATATTGAAATTAGTTCCTGATGGAGTGATAGAAATTCACATCAAATGATCAAAATAAATGCCTTTTAAGAGATGAATCATCATGACTCATGAGGCATCTAGATACTACATAGTACAATGATAAATAGTAGGAATCATCGATTCCCTCTACCCTTTTTATAGGCAAGGGGTCCTGTAGGTGCTTTGGATGAGTTAGGCGTCAAATTGGAAGCTCCAACTACTCGGGCTATGGTGGAAGGTAATGTGGCTGAGGTAGAAACCAATGTGAGTTATTTCCTCCCATAATTGCATATCATAAAAATGATTGCCTATATTGGGATCATATTCATCAATAGCACCCTATGCCCCCTCTAGGCTCTAGCCCTTGCCTCTACCTCGAATCTCGAAGTTGATCCTCCTATGACATTGGTCAACACTCTACAATTTTGATGAAAGGTCCCATGCTTAATGAATGAAGGGTACATTTTTATTAAGGTCATGATAAAATATTTCAACAGTCAATGCCACCAACATCAAGGTAGATAGAGGGGTTGATGTGCTTGATTGAATGCCAATCCCATACCCTCATACTTGATAAAATCTAGTGGAATTGTTGCAATCTTGAAATCCTGAAAACTATTAAGTCTGTTGAATTTTGAATGAGATCTAAAATTCTACTTTTTGCATAAGAAGTCTAATGAGGCTGAAACTACCCTCAAACATCCTGAAACAATTAATGGCAATGTTAAAAATTTAAGTAAAATGATAGAAAATGAAAGTGAAGGAGAATGCCACTTTTACTTTAAGAATTTAATATTACCATTTATTATTTTAAAAATTTAATATCTCTGGTTTTAATAACACTGCAAAAAACTTAACCCATGGATTTATTTCCCAAATTCCAGGCATTTTTTTTAGCAGGGCAATATTTTCCAAAATATCGTGTATATTCCCAATATATCGCGACACATTCAATATATCACGGTATATTCAAAATGTCATAAATGTTGCGATTTGTTAGTGGCGATATATCGCTAAGGGAAATGACTCGCAATATGGGCGATATATTGTTGATATATGCAACTATGGTGAAAACCCCTTTGCAACGAAGCGTGCCTTGTACTTTTCCACGCTTCCGTCTGCTCCATGCTTCACCTTGTAGATCCACCTGGATCCTACCACCTTGCCTTCAAGTCTTGGCACAACCTCCCATACCATGTTCTTCATGATTGAGTCATACTCCTCAACCATGGCCTCTTGCCACACATCATGTTGTGCAGCCTCCTTGAAACTGGAAGGTTCAGAGTTAATCAACTCTGTCATCAATGCCATATAACTGAGTCTCTCTGGTGGTACACTCCATCTAAAAGATCTCTGTGGAAGATCCACCTGTCCGGAATCCTATACAGTGGACCTCAACCACCTAGGCCTTGGCCTAGTGTCTACCTGTTGGGGCTGTTGGATGTTCGTCTCCTGCTGTTGCTCATCCTCCCCATCAAAGATATGAGGATCCTGTCCAACTGACTCTCTCTGACTACCAGAACCTGTGCCCTGTCTCTATACCTGTACCTGAACATCTGGCTCCTCCAACTTGATCCCTGTGTTATGTGCTGGCTGTTGCTCTGCTAGTAAGTCCATAGATCTCTATAAGGCCTTGTCCTCATTGAACTGGACATCCCTGCTCACAATGATCCTCTTGCGAGCAGGAATGTAAACCCTGTATGCCTTTGAAGTCTCGCTATAACCAACAAGTAACCCCTTCTCTCGAGAAGGGTCCATCTTCTTCCTAGTGTCAGCATGAACATGACAATAGCAGGCACTTCCAAATATGCGAATGTGACTCACATCTGGCCTAGTGCCTGTGAAGACTTCTTTGGGTGTCGTCCTCCCCAAAATTGTGTGGGGACACTTGTTCTAAATGTACACTGCAGTCCTGTATGCCTTGACCCAAAGGAATAGTGGTAATCCCTGATCAAAGAGCATGGCCTTGGCTGCTCCTACCATATTCTTGTTCTTCTACTCTGCAACTCCATTCTGCTGTGGGGTATGGGGCACAATATGCTCCTACTTGATCCCCTCTGTCGAACAATACTCCAAGAGCTCATTGGAGGTGTACTCCCCCCCATTGTTCATTCTCAAAACACAGATCTTCCTTCCTGTCTCGTTCTCAACGAGAGTCTTGAACTCTTGACACCTCTCAAAGACCTTTGACTTGGCCTTCAGGAAATAGATCCAGCTCTTCCTAGAATAGTCATCAATGAAGGTCATGCAGTAACTGTAGCCACTGAAAGAATGGATGCTCATAGGTCTGCATACATGTGAATGCACCAAGTCCAAGGACTCCTTAGACTTGTGCTCACTTTGTGGGAAAGGCTTCTTAATGTTCTTCCCCAAAACCCAACCCTTGCAGTGGTTATGCTTCTCCTCTTGTACCTGAGGAACTCCAATGACATGTAAATTTTTCTCAGAGGTCTCCACTCACTCTGAGAAGTCAGGATAATCAAACTGGATGCATTATTCACTAAATCAATATGAACACTACTTCAAACTGGAAGCAATATTCACTAAATCAATATGAACACTACTTCAAACTATTTAGAACTTGCAGCACAAGAAAATTCTTACTCAATCAGGCAATCACATGAGACACAGAATTTTACCCTGGAAACCCCAATGGGGAAAACCAACAAATTGTGGGGCTTTCTACTTTCTCGAGCCCAGAGCAAATAAATAAATATAGAAGAAGTACATAATGAGTTTAGATCCAAGTGGATGAACCTGAAGGACCTGTTACCAACTAAGTTGCACTAGGTTGGATTTTTAAACGAGCCGCCAAAGATGAACAATCACTTGTTCAAAATTCGAAGTTCAGAAGTCCTTGTAGGCCTTCCTAGGCCCTTTTTAAAAAAATTTTAACATGTTCATACCCCATGAGGAATTGTAATAAAATTAGTTAACATGATGACTTCATGTAAAAGGCTTGGCTTCTTAGGACTTATTTATTAATGCATTATTCTAGGGTGTTTTTTCCTTGTTAATTATTTATTGTTTTTAAGTGATAGATAATTTTCGAGTTTTTCACCCAAACCTCCAAAGCCGGAATAATTGCCTTATTAATTAAGCCTTAAAAGGTTATTAAAACTTATGTGTTGATGTATATTACCATGCTAATCATTATTTTGAGTCATTATGAACATGTCCTAAGTCCCCCATAGGTTTTTTTTAATTTTCGGAAAAAAATATTTTTTTTCCGTTTTTACAAGCTCATTTTTAATAAGTTAATTGGAAAAATGTAAAAAGTCATAAAAGTGTGGCTAGGAGGTTGTTTTTGCCATGGGGATGCTCGTTTTCTAACTTAGAGCACCTACTCAACCCCAAGACCCATTTTCGTAAGTTTTCGAGTAATTATTTAACCCCAAAATTAATAATTACTTGAAAAACCCAAAAAATATGAAATATTAAAAAATTCGGCAATTATAAAAAATAAAAAAAAAAGATAATTGCCAAAAAAGAGTTGGGTGACTTGAAAAATCATTTTGGAAAGTAGCCGGGCAACAGGGACAAGTCAGATGTTGCCAATTCGGAGAGTTTTGAGTTTGGAACTTTCCTCTCCAAGTGGGGGAGCACATCCCAAGAGAGATAGAAGTTTGGCTGATGTGGATGATTTTTGGTGATGTGGATTCCAAAGTTTTGGAAGTTGCTTCTCCTTTTGCCTTTATCCAACTCATTCCAACCTTTCTCCAACCCACAACCAACTCACTTGGAGCTAGCACATCCTTGAGGAGATGCATTCCCCTCTCCTTACCAGATTTCTATTTAAGCAGGCAACCTCTCTTCATTCTGGACGGATGATTTGGCAATTGAACCTCTGCTCTTGTATGTTGTAGTTTATTATCATTGAGAAATAAAGTGAAGGCTTTGGAGGCATACATGTGTCGGGCATCAGTGTGTGGTGAATTCTTATGTTATATGAGGTATAACTGTATCGGTTTCTTGCTGCATTCTTTTGTTGTTCTAACCGGTCTTTGAAGGATTAATGATAATTGGTAGAAGAGGATAAATAAGTAGTTTCTTATTTGTTTCTCTGAGTTATTTATGTGAGTAGATCTTAGATTTGTATGTTTTACTTGTTTGTATGCATACTATCTAGTCTTTTGCTTAAATACTCCTGGATATAACGCTTTGGTGTAGTATTGTTCAAGCTGTGCAGAAATATCTAGCGTGGAGGAGTGCTGGTTCTTGTTTGATTCCACCACATCTCTGCGATTTGTTTTGAGAAGATTCAAATCCCTCTGCTCTCTACTTGAGGACTCCATTGCCCAAGCTTCAAAGCTTTGGGGCATCTTTTTTTTCCTTCATCCGTCACATTAAGAAATTTAAATTTTTGGTTACTAGTTTTCATTTTGCGTATTCGAATCCCACTGAAATATTGAAATATCTTAGCTTTCTGATTTATATATGCAAATTTAAATATTCAGATCTGATTATTAAAGTTTTATTGTACAAGATCTGATTGGAAGCAAGTACTAGTTTGATTCTTAAAATTTCCTATCTTTAAAGTACTTAAATGTTCTTGATCAAATTTTTATGTTTTAACCAGTGTTACAAAAATCGCCGATTTATCGGCCACATCGCGAGATATCACGATGTTTACTCCACGCCGATATTATCGGAAAATATCGCGACGATAAATTGGAGATAAATTGGTGATACATCGGCGATATTTTCGCGACATTTCTCATAAAATAGCGAGTCGATAGTTGACATTGCCATTGCCGGCTTTGACAGGGTCCGGACTCCGTCGGGGGTTTAAAAACTAATTTTTGGGCGTTTTTAACCTGTTTCCAATCCGCTGCGTGTAGTGTTTGGACTCGTTCTGCGTGTAGTGCGAGGTCTGCGTTCTACGTGGAGGTCTCAGGTGCATGGAGGAACGAGTTTTTTTTCAATTTACAGTGTAAAGTTTTAATTTGCGGTGGACTCTGGAGTGGGTAAACGCCGGCGGAATGTTGCTGACAGACTGTGGCGGAATGTCGGCGAGACTGTGAAATATATAATTATTTTTTCATTTTACGGTGAAGTATTTACCCGTAACCAAAAAAATCCAAATGTTTTAATTATTATCCGCATATACCAGACACAAGATGCCACCGTCCACGTCACTCTATGAAGATTGGGCACTCATAATTTCTGCTCTCGTGTTCTCCGCCTTTTCTTCTCGACAAATTTGGCTGTGTTGTTCTGCCAGATTTGGCATTATCGTAACGCTGTCATCTTATAATGTATAATATATAATAAGTCTAATATATAATATATATTATATATTATATAATATATATTATATATTATATAATATATAACATTTACTGTTTATTGATTAAAATTTTGATAGATTAAAATTTTAATATATATAAGTTAAAATTAACATTTAAATTTTACACTATGATTGTATATTTTTTTTTTTTAATTTTTAATTTTTAATTTTAAAATTTTATTTAAAAATTAATATATTATATTAAGTTTAACTTTAGAAATGTAGCAATGTGTAGCAGATGTAACATTGTAATGTAGAAAACTAAAAATATTATATTAATATATCAGTAGACGTCTTATACATCTTATATATCGGTTTCTGTTTTATATCCATATTCCTGTAGTAATGTGTTTATTTGATGTTTTTGTTGCTTTTGAAAAAAAAAGAATATTTTTGTTTTTTTAAGTTGCCGATATATTGCCGATGTTTGCCGACATTTTCGCCGATAAATCCGATAATTTCTTTTTGGACCCTCGGCGATATATTCGCCGACACGATATTTGTAACATTGGTTTTAACCTGATTTCCCATCATATTTAATAAAAATTTGTCTGTTGTTTTGCAACAAAGATTGGTTTGATAAAGAGGCATTCTGGCAAAATTCTAAAGATCCGAGTCAAACCAGAAGGCCCTCTTCTCATACTTCTTCCATTGGCCATTTATCAAAACCCTTTAATTGTAAAAACTTGTTCCTATTCTACAAAGGAACACAAGTACTTGTTTCTTTTAATCATTGTAAAAATAGAAGCAAGTGGGCAGCCAAGTGCCCACATCTGATCCCCCCAGGGGGGATTCACACTGTTTCATTTTTTTTCTTTATTTTTTCCAGTTTATTTGTAAGTTCCTAAAGTAAAATTAATCAATCCAGTTGTGTTCTCGGTAACGAGAGTATCGGCATCGAGATTTAAAAAACTCACACTTAGCTTTAAAAATCTGAAAATATCCAAGACTTCAAGGCCCAGAATGCTCTACACTGCTACAGCTTGTCTGATCAGTCGGGTGTATCAAAAAGGGATACGAGTTACTAGATTTAATAGGAAAATCCACACAAATGATTTTCTCGAGAACTCGAGAGGTTGCAAAGGGTAACTGCTATAGAGTCAGGGGGCTACTCCAAGCAGTTTCATCCTCACCCCGTTGGACACTTGGTTTTACTGCTTTAGCACTCAATTCAAAGGGACTTGACTTGTTGAGCTAAACCCACAATTAACCCACACCCTTAATTACTCACTTAATAATCTTAAAATTGACCAACTGAGGCAACCGCAATACTTCACAAGACTTCACTAGCAACCCTTACACAAGCACTCCATTAGCAATGGTCTATTTTGGCAATCTTATTTATTTTTATGCTTAAGTTAATTTATGTGTTGTGTGGAATGTTATTTGATGTGCTAGTTATTTATATCATTTGCAGTTCATCTTAGTTGTGATATTTTATTTCATGTCATCTCCTAGACTAATTGTTTTATTTCATAGTTTAAACACCATAGTTTATTTTACTAGGGACCACTCTCCTTGGCTTCCGCTAGGAGAGAGCCTAGACGGAGGAGTCAAGATCAAGTGACAACACTTGACTCTTGCTTGCCCCCAAGGTTGCATCCAGTGGCTTGAAGATTTCTGCCACGTTACCCGAGGTGTGAATTAGGCGGCAACATTTTGGCATCGTTGCCGGGGATAAATCTTTCTATTCCGAGAATACAACTTTTGTTTTCTTTTTTTGTTAATTCTTTGTTTGATGATTTTTTAGATTAGTTTTTAATTTTGCATCTGGTGACTCCACTAACTTTTTTTCTTTTTTATAATTTACAAAGGAAAAGCAAAAGAAAAATTTTTGTGAGAAAGTTTTAAATGCATATTTTTTTTTCTCGTGTGGCGACTCCATTGAAGAGATAAAACCGTGTTATCTCATAAACTTGTGAAGTTTTGTTGTGTGTAAATGAGCCCATGCGACATATTAAAACCTTTAAATCTCATCACTTGACAACTCCACCTATTCAGTACAAGGTTCTATGGTTATATCAAATGCATACTATTAATTTTTTATATGGATGAATTAAGGGAGCACTGTGGTGCCTAGATAGCCGGAATTTTTCAGCCTATCGATTTCTCAAACATCCTGAGTTTTCCTGGTCATGGTGTTGGGGATGTATGTAAATGGCTTCCAATCTTTCATGGAAATTATGGTGATTCGGCCATCTGGCATGTCAAATCTTTCCTTCAGTTGATGGCCGACTCCAATGTGCTTTATGAGGACAATATGATGGAAATGTTTGCTAGTACTTTTCATGGTGAGGCTTGTTGTTGGTTCTATCAGAGCCTTCCTAATAAATGTATAACCTCCTTTCCAAGCTTCCTTTGGATGTTTTTAGAGCAGTGGCATGATGGTAGGGGTAGTATGAATGGTTTGAAAAAAAAATTTGAAAAGATCTTTACCTTCTACCTATCTGGGACAGAGTATCACATGGAAACATATGATGGACCTTTTGCCATGATAGAAAGTATTGAAGACTTGGAATCACTTCTTGAACATTTTAGTGAAGAGGAGATCCATGATATTCCCATCGGAGAACTTCCTCATGTTATCGCAGACAACGTCGAATGTGTGGAAGTCCCTCTAAGTTAATTAAGAAAGGAAGAAATTAAGCGGTTTATTAAAGAATATGAGGTCTCTCTCAATACAGAGCAAGATTCTGAAGATGGGAACATCCATGACAATCACGTTGAAGAGTTTTTTGAAGAGCCCTTATTTGGAGACCATCCTCATATCACTTTAACAAAAAATAACGAAGACTTGGCAAAGCTAGAGGGACCCATTGAGCAACACATCCCAAGTGATCCCATTGAATATGTTCATAAAGGTTCCTTGATTGAAGATGTTATTGAAGATCCTCTTCATGATATCATAATAGAATCTATTGAAAATTTGGAGTATTCTCATGATTATTTTATTGATAATGATCACATTTTTTCTCCACATTTACCTCAAGAAGAAACCATTACAGAAGTTGATAAAGAAACTTATGATAAGATCTGTATGGTGTGTGATGACACTATACCTTGTTCTCCACATGTTGATGAAGGTTTGAAAAGTTTATTGCCTTGTAACATTTTTGAAACCAAATCTTCTGAAGAAGAATGTTATGAATACAAGGAAAACCCGAATAGGCAGGAGCATGATGTTATGGATGAAGAGTCCCCCACATATGACATGGATGGGGATGATGACTATTGGAAATTTATGGAAAAACCCATCTACGATATGTCAAGAGAAGGGAGTGCTTATTCAGAATCTTTTGGAGGTTTTATTGAAAGTCCCATCTATGACATGTCCACAGAAAGGAGTCTTCACTTAGAAACTTGGGGAGGTCTCAGTATGGAAGAGGAGCATGCAAAGTTTTCATATGATCATTCAAAGCCATATCATCCAGAATCACACACAGGTATTAGCAATGAATACTTTAAGAGGCAATGCATCGAAGAGTCAAATTTGATACAACCGATGGAGGGTTAGCCTGAGCTTGCATTTTCTGATTCAAAGGTTCCTTATGACTTGGAGTAGCATGGGGCTTACATAGAGAGTTATCATCTGACAAGCCCTTTTGATGGAGTTGTTGACCTGCTTCATCATCCAGATGTGTACATTAGCCCTATCCAAGCTTGGATAGAAGAAGCCTGCAGAAGCTCATGCCAGTTTGGGAATCAATTTGATGAAGTGTTATATGCTTATGATCTCCCATCCAGCCCGCCCATCCTGAATATCCATGCAGGTTTGCACTTTCTAATAAATATGTCCTCGCTTTGGCTGCTAACCAAAGACAAAAGAAAAAATCTAATTTTTTATGAAATGTTAAGGTGGTTGCTTTGGATTCATCATTTCACTTAACGTTTTGACTATGTTATGCGTAGAGTAGGGAAATAAGCTCCTTAAAATGAGCATTTACTTTTTGCTTTTTTTTTCTTCTGTATTTAGGAATAATAATCTTTTTCTTCAGTTAAAGTTTCATTTTCCCATTTACTTTCTAATAAAGCAACTTAATGGTTCATTGGATTTTACAAAATTTTGTGCTACTAAGGTTGGCTTGCCAAGTTGAGAGGTTTTTACAGATTATTGAAACCAGAGATTCTATGGTTCTCACATGCTCTCCTTGCCTAAAGATCAGATCAAGCACGTGTCCCATAGTTGGAGCTAGATGTTACAAATTAAGCTGCACTAGGTTTGATTTCTAAACGAGCCACCAAAGATGAACAATCACTTGTTCAAAACTCGAAGTTCAGAAGTCCATGCAAGCCTTCCTAGGCCCTTTTTAAATTTTTTTTAGCGTGTTCATACCCCATGGGGAATTGTAATAAAATGAGTTAGCATGATGACTTTATGTAAAAGTTTGGCTTCTTAGGACTTATTTATTAATGCATTATTCTAGGGGGTTTTTTCCTTGTTAATTATTTTTTGTTTTTAAGCGATAGATAATTTTCGAGTTTTTCACCCAAACCTCCAAAGCTGAAATAATCGCCTTACTAATTAAGCCTTAGGAAGTTATTAAAACCTATGTGTCGATGTATATTACTATGCTAATCATTATTTTGAGTCATTATGAACATGTCTCAAGTCCTCCATAGGTTTTTTTTAATTTCCAGAATTTTTTTTTTAATTCCATATTTACAGGCCTATTTTTACTAAGTTAATTGTAAAAATGTAAAAAGTCATAAAAGTGTGGCTAGGAGGTGTTGAAAAACTGAGTTTTACTGCTTGCTGGTTTAAATGAACAATTTGTGTTTTTCACTTCAGCCGGTTTTGCATAGGCTTGAAGCTACTTAAAAATTTTGCCGAACAATTTTAAACACACAGTAAAATCAAATTACTAACAGGATGAAACAAATAAACATGCACACCATAAATTTGACTCAGAGATTTTTGGCTAATCAGCCCTGGAAAAACCCCCACGGGGAAAACCAGTCAGAGAGAGGAGAGATTTTTATTATTTTCTTCAGCAAAGTACAGGACAGAAAATGGTGAAAAAATACAACTTATCTCCACCGGCAAACTTTATCTCAAAGTCTGGAAATCAGTGCCCAGCAAACCAGCCGTACACCTTTCTTCTTCTTCCTGAATTAAATGCAGACCGTACAACCCAGAAAATTGTACCAGCTGATAAATGCACCGTACTGTCTCGATTTGCGTGCCAGCAAATTAATGCAGGCCGTACTGTAATAAATACAGGCCATACTCCCTCGAAATTTGTGCCAAATACAAGCTGTTCAATACCTCGATTTCTGTGCTGTAATTAATGAAGGTCGTACTCCAGGCCGTACCCTTGAAATCTGTGCAGACCGTACAGCATTTAATGCAAACTGTCTGTGCAATAAATGCAGTCCGTACCACTCTCAGGTTCAGTGCATAAACAATAAATGCCGTCTCGATTTCTGTGCTCACAAAAATCTCTTCAGCAAACTCAGAAAATCGGGCCCTCCTTCAGTAAACTCGACCTCCCTGCTCAGCTCTCTCTCTTCTCCTGAAAACATGAAAAGTAAAAACCCTTTTGCCTCCCTCAGCCTTTTTGTTTAACCTAAGTGGCCATCTTAATCCAACGGTGGAAAAAGAATCAATCCAATGGATGAGATTGAGTGTGAGTAAAAATCCCTTTTATTTAATTCTCATAAATAAAATTACTCACCCACTTAAATTTATCAAAAAGTGACTTTATTGTTATAAAGTCTCATTAAGTGACTTTTAATGTGAGGGTCACCTTTTTCCCTCTTAAAGTGACTTTAGGCAAAAATTAAAGTCACCTAGGGAACATCTGCCTAGGTACAAAAACTAACACTCCCTCTTACCGAGGAAGGTGTTCCGTACCACTCCCAACTTATCTCTGAAGAAGACGAACTTGCCCCTCCCCAAAGACTTCGTCAAGATGTCAACTACCTGCTCATTAGTAGAAATATGCCGAAGCTGAACTGCCCCTCTCTGAACGTAGTCTCGGATGAAATGGTATCTGATCTCTATGTGCTTTGACCTGTCATGGAACACTGGAT
>LPNX010208519.1:25656-174209 GCA_001517045.1 Pseudotsuga menziesii
CGCCTAACTCCTTGGAGGTATACTCACCCCCATTGTCCGACCTCAAGATCCGGATCTGTCTACCTGTCTGCTTCTCCACAAGGGCTTTGAACCCTTGGAAGACTCTCAATACAAGCTCGGACTTCTTGCTCCTCAAGAAGTAGATCCAGGTCTTCCTGGAGTAGTCATCTATGAAGCTAATGTAATACTCGAAGCCTGTCAAAGAACGTGATGACATGGGACCGCAAATATCAGAATGGATCAAATCAAGCACCCCAGCAGCTCTAGAGTCACTGCTCGGAAAAGCAGTCTTGGTGTACTTTCCCAAAGCACACCCCCTGCACACATCCTCTTGCTCAGTGCTGAACTCTGGTAAACCTGTAACCATGCTCCTCAGCAATCTCAGAGCTGGGTGATGTAAGTGGGCCATCCTCCGATGCCAAAGCTCACAAAGCTCGTTGTTGCTGCTATGTGCCAAAGCACACTGTGGCTAAAATAATAGCTTGTACATCTTTCCACACCTGACCCCGATGTCCATGGCACTGGACATACCTGTAGCCTTGGGATATACCTGTACTCTCCCATCCGAAAAGCACACCCCAAGACCCCTGTCCTCTATGGTGGAAACTGATACAAGGTTCTTTTTCAGCCCTGGAACATACAACACATCCCGTAGAGTCATGGGACTCATAGACTCCCTCTGAAATGTGATGGTCCCCCGACCAACAGCTCTCACAACGGTGTTGTCCCCAAGGACAACCTCCACATCTCTACCTGCCTCTAATAACTCTGAGAACACCTCACGAGCTCCAGTCATGTGGCTCGTGGCTCCACTATCAATGTACCAAGTAGATGAGGTGGATGGACCCCCCTGATGTCCTGCTAACAAGGAATGCTCACTGTCCTGATCCATATCTATGCTGGTGGCTAAGGTGACTCTCTCTCTCTCAGTCTGTCCAGCATAAAGGGAAAACTCCCTCTGAAATGCAACACTAAACTCATCAACCTCTGCTGAGGCTGCAGTCTGTTGTCCCTGCCCCTTCTTCTTCTTCTTGCTTGGACACTGTGAGGCATAGT
This sequence comes from Pseudotsuga menziesii, assembly GCA_001517045.1. Lineage (NCBI taxonomy): Eukaryota > Viridiplantae > Streptophyta > Pinopsida > Pinales > Pinaceae > Pseudotsuga > Pseudotsuga menziesii. The sequence goes on from LPNX010208519.1 coordinate 26,713, forward strand.
GTCCAAACGCCTGACAAGCATAGCACTTGATTTTACTCAAGTCCTTCTTCTGTCCACTCTGCTGTCCCTGCTGCTGGCTGCTGCTACTGCTTGGCCCCACCCTTCTTGGGACCCTTCTTCTTCTTACCCTTGGCTGCCAAAGCCACATCCTCATCATCAGCCCCTCTCTGAGAACTACTACCCTGTACAAGACCCCTCCTGGTCTCCTCCTGCACAAAGTCATCCCATAGTCTCTCCCAGTTAGGCAGGTTCTCTCTGCCCACAATAGCCTGCACAAAAGCACTCCAGGACTTTGAAGCACCGTTCACTGCTGTCCGCACAAGCTCTGTAGGGGCAACCTTCTCCCCAACTGCTGCAAGTTCATCCTGAACTGCAGAAATCCTAGTAAGGTAAGCTGTGACTCCCTCTCCTCCATTCATCCTGATACTCTTGAGTTTTTCTCTGAGAACCATTTTCCGGTTCTCATTAGAACTCTCATACAAGCTGGTTAGGGCTGTCCACATCTCATGTGCCCTATCCTTTCCTGAAATGTGAGGAATAATGTGATCTTTCACGGCATCAAGAATAATTCTTCTAGCTTTGCAGTCCAACTTATTGAAGGCTGTGAGGGTTGCTGCATCCGTAGATGCAGGAATGACAATGGGGTTTGCTGTAGTGTTCCTCACTATGCTCGGCCACAACTCATTCTCTTCAAGTAACAGCAGAATTCTAGCCTTCCACGGCACAAAATTCCCTGTCCCATCCAGCCTATCCTCCAACCTAAGTCCTGTAGCCATCTCAACAACAACTCAACAAAGTGCTGTTCACTGACAAAAGTAAAATAACAAAAATTTCTGAATGCTGCAAATTTCTGTGTGTCTGCAAAAATCACTGTTTCTGCGCCCTTTGCTCTGATACCATGTTGAAAAACTGAGTTTTACTGCTTCCTGGTTTAAATGAACAATTTGTGTTTTTCACTTCAGCCGGTTTTGCATAGGCTTGAAGCTACTTAAAAATTTTGCCGAACAATTTTAAACACACAGTAAAATCAAATTACTAACAGGCTGAAACAAATAAACATGCACACCATAAATTTGACTCAGAGATTTTTGGCTAATCAGCCCTGGAAAAACCCCCACGGGGAAAACCAGTCAGAGAGAGGAGAGATTTTTATTATTTTCTTCAGCAAAGTACAGGACAGAAAATGGTGAAAAAATACAACTTATCTCCACCAGCAAACTTTATCTCAAAGTCTGGAAATCAGTGCCCAGCAAACCAGCCGTACACCTTTCTTCTTCTTCCTGAATTAAATGCAGACCGTACAACCCAGAAAATCGTACCAGCTGATAAATGCACTGTACTGTCTCGATTTGCATGCCAGCAAATTAATGCAGGCCGTACTGTAATAAATACAGGCCGTACTCCCTCGAAATTTGTGCCAAATACAAGCTGTTCAATACCTCGATTTCTGTGCTGTAATTAATGAAGGCCGTACTCCAGGCCGTACCCTTGAAATCTGTGCAGACCATACAGCATTTAATGCAAACTGTCTGTGCAAAAAATGCAGTCCGTACCACTCTCAGGTTCAGTGCATAAACAATAAATGCAGTCTCGATTTCTGTGCTCACAAAAATCTCTTCAGCAGACTCAGAAAATCGGGCCCTCCTTCAGTAAACTTGACCTCCCTGCTCAGCTCTCTCTCTTCTCCTGAAAACATGAAAAGTAAAAACCCTTTTGCCTCCCTTAGCCTTTTTGTTTAACCTAAGTGGCCATCTTAATCCAACGGTGGAAAAAGAATCAATCCAATGGATGAGATTGAGTGTGAGTAAAAATCCCTTTTATTTAATTCTCATAAATAAAATTACTCACCCACTTAAATTTATCAAAAAGTGACTTTATTGTTATAAAGTCTCATTAAGTGACTTTTAATGTGAGGGTCACCTTTTTCTCTCTTAAAGTGACTTTAGGCAAAAATTAAAGTCACCTAGGGAACATCTGCCTAGGTACAAAAACTAACATGAGGTTGTTTTTTCCATGGAGATGCTCGTTTTCTAACTCAGAGCACCCACTTAACCCCTAGACCCACTTTCCTAAGTTTTCAAGTAATTATTTAACCCCAAAATTAATAATTACTCGAAAAACCCAAAAACCCAAGAAAAAATGAAACATTAAAAAATTCGGCAATTAAAAAAAATAAAAGATAATTGCCAAAAAAGAGTTGGGTGACTTGGAAAATCATTTTGGCAAGTAGTCGGGCAACACGGACAAGTCAGATGTTGCCAATTCTGAGAGTTTTTTGAGTTTGGAACTTTCCTCTCCAAGGGGGGGAGCACATCCCAAGAGAGATGGAAGTTTGGGTGATGTGGATGATTTTTGGTGATGTGGATTCCAAAGTTTTGGAAGTTGCTTCTCCTTTTTCTTTTATCCAACTCATTCCAACCTTTGTCCAACCCACAACCAACTCACTTGGAGCTAGCACATCCTTGAGGAAATGCATTCCCCTCTCCTTGCCAGATTTCTATTTAAGCAGGCAACCTCTCTTCATTCTGGACGGATGATTTGGGCTTTGAACCTCTGCTCTTGTATGTTATAGTTTATTATCATTGAGAAATAAAGTGAAGGCTTTGGAGGCATACTTGTGTCGGGCATCGGTGTGTGGTGAATTCTTATGTTATATGAGGTATAACTGTATCGGTTTCTTGCTGCATTCTTTTGTTGTTCTAACTGGTCTTTGAAGGATTAATGATAATTGGTAGAAGAGGATAAATAAGTAGTTTCTTATTTGTTTCTCTGAGTTATTTATGTGAGTAGATCTTAGATTTGTATGTTTTACTTGTTTGTATGCATACTATCTAGTCTTTTGCTTAAATACTCCCGGATATAACGCTTTGGTGTAGTATTGTTCAAGCTGTGCAGGGATATCTAGCGTGGAGGACTGCTGGTTCTTGTTTGATTCCACCACATCTCTGCGATTTGTTTTGAGAAGATTCAAATCCCTCCACTCTCTACTTGAGAACTCCATTGCTCAAGCTTCAAAGCTTTGGGGCATCTTTCTTTTCCTTCATCCGTCACATTAAGAAATTTAAATTTTTGGTTACTAGTTTTCATTTTGTGTATTCGAATCCCACTGAAATATTGAAATATCTTAGCTTTCTGATTTATATATGCAAATTTAAATATTTTTATCTGATTATTAAAGTTTTATTGTACAAGATCTGATTGCAAGCAAGTACTAGTTTGATTCTTAAAATATCCTATCTTTAAAGTACTTAAATGTTCTTGATCAAATTTTTATGTTTTAACCTGATTTCCCATCATATTTAATAAAAATTTGTTTGCTGTTTTGCAGCAAACATTGGTCTGATAAAGAGGGATTCTGGCGAAATTCTAAAGATCCGAGTCAAACCGGAAGCCCCTCTTCTCATACCTCTTCCATTGCCATTTATCAAAGCCCTTTAATTGTAAAAACTTGTTGTTCCTATTCTACAAAGGAACTCAAGTACTTGTTTCTTCTAATCATTGTAAAAAGAGAAGCAAGTGGGCAGCCAAGTGCCCACACCCCATCCCCCTAGGGAGGATTCACATTGTTTTATTTATTTTTCTTTAGTTTTTCCAATTTATTTTAAGTTCCTAAAGTAAAATTAATCAATCCGGTTGTGTTCTCGGTAACGAGAGTATCGGCATCGAGATTTAAAAAACTCACACTTAGCTTTAAAAAACTTAAAATATCCAAGCCTTCAAGGCCTCGAATGCTCTACACCGCTGCAGCTTGTCTAATCAGTTGGGTGTATCAGAAAGGGATACGAGTTACTAGATTTAATAGGAAAATCCACACAAATGATTTTCTCGAGAACTCGGGAGGTTGCAAAGGGTAACTACTACAGAGTCAAGGGGCTAAGCAGGTTCATCCTCGCCCCGTTGGACACTTGGTATTACCGCTTTAGCACTTTGTTCGAAGGGACTTGACTTGTTGGGCCAAACCCACAATTAACCCACGCCCTTAATTACTCAATTAATAATCTTAAAATTGACCAACTGAGACAACCGCAATACTTCACGAGACTTCACTAGCAACCCGTACACAAGCACTCCATTAGCAATGGTCTATTTTGGCAATCTTATTTATTTTTATGCTTAAGTTAATTTATGTGTTGTGTGGAATGTTATTTGATGTGCTAGTTATTTATATCATTTGCAGTTCATCTTAGTTGTGATATTTTATTTCATCTCATCTCCTAGACTAATTGTCTTGTTTCATAGTTTAAACACCATAGTTTATTTTACTAGGGACCACCCCCCTTAGCTTCGCTAGGAGAGAGCCTAGACAGAGGAGTCAAGATCAAGTGACAGCACTTGACTCTTGCTTGCCCCCAAGGTCGCACCTAGTGGCTTGAATATTTCTGCCACGTGACCCGATGTGTGAATTAGGCGGCAACAGGGCCAAAGCCCTAGATCTGCAGTAGCTGCAACTGCTGCCCTTGGAAAATGCGGCCTCGAGCAGCACACCCTCACGTTGGATTTTCTCAATTCTAGCTCTGTCAGTCGCTGGACACTATACTCTCTATGTAGCTCTTTGAAGAATGCTCTCTCAGTTATCTTCTTTGCTATGCTCGGATCTAAAAGTAGGAAAACATCCCTCGGCATTGAAAACATGCCCCGGCTATACAGCTTCGTCCTCACTCCTTAGAGGCACAACTCAACTTATCTGCTATCAGTTTGACGTTGACTGATCACAGAGAGTATTTCCTCACTCACTGAGGGAAAGCCACAAGACTCTGGGCCCTCTCTGCCCCCTCAGCAGATGTGCAGCAGCTCCCTCATGTCCCACACGTGTGACGTGTTGATGCTCACGTCCTCCATGATCTGGTCACTCTGTTGCTCCTGCTGCTGCTGCTCTTCAGTCTCTGAAGATGCTTAGTGGAGACTCTCTCTCTCACTGCCTTGATGATGGATCTCCTCACTCTTTGAGAATCTGATCCCTCACTACTCTCTAGAATATGTCCCTAGCTATCCCAGATGGTACGTCTTCCTTTGGTCAACTGCTACTCACAGCTGCTCTGATCTCCCGATGCACACAAAAGACAATAACTTAAGCACCCTCAATGCCTTTTTATAAGTCAACTTGAAATTAGGTCACCAAACGCTAATCAGGGTTCCAAAACCCTAATTTCACTTTTGGTGCGAAAAATCAAATTGCATGCATGCACTTTTTCATGTAACTGGAAAAAGTGACTAGATACATTGCATGTCTCCACTGTTGGATCCATGAAACATGACAGAGTGCATCTCACACTCTACCCTCCTTCCTGAGCTGATAAGTGCCTCCATGCTAGGCAGTGTGCATGGAGGACATCTTGAGTTACACCATAACTCAACACTCCCTCTTAACGAGGGATGTTCGACCATAACTGATGCCTGGATCCAACAAGTCCTCTGCTGCAATAAATGTATCATAAGTCTTGACTACCTCTGTTGCCCTCTAACCTGTAGTACTTTGATCCTCCTCCATCCTAGTGGTCTCGAGAGAAGCCTCCTGCTCTCTCTCAGACCACATCACTGATCCTGTGCTCAAACTCCCTCTGAGTTTTTGTTGTAGCAAACCTCTGAAGTTATCGTCAAGCTGATCAACTGATCGGTACCTGACCTCCCTATCTTGAGATGATTCAACTCGCTCCAGAGCTAAGTCCATCTCAGTCATCTCATCCCAACTCAATCTCTCGCTGGTACTCGAATGAGTATCTCGCTCATATCTCTGCTCAATGGACTGACTGTCCAAAGGATCATCAAAATTGGGAGCTTCTTGCTCCAACTCCATCTCAGAGTCTGATGAGGACTCTGACAACCACCTAGATGTACTTGAAGTAGGTCTTCCCCACACCACATACTCTCCATCAATTTTGTGGCCCATCAGCACTGGGTCAGCTCCCATGGGGTAAGTGAATATCAGCTGTCTTTGAAATACTACAGAGAATCTTGCATCATCCACAGATGATACTAAGAGTATGCTCACTGTCAGTCGTGGAATGTAAAGAACTCCGACTACCTCTATGAGTTCCCCACAATCTAGTAGGAACCTGACTCTTCCTACTCCTCAAATCACATGCTCTGTGTCATCATAATCTTTGAAGGTCTGCTCAGGAGTATCTTGAAGGAATATGGATGCTTCTCTCATTCCAGTCATATGGTTGCAGTGCTTGTAGTCCACAATCCATCTCTCAGCATTCTGCACCTCAGGCTGATCACTCTCATGGCTGAACGAAAGAGGCAAGTGAGAACTCCCTCTCAAATTTGTTGGTGAACTCATCCACCTCTTCAGCTGTTGCTACCTGCTCATTGTTGATTTTTCTGAGTAGCATCGAGAGCCATTCTGTTAGGAGAATGGGGACATTTGGTTCGTGACCACGGTGTAGACTCAACCCAGTGTTGAGTGACCATTCTGTCAAATGGTAGACATCTGGTCAGGGACCATTAAGTGGACCCACTCCAGTACTGGGGGGACTCAACCTAGAGTTGAGTGGCCATTCTGTTGAATGGTAGATATCTGGTCTGGGACCATGATATAGACCCAGCTCTGCCCTGGGTAGACACAACCCAGTGTTGAGTGACCATTCTGTTGAATGGTAGACATCTGGTCCGGGACCACAATGTGCACCAGTCTAGTACTAGTAGACTCAACTTAGTTCTGAGTAGCCATTTTTTGGGAGAATGGAGGCGCTTGGTTTGTTACCAAGTATTTGACCTAGGGTCAAATTATGCAGCCCATGGCTGAGGCACCTGGTCTATTATCAAGAAGGCACTGTAAGACCTAGACTGGGTCTAGGCATGTGTGACACTCTGACCCTTGATCTATGGGCTTTGTGTACTTTTCCAAGGATTAGCTACCCTTGGTTAAGTTACCCTAGTACCTAATCTAGGTGTCACATAGAGTGTGAAGATAAAAGCATTACTAACTCTCTTGGTTTATGATGATGTACTTTTGGAATAAAAAAGACCACAAGTAATGACCACGGGGACACTTGGAAAAAGGCTAAAGTCAAAAGTAAAAAATAAATAAGGACTTTTGGACCATAGGTGAAAGTTAAATTACATAAGGACTTTTTGGGTAAAAGTCAAAGTTATTAAAATGACCATTTTGGTAAAAAGGTAAAAGTGAAATTAGGAAAATAATAAAATATTATTATTTTATCTTTCCTAATTTTGGTCCACTTACAAGTGACTAAAGGCTATAAAAGAAGATCAAGTCAATTCATTATTACACACACACTTGCTCTCACAGGTATAGCTGCTCAAGGTTGAAGAAGAAAGCTTTGTGATTGTGCCCTAGCATGGATGAGTCTAGCTAGGGCATCATCATCCTCCATTGAAGACAAACCCTAAGCTAGGGTTTCTTATCTTTTCTGTCTTAAGGGTTTTACCAAACCCTCATCTTCAACCAAGTTCAGATCCGGCAACCATCTTCAGATCTAGGGCAACCACTTTTAGATCTGCACAACCACTTATCTTTGGGCAACTCTACATTCATCTTCGAGCAGCTAGTAAATCTTCTTGGACAGTCACCGAGTAGATCTGATATATTTTTGGGCAGTCTTGAATTTTTCTAGGCAGATCTGTTATATTTTTGGGCAGACTGTTTTTGGGTAGTCTTGAATTTTTCTGGGCAGATCTATTATATTTTTGGGCAGACTTTTTTTTAGCAATCTTGAATTTTTCTGGGCAGATCTTATATGTTTTTGGGCAGACTATTTTTGTGCAATCTTGAATTTTTCTGGGAAGATCTGATATATTTTTGGGCAGTCTTGAATTTTTCTGGGAAGATCTGATATATTTTTGGGCAGTCTTGAACTTTTCTGGGTAGATTTGATATATTTTTGGGCAGACTTTTGTTTTAGGCATTCTTGAATTTTTTTGGGCAGATTTGATATATTTTTGGGTAGACTGTTTTTGGGTAGTCTTGAGTATTTTTGGGCAGATCCGGAATTTTGGGTAACTAGGGTTTGAAACCCTTGTTCGGATTTTTTATTGAGAATATTTTATTGTAAACTGTAGTCAAACCCAGATTGGGGTTTGAGGAACTTTTTGAAGAATTTCCTAGGTCATCTCATTTACGAGATGAGCTACTAATGTTTTTTGGGGTTTTTATCCTTTGAAGGGTTCCCCAATGAAAAACTCTTGTGTCCATTGTGCTGATGTGATGAATGTTATTTTACTGCACTTGTTATCTGTTTAAGTTAATCCGCAAACTTTTAAGCATTTCTGCTAATGCTAAAATTCAACACTCATCCCTCTTCTCCTTATTCTTCTTTTTATGAGGGCATTAACCAGCATAATGCATGTACTCATTGCATGCAAAACATCTGACCTTACTCAGGTCTTTCTTCTTCTCACCTCTCTTGAACTTCTGTTTGTCCTTCGCAGCAAGTGCCACATCTTCCTCTTCTAGTGTTGTAGAAGAAGACCCCTAATTGTACCCTCTTCAGGTCTCCTCTTGCATGAAATCATCCCACAAGCGATCCCACTTGGGGAGGTTTTCTCTGGCAATTATAGATTTGACAAATACTGCCCATGATTTAATCAAGACTCAAACCATTCAGAGCTTGTCAAACTAACTCTCCATCCTCCACTTTCTCCCTCATAGCTGCCAACTCGTCTCTAACCCGAGTTATACGAGTCAAATAGGTGAGCTTCACCTCATCCTTGACCATCTTGATGCTCTTCAGTTTCTCACGAAGTACCATCTTTTTATTCTCATTAGAGCTTTTGTACAGTTTAGTCAGAGCATCCCACATCTCATAAGCATTGCTTTTTCTTGATATGTGTGGGATGACGTGGTCTTTAATAGCATCTAGAAGAATCCTCTGAGCCTTAATGTTCTTCTTTTCATAAGTTGCCTTTGCTGTAGCATATGAAGGAATAGTTACGGGATTTGCAGCCGTGCTCTCTACATTGTCCCACAACTCACTTTCTTTCAGAAATAACACAACTCTAGCCTTCCATGCATTGAAGTTTGAGGCCCCATCCAGTGATCTTCCACACGCAAACTGCTGGCCATCACCCTAGTCAACCTGGTTAAAAAATAAACTGTCAAAAAAATGAGTAAAAACTCAAGTCTGGCCATTACACGCCAAGATCTAAAAGATCTATCTCAGATCTATTTCCCAGCTGAAACATCTGATCTCCACCAACTCAGATCTGATACCTGCACTAGATCTGGGTAGATCTGATCTCTATCCTGCTGAAACACACTAGATCTATCTAAGATCTAAACCCCAATAATCAGATCTGATAGATATGACCTCTACCAACTCAGATTTGACACCTACACTGTGGATCTTGGTAGATCTGATCTCTATTTGTTGATACTAGCTAGATCTATCTCAGATTTAGACTCCTACTATTTAGATCTAGTAGATCTGGTCACCCTCTCCGCGGATTTGAAAGTGATTTCCCTCTTCTGACCTCTAACGAGGCTCTGATACCATGTAAATTTTTCTCAAAGGTCTCCACTCGCTCTGAGAAGTCAGGATAATCAAATTGGCAGCAATATTCACTAAATCAATATGAACACTACTTCAAACTATTTAGAACTTGCAGCACAAGAAAATCCTTACTCAATCAAGCAATCACATGAGACACAGAATTTTACCCTGGAAACCCCAATGGGGAAAACCAGCAAACTGTGGGGCTTTCTACTTTCTCGAGCCCAGAGAAAATAAATAAATATAGAAGAGGAACATAATGGGTTTAGATCCAAGTGGATGAACCTAAAGGGCCAAAGCCCTGTATTTGCAGCAGCTACAACTACTGCCCTTGGAAAATGCGCCCCCCAGCAACACATCCTCATGCTGTATTTTCTCAACTCAGGTTATATCAGTCACTGAACACTGTACTCTCTATCTAGCTCTCTGAAGAATGCTCTCTCAGTTATCTTCTCTGCTATGCTCGAATCTGAAAGTAGGAAAACGTCCCCAACACTAAAAAAGTGCCCCAACTGTACAGCTGCGTCCTCACTCCTCAGAGGCACAACTCAACTGATCTGCTTTCAGTCTGACTCTGACTAATCATAGAAAGTCTTTCCTCAGTCACTGAGGAAAACCCATAAGACTCTGGGCCCTCTCTGCCCCCTCAGCAGATGTGCAGCAGCTCCCTCGCGTCCCACACGTGTGACGTGTTGTTGCTCACGTCCTCCACAATCTGGTCACTCTGTTGCTGATGCTCTTCAGTCGCTGAAGATGCTCAGTGGAGACTCTTTCTCTTATTGCCCTGATGATGGATCTCCTCACTCTCTGAGAATTTGACCCCTCACTGTTCTCTAGAATACGTCCCCATCTATTTCAGATGGTACGTCCTCCTTTGGTCAACTGCTACTCACAGCTACTCTGATCTCTTGATGCACACAAAAGATAATAACTTAAGCACCCTCAGTGCCTTTTATAAGTCAACTTGAAATTATGTCACCAAACCCTAATTAGGGTTCCAAAACCCTAATTTCATTTTTGGTGCCAAAAATTAAATTGCATGCATGCACTTTTGCATGTAACTGGCAAAAGTGACTAGATACATTGCATGTCTCCACTGCTTGACCCTTGAAACATGGCAGAGTGTGTCTCACACTCTACCCTCTTGATTGAGTCGATAAGTGCCTCCATGCCAGGCAGTCTGCATGGAGGACATCCTGAGTTACACCATAACTCAACATGACAGCCTGTCTCAAGTGCCTCAGTGCTCCATGGTATAAGTGTGCCATCCTCCTATGCCAAAACTCACCCCAACTACTACTGCTGCTGACTAGAGCCTTTGTAGGCTTAAAGTGTAGTCTGTACATTTTCTCGCTCCTGATGCCAATCACCCTATCCAAGCTTCTATTCGATCCCTTTGGCCTAATATACACTCTATGGTCTTGGAACTTCACCTGATATCCCTTATCCTCCAGAGTGGAGATTGAAATGAGGTTTTTCGTTAATCTTAGAACATATAACACATCAACAAAACAGAGGGGTTCCCTAGGCTCCCTCTGAAATGAAACAGTGCCAACTCTCTACGCCTGATACCGCGCATCATCACTTAGCTCAATGTGGATCCCTGTTCCACCCTCTTGCAAGTCTCTGAAAACTCTCTTCTGTCCAGTCATGTGACTAGATGCTCCACTATCGATGTACCATATATTGCTCCTTATGGTGCTTGCCATGCAAACTATCAAGCAAGACTCCTCATTGAAGTTCCTGCTGAACTCATCCACCTCTGTGGATCCAGCCATTTGAGTGTTACTCTTCCTCTTCTTGTCTGGGCATTGGGAGGCAAAGTGTACCTGCTTGTTGCAGATAAAACACTTGACCTTTGATACGTCAAGGTTCTTCTTACCATCCTTCTTCCTCTTTGCCTTACCCTTGCTCTTCCCTGTAAGGGCTAGAGCCTCCTCATCCACAATCTGTGGGGCACTGCTGGATGAGCCTGATCCTTGACCCATGCAGATCTCCTCCTGCACAAAGTCATCCCACAATCTCTGCCAATCAGGGAGCTTCTCCCTAGCCACCACACCTTTGACAAAGGTGTCCCATGGCTTAGAGAAGCCATTGAGAGCTATCCGAACTAGCTCCTCATCCATTGTCTTAGAGCCAACAGCTCTAAGCTCATCCCTGATCTGTGTGAGCTTCATGAGATAAGGCACCATTCCTTCTCCCTTGGCCATCTACACAACACCATCTTCCGGTTCTTGTTCTTGCTTTGGTACAGACTCTCCAAAGTCGTAAAAATCTCTGCTGCGGTCTTCTTCCTGGAAAGGTGAGGGACTATATGGTCCTTCACTCCATCCATGATAATCAACATGGCTCTGGAATCGATCTTCTTCCAAGCTATCAAATCTATTGGATCTGTGGGTGCAACTTTTGTGGAGTCAAGGTGCTCCTCTGTATCATTCACATCCAGGATCCTTGTGATCCTTTCTTTCCAAGTAGGAAAGTTTTGTGCCCCTTGGACTCTATCCTCAACTCTCAACTGTGCGACCATACTGAAGTGTACCTGTCAAACCCTAGATCTCCAATCTAGGTTTGTGTCTTCAATAGATTTGCCCTTGATCTGTCACTGTTGCTGCAAATTTCTCAGCTTTAGCTCTCCAGAGCTTTGATACCATGTAAATTTTTCTTTAATATTCAAACTAGGGCTAAACAGTGTATTCAAAATCTCTACTGATAACCACACATGAATATATTTTACAAGTATGCAGCGGAATATAAACGACTGAGAAATAAATCACATCACATCACAATATTGAGACTATTATTTTGGGTATGGAAACCCCCGGAAAAACCCAAGATGGGAAAACCGGTGCAGCGGTCAGATATAGATTTATTATGAGAAAATATGGAACTTTTACAATCACTGCTAATCACTCAAACCTGGTGAAGCAATACCTGGCAGAATCACTAGACAAACCCCAACACCCCTTTGCGTGACTGTATGGCCAGCTGTATGGCCTCCCACACCTGCGGATCTGTACGATAGTACAACTGTTGTACAGAATCCATACGGTCTGTACGACCTTCCTCTGCAGTTGCTCCTTGTCGATCCGTACGGCCCTCGTCCTGCCTAATAGCTTGGTGATCCTGTTTGCTCGCTCCTCCGTCTTCCCAGCTAAATACTTTGTCTGACTTTCTTTCTCTGTCTGTATCTTGTCTCTGTCGGAATACAAGTATGTGTCCTCTCCACCAATTGATCTTTCTTTTATAACTTTAGGTAAAGCGAAAACCTTAATTTCACTTTTATTTAAAGTCAATAAATAATTAGATCACTTTAATTTATTTTCCAAAGTAAACTTAGGAAAAGTAAATTAAATACAATTGGTTTCATGATTTAAGTCTTCTGCATGCAAGGACACATGCATGCAGGAAGACCTTCCTTGTTGGTGCTATTTTATCTAATCATGAAAAAGGCGGCATCGGCAAAAAGTTAGCAAGGGTCCCGAATACAACTTCTCGGCAACATCAGCGAAAAAATCGGGGAAAATTGGCAAAAGTTGGCAAACATTAAAATATACAAAATACATTCATTTTTTTAAAAATTTTTAACATTTAAAGCAACAATAACATCAAATAAACACATTGGAACATAAATATGGAGAAAGCATTGATATATATCATCATCATGTATGTAACACCCCGGTTTTGACCCCATGGTATTAAATTGCATATGATGTAAATATTGTATTAAATCATGGTGTGGAGCTCAAGGCAAAGGCCCCACAATGGATTTAGTGTCTTATGTATCGACAATTAAAATCAATGCCAATGGTTTATGTGCTAGCCAGACACAATCTGTTTGAGACACCATGTAAAATGCTACATTAATAAAATACCACGACTAGCTACGTGTCGCAACGTTAAAGAGATGGGGGCATGGTTTCACAAGGAATAGGGAGGGGGAATTATTCAAACCTTTGATCCTATGGGAAAATGGCCAAATGTCAAAGGGAAAACCATCAAGTTGTCAACCACCCTTTTTGTCTTTTATGCCCAGTCATCTAAAATTGGTAAAAGAAGTTATTACCTTGGGATGGGAAAGGTATGCGGGTCAAATTCGAATTCGGGGAGTTACCCATTTTTGGAAAATGATTTTTTTGCTTCTTGGGCAAGTAAATGCTGGGAAATGCCTTCCCAAGCCATTATTCACCCATGTGTTTGCTTCCTCACGTAGCTGGAGATAGTTGGGGCATTCTCTCTCATGTTTTTGGTGGTTTTCTTCATTCTTCCCATGGTTGGGAATTCGATTTGGGCAATACTCAGTGGTTGGGATCCTCCCTGGGTGTTTTTGTTGTGGTTTTCCTCATTGTCGTAGCTGGGAAATCTCGTTTTTGTTTTGTCCAGTGAATGTGCAACATTGATTCACGTTTTGGGGGTTTCAAGAGGTTGTTTTTGGTCTTCCTCAGGAAGCTAAGCTTGTTGGGCATTTTCCCCATGATTTCTTGATGTTTCCCTCACTGTTCCATGCCCATAAATTCGTTTTTGAGTTTCTTAGTGGTCAGGGAACCAAGATCTCCTGTTTTGGGTGTGAATGATGGTCATTTTTGCTCCAGTAATGCTGAAAGACGTTTTCTGAGATCAGATTTCGATTTGGGGGTTTGTGGTGGCCGGATCTGCATAAGAACGTTTCCTAAAAGCATATTTGATGTTCCAGGGTGTTGTTCCCCTCATCCATTTCGTTTTGGTTTCCCATAAACGTTTTGCTCATATCCAGCAGTTGTGTGTGTCTATGTTTTGATTAATTGGTTGATTGTGTGTTTGATGCAAAGTGTTTGCTTGGCTGAGTAAGTCCAAGAGACCCATCTGTTAGAGGGCATGACAGTGTTTTGGGTGTGATTGTTGGCTTGGCTGAGTAAGTCCAAGGAACCCTTATGCTATTGGCTTATTTTCCTAGTAGCTTGATAAATCCAAATGTATTTTTGGCTTGCCTAGGTTTGATATGTATTCGGCTATGTGTATGAGCCTGTTGTTCCTTAGTTCCTTGTGGAATCATGCCCAACTTGGGGGTGGCAGTGATGCTGAGAGATTGATGAGCACACTGGCCTATGGTTGGGTGGAACGTTGCAGCGACGTAGCTAGTTGCAGGACAACGCAATTACAAGATAAGTATTTACTTTTATTCTTGTGATTAATTTCTGCAAACTATTTGTTCTATAAATTAATATGAGCATGTTGAATGTTTGAATGCTTGAATGGATGTTATTGCTTCCGTTGTATATTGCATGTTTTATACTCCTGTATATGTTATTAATTCAATGCATGTTTATGTTTTTATGTTCATGGGGCTATCTTGCCCGTTTGACAGCATCAATAACGTAGTCATGTCTTCTTCATCGTCGGTACGAGGGGTGGGGACGTGACAATGTAGTCATGCCAAATGTAAAATGATACATCAAAGTCGACACTGTATCATGAAACATCATAGGTGTCCAATCAAGGACTCAAAAGTGGATAACCAATACAACATGACATCACATATATAAATGTATCCGAGGAAAACTAGCATTTAGCTATCTAATATCAATGCTCTCTTCCCAAGTTTTCCATTTATATTTCATATTTTTCCCTACTCCAATGATTAGGTTTATATAAGTTTTTCATAAATGCTTTTTATTTGTCCCTCCATCTTATGACTTAAACCTAATTTTTGAAAGGTATATTTTATTGATTTGGTTTTCAGCCATTAAACGTATTTCTTGTTTTGTATTGGTGATAAATCATAGATGTATTTTTCACTCCTCCCAAAAATTGAATTTCCGACATGAGCCTCACATTTAGCCCTAACTCATCTACCACTTGAAACGTTGCTCTCTTTTTCCTACAATGTGCTATGATGATCAGTCAAAATATGTTTGCTCAAAAAAATCCCTAATAGTGAAAAAAGTAATTCAATTACCATTGTGATCTTTGATAAACAGATACATATTTTGTATAAATTATCCTTGCATGGTTTGATCTTCAAATACAACAAAGTTTTGAAATATTTATATGGTAGAGGAAAGGTGCTAGTATACAACAAAATGACTAAAATGACAAATTTTTGAAAAATTAGCCATTTTAGCAAAAATGGAGACTTTTTGGAAAAAGTCGGGAAAAGTCAGGACATTTTGGAAAAAGTCGGGACTTTTTCAAAAGAGTCGGGTCTTGTCATTTTAGGACTTTTTGGAAAAAGTCGCGATTTTTTGGAAAAAAAAAGCAACTTTTTGAAAAATTAAAAAGTAGCAATTTTTTCTAGCCAATTTTTTCGTCTTAGGGAAAAAATCACGACTTTTTAAAAAGTCGGTGATTTTTCGGAGATTTTTCAACACTCATTTTAACACCAACAAATCTCAAGCAAAAAGAAAGAAAAAACAAATTAATACATACCTGAATAGAAACAAAGATGTACTAGATGCCAAGATGGAACCCCACTCCACAAAAAATTCGCTAATAGCAATGGAAAATTTGTTTTTTCCCTTATTCTCTTTTTGAAAATCGCCTAAAACCCCATGGACCGCTTCCTCAACAATGCCAAATGCCAAATGAACCCAAAAAAATGAGTTGCGGCCTCTTTGTTTTTCATTTTGGCGTATTTTTCTTTAGCAGGCTGACACTTTCTATCGACTCGAGATATTTATCAAATATATAGCAATTTATTGAATGTGTCACAATATTTTCATATGTCGGAAAATATCGACTTGCGATATATCGCAATACGGCTGATATATCGGCGATATATTTAACTATGGTTTCAGATGCACAAATAGGTTTCTAACCAAATAATGGATCGTGATAATGGCATTGAAGTCCTTGAGAGCCGACTCCAGATACTTTAAAAGACGATAGAACCAAAAACCTGTCTCGGCCTTGAAAGATAAACAGTCAGAAATAAATCTGCAGCATAAGAATTTGAAAGATGCAACTACTTCCCATTAAAAATCTCTCCAAAAAGCAAGTTGATGAGATGTTTGCAGCACCATTTTAGAATATAATTGGGTTCTCTTCGTTTGCAGCACCGTTTTAGATATCTATTAACATTGTTTTACACGAGAAGAATGGTCACAAGGGTTCAGTCCAGATGGTGAAAGTCCTGAGTCTCTGTCAGGTCTCACAACACTAGTCCCCACTCTATTCTAGATATCTCTGCTAATTGTCCCCATGTTAAAAGTTAAAGTGGGACCCTTATGCACTTTGCCTCGTCATCAACCAGCCCATATGTGCCCTTCTCCTTCGGCATGGTCACAGTCTTCCTGTTTCTTTTATTTATTATGGATTTCTATTAAAAAGTGTACACACCATATTCTTTCCAAAAATTCAATTTTCAGTGTTTTAGCATAACATTTTAACTTTTATTTGAATTCTAACGAGTGTTTATATGTTTCAGGTTATTGCAGTGACACGGAATACTATTTGCAATAGTGGAATGGAGACCCTTCCTCGTGGATTCAAACTCATATATTATGTTTGTATTTTTATTTACTTCTGGGTTTTTTCCACTCCAGTTGTATCTCTGGTTTTTGGCAGCTATTTATACATTTGTATCAATTGGCTTCATGTTCATTTTGACGAAGCCTACTCTTCTCTCCGTATAGCAAATTACAAGTCTTTCACTAGATTTCATATCAGCCCCACAGGGAATCTTGATTGCTACACCCTTGCTGTTGACAAGGTACATTCATTCTCTCAATAAATTTTATAAATTCAAATTTTTATTTTTGTTTCTAATAACTTCAAATTAGTTGTAATGACTTTAAATCATTTTTGCCTAGCTTGTTAAGAGTTCACCTTGATATACTAGTCTCAAAGTGGTAGTGTGTACAATGAGCAGGTTCCAAGGGAATGGAAATTGGATTCTGAGTGGGAAGCTGAACAGAAGAAACGACTTCCCTCTCATCTTAGACAGCATCCGAGCAAATGGATTCCAAAGTCGTCTTATTCAGATCTTAACTCTACATTGCGAATCATTGATCATTTTGTTATAGAAAAATAATCTTAATTAAATTATTCAAATGACATAATTATGTGTACCATTTTTTCCACACTGTGCTTGTTTTGTTTGAGTCATTTTGAGGTTCCATTGCCCCTTTATGTGGATTTGCTCCTTTCTGGTGCTTTGTCCCATTTTTCTTCTTCTTTTTGATATGCTATTTTCCTTCTTAATCATTTTTGGCATTGAAGGAATTGCAAGCATAAATATTTTCTGCCAATGACGTTCAATTATGTTCACAAGATAATAAGCGAAATGACACAAGTCCAAATATATGGTATTTTCCTTTTTAACCTTTTTTGGCATTGAAAGAGATACAATCATGAAGTTTTGCTGCTAATGCCGTTCAAGTATGTTCACAAAATAATAAATAAAATGACACATCCAAATATCTACGTATTGTAGGCATAGATGCTATTTTGACAAAGTTCAAAGATGGTGCACGTTTCTTTCTCAGCAATGTCTATTTCTCTTTACTGTAATGAATAAATCCATGTTTTTGCAGTGTCTAGTTGGCTGAAAAAATAACACCCTTTGATTGATACAGCTCCAAGTATTCATGGTTATCTCCAAAAGTTTAAGAAACAGTAAGCTCTAGCAGATAAGTTCTTGCAATTATTGGTTAAGCCTTAATATATATATATATAATCAGGGAATCAGCAACTGGGGCCGGGCTTGTACTTGTGTGACACAGGGTTGATTCCCATCTGCTACACCTATGCCCCTAGGTGCACCCACACAGCCCTCAACATGGAGCACAGGCAAGCCGAGGTTTGAACCCGTGATGTTGTAAGGAGTGCCTTAACAGTACATTATATCGCCACTTAGTCTACATTCATGGGGGCACACAAATGGGGTATATTTACTTGGAAGTAAAAATATGATTTGCATGGTACCACTTTACAGATGAAATCATCATACAATGAGGAATACACTCAAAGCATGTTTAGTTACTGATTTGTTTAGGCTAAGGTAAAATATTGTTGGCCTTATAAAGAGTGAAAAAAGTTGTCTTGTTGCATCCTGTGTAAAACAAAAAGGTTATAAGAATTTAGCTTCAAATGATATCTACAATCTATGTTTCTGAATGCTCTTTTTCTTTACTCGTGACAATTAGGTTGAGACAATGCTACTGTAGTAATCACTAGATTCTAAATGTTAGGTATAGTATAATCCACGTTGGAAAATCTGCGAATTTGTAACGGTATGTCGATGAAGGCCAGACACATCATATCAGGGCCAATTTGATGCTTATTTTGGAAATTTTGTATATTGCAATAGATAGGCCTAACTCTTTTGCTTATCAAAATATCAGTAGATAGGGTGAATTTCTCTTATTTTCTCATACAGTGGGGCAAGTCATGATCATCGGACCCGAGTTTTGTGTTGCTGATCAGATATCTTGGCCTGTATTATTCTATACTGCGTTGATAAAAAAATACTATTAGTTACCAAAAGAAAATTGCTTATTTGGCAGTCTAGCCATTTTGCTATGTTTTCCTGTTTTACTTTTGAAATAGTTTATTAAGCTAACAAGGATGCCTTTGGCATCATAATGAAAAAGTGTCATATTGCACTCTCCATTGTTTTTCCAAGAACAATTTTAGAAAACAATTCTGAAGTTATGCCGGATTCTAATAAAGTATTAGAGGATCCTAAAAATTTGCCAAGTTCCCTATTTTTAGAGAGTACCAATTCCTTAAAAATATTTCCTTCCTGGAATCTACATTAGTCTCTTAATTTGTCAACTAGAAACCTAGATTTGCTAAAGTGAAAAGTAGTTTTCATTCTTTATGCAGGGATCCAAGTGCCATTCTGCAGCAATGTGTAGTCTGATACGAATGAAAGATAATTTTAAGGAATATGATATATTTAAATTAACATTAATAATATTAATCAAATAAATGACAACCCTTCATTTTTGTGACTAGTCAATATACCATTAATATTGTTTGTTCAGTCTATCGACTCATTCATTTATCAATTTAATACCATCTTATATGGATTTCAACTATTTTTCATTCCTATGTTGAAGACTTTGTTGACTACATTGGTATCACAGCCCAACTTGCGCCAATATTATGGGGCATAGTTATCAGAACCAGACCAGTCATCAAACCGGCTGACACTGAGAACCATAACCGGAGAAAAACTGAAAAAAAAACAGTTGACCAGATTACAAATAAAATATTCAAAAGTATATAGATATCCATCAAAATTCAAACCATTATATAAAAATATGCAAGTATATCCATCAAAATTCAAACCATTATATAAAAATATGCAAAGTTTCTCATGTATATAACAAGAGTTCATGCAACCGAAATAGCACAGAGTGTAATCCATATCTGAAGATTATGGACTAAAGTACATCAATAAAAAGACTATAAATGGGTTGTATAGTGAAAATTTAAGCATATAATTATGTCAAAACTCTAAAGTCTACACTCTACAACTAATCATAATAGAATTAGTTGAATCCTCATACCCAGAGTCAAAGTCATTATCTACATCTATGTCCTCGACTAAAGCAGGCCAAGAATAGGGAGTTTAAGGTTGGCTTGATTCCCATGGGCATGAAGCCAAAGGCACCTGTCGAACTCCAATGTTTAGATCCTCTGGTTGTGTAAGTGTGTCCAAGTCCATCCAAGATAGATCTTCATTATCAAATGTTGCGAGTTGACTCTCCATAACTCAATCTTATGATGGATTAATATCATCCATGCTACTTGATTCAGGGGTCTTGTTCAACAACTGGTTGCGTGTCAATCTAAGGTTGCATTGAACATGGTCCATATCATTCAAATGTTTTTCTTCTAAATAGTTTCTCTCTTTGGTATGTACACACTAAAAAACATTCCAATTTCATTCACATTCATTTCATCATCCTCATCATAGAAACTTAGGAAATGCACTTAGGGGTGTAATATGAAATCTAGATGAAACAAGTAAAATTTGTTTCTACATGAAAATCTATCTAATGTAAATATGATAGAAACTCTATAAACGGATAAATATATAATTGAATAATTGAAAAGTGATGATATTGCAATGAGAATGATACTTGTATAAATAACCATGTTGGATGCTCTTTCGTAAAGAGACATAACCCTTCATCAAGGTGTCTTTTCATTAAGTATTAGTTATTCAATTATTAATATTTATTAATGCTTATTTATTTTATATCTTGTTAATTACATTGCCTCTCTCTTTGAATTGATTTGTCCTCAAAGCAAAATTATGGAAGACGTTATCCCTTATTCTTGCCAATAACGCTAAAAGAAGCAAAGAGTCAAGGAAGTTCTATCAAAAAGATCCCCCACGAGTCGGGGGTTATGAACCAATTTGCCAAAAAAATATTGTTTAGAGACAGTAGCATATCTAATTATCATCAGAAATAACAAGAAGATTAGAGACCTTGTGAATGGCACCCAAAAACTAGAACTTAAAAATATTGTTTAGAGACACTAGCGGATCTAGTCATCATCAAAAATAACAAGAAGATTAGAGACCTTGTGAATGGCACCTAGAAACTAGAACTTGACAGTCTATTAGGAAACCTTCATTCTAGTGCGTAGAGATCGCAAAAAAACCAGCTGGGAGGTCGAGGGGCTTGTTGAGGGTGCCTTGCTGAAATGTTAGACACTGAGAGGGGGGTGAATCAATGTGAAGCCAATTTTAAAACTTTTCTTAGCTTGTCACAATTAACTATCAATTCATCATTCTACCAATCTCATAATCATTTCATAAACATATTATAAGCATTTGAATCATCAAGAACCATAACACAAAAGAACATAACACCATATAAATTTGTAATCTTTTTATATTAGTTTTGGTCCGGCTACAACCGTGAGGTAAAATCAGCACCTACTCTGCATTCAGGACCCTGCCTAGTTTTCTTAGACCCTGCTAAGAAGAGTTTGAGGTATCCTAACCTCAAAAGCAAGACAAGCTTGCTTTTACTATTAAGGCTGACTGTCACATCATATCAACATCACCTGTTTCTTCAATCTGTTCTGTTGTTGGTCAGTACTGCTGATCATCTGATCATCACTCTTAACACATCGCTGCAACACACTTTTCAATCTTCTTTGTTCATCAACACTGCTCATCATCTCTACTGCTGGTCATAGGTCTGCTCATCAATCTACTTATCAATACCGCTGCTCATGAACCTCTTGTCAATCTCTGCTCATCAATGTTGCAGGTCATAGGTCCGCCCGTCAACACCTCAATCCACTTTCCAACTCAATCAACTGCTGCTAATCATAAATCAGTTATGTTGCTCATTGTCATCAACCTGTCAAACCTGTTGTTCAAGTATGTGCTCACATGGATCTGTTCTAATTCATGTAACTCTGCTGATGCCAAAAACTGCTCATAAACCATGCTCAACTATCAATGAAACACAGGGATAGATATGTCCTCGACAAAACTTCATCAATCATTAGCCCTCATAAATTCATTGTACCACAGCTCTGCCCCAAAACTCATCTGTTTGTTAAGGTAATTAGTCCTCCCAATCTCCATCCTCTGTCAATACACTACACAGATGATTTCAGACCTCTGTCAATAAACTTTTCAGACCTCTGTGATTTAAGGCAAGTTCTTTGCAAGTCTTTCTTAACCCACAGTGACTATGCAATATTCAAAACAACTGTATAAATAACATAGTTGGGTCTCCACAAAATCTCCTTTAGTAAATAAGAAGCAAACCTCGGATCTATGACATCAAACCTGGAAGATACAGTGAAGTATGGCAGCCAGAAATGAAAGTTCCCAGGTAATAGATAATCACAACATAAGCACCCAGATTTATAAGAAGATGTATAATGATGAGTTTGCGATCTCATACTAGGAGATTATAGATCCGGGAGAATTTGTGTTTGGCCCCACACTTGATCAAGGTTAGTTCCAACTGTACTGCTACAGGATTCACTTCTTCAAATTGCGGACAGACCTAACATAGTTTTGCCATTCACTTCTTTCTCCACAACTCTCTTATTATAGTTTTGCCTATGTCAAGACACTGCTCATGTCATCTGAAGCCCTCAACTTGTTATTACTGTCATGCCAAGGCTATTATGATATTTGTCACTGTCATACAGGTGTCTGTTAATCAAGATCATCATCAAGGTCTGTCAAACATCAAGTCTGCTCAGGTCAACAAAACTCAGTCTCTGTTCATGTATTGTTCATAAGGATTTGTCAATGCAAATGCTGCTCATGAATCATATCAACCAATTGCTCTAAGATGTGTCATACATCATACTTTAACAAAGATACACTTAACATTTCTTCTACCTACCTGGTATGCTTCCTGTGATTGTTTCAATCTCAATCACAAATGCAACTCAATCCATTACTGTTGTCATCAAGCTATGTCCAGTCATATTGTAGGTGACTTCCAATCTTAGCTCTATCTCTGTCTAAGGCTTAGAGATCTTTCTTCTCTGCTGCTTTCATTGGTTGTGCATCAAAACTTTGGACTCCCTACCTGGGATATGTATATGCTTCAAAGGACTGTCCTGTAGATGACCTCAACCAAGAACCGTGAATAACCTTAGAAAGTTTGTGCATGCTTCAAGAATTCGGGTTCAGCTTCAGTCTGTTCACTCTCCAAACAACTCTCAAAGAAGTCTTGTATGAAGACTCAACCATAAAATTCGGACTGTGTAGACATCAAGTTCAATCTCTGTATTTCACTCACCACTGTGAATGTACACTGCTGCAAAAATCCAAGCCTCCCACCTTTCAAACAAATTTGGGTCTGCAAAATAAATCTCAGACACAGTTCATTTGCTGCCTCAGTCCACCGTGACCTCAGTCAAGCTTGCGAGCTGACTTTTCTTTTGCCTTCGTTAGATAGACCCCATGCAAGTCCAAAAGGACTGCTGTAACAAAAGAAAAAAAAAAGGAAGAGGACTGTCTTGACTGCTGCCTCTGTTGACTTGGTGAAAGATACAAACAGGTGTTGCTGCAAATAGTCACCACCGAGAGGCAATAAAACAAGATAAACTTTGGGTCTTCTCCTTGTGACTGTAATTCAGGTCTGCTCCTCCTGTCTATAACTCGGGTTTGTTTTTCTGTTGCTCCACCGTAGACTACTGCCACTTTTCTCTGCAAAAAAAAATTGGAGTCACTGCTCCTTTATATTACCTCAGTCCAACAGCTACAAAAAAACTCAGAGCAACTCCTTCGAATTTTTTCTTAGCGAAACGTTAGGGCATCATCATCAAATACAAAGAAAATCAGACTACTGCAAAAATTTGTTGGCTGCTCCTGCTATTGGTGGCTCTCACAAGCTCACTGAAAGACCCTGAAAATCAGAGAAAAAGGAAAAAAAACTTTCATCTTTTACTGCGGCTGTCTCAGTAGACTGTAAATTTCGCTGCCACAGTGGACTGTTTCCTTACAAGAAATTCAGAGCAAATGTCCTTCATCCAAATTTTTCTTGTCAAATGAAGTCGTTTAGATGGGTATTTATAACAGTTTTCCATAATGTTTTCAGGCCGACTTGTCAAAAAAAATATTTTTATTTTTAATTTTCTTTCTGGAGCCGACTTGTTACAATAAACAATTTATTATTTTGTTTTTATTATGTGTTTTATTTTGTCACACAAATCTTCTTCAATGGTCAAGCCTTAGGGTTTGTTGACCATACTCCATCAAGTTCACCACAAGCTTTCAAACGTAAGAGAACCATCAAGTGCAAGGGTTTGTCTTTATAAGCCATGTCATCATTATCATGGGGTTGCATAGGGCTTCCCATGCCATGTGCAAGGTGCCATCATGGGGGGTGCCTTTATCTTTATTTTTCCCTAGAGCCATCTCCAAGGGTTCCAAGACCCCAAATCCCCACACCATCTTCATTTCTTCAAGACAATTAAACCATCTAGTGTGTGCGTCAAAAGGCTTCTTTAAGGCTTTCTTTATCACGCAGGAGGCATCATGGGCTTCTTTAACCACCTTCACCACACCAGGAGATCCTCAAGGGTCAAGATCCATCATGACATCACCTGTGGGGTTGTTGGGTCTTCTTCTGGGGTACAATGACACCATCATAGCATAAATGACCACAGAATGGGTCATTAATGCTTCTCCAACTCATCTAGGGCTTCTCCAACTTTTGTACGGTCTTCAAGACCATCTTCAGGGTCTTCAACGCCATCAGCAGGGTCTTCAATATCTTCAACTGGCATCAAGATCCAGCCTTGTGGGTACAGGGACCTTGTCAACTGGGTACAAGGTGCTTCAAGGCACAAACCCACTCTGTTAGGGGTCTAGACATTGCAGGTGGGACTTGGTGGCATCAATGACATCCTGTGGGGCCACTGCAAGTCCATATTGGCATCAATGACAATTTCATCAACATGAAAGGCTTCCCAGTTAATTCCCTAGCCAACGCATTTGACTTGGCATTGATCCTCTTGTTCGCAACTAGTTGATTGTGTACCACCCAGGGAAACCCCTCCTCCAATCTACCTATTCTAGAAGTCAAAGTGGTTACATGTGGATCATTTGTGTGCTAACCTTCCACACATTCCTCCATGGCCAAGCTAAATAGAATTTTCATGTGTTATATCATACTCTGCGTTTGAGTGTATATGGTTTCCTTGGTTCTGGTGGAGCCTGTATTCTCAATCAGTGGTTCAGCAGTTAACCTCTTTCGCGAGTTGCAGAACCTAGATTCCATGTCAAAAATTTTGGCTTTGGTGCTCAATATAACCTGCTGGTCAAAATACCCTTTAGCCTTCTACATTTCCTTAAGGGCGCGAGGCATGTTCATACATTGAGGACCAAACGTGGTCTTCCTTGAGGTAACTTTAGTTGCACCATGGAAAACAGAGGATCCAAAGAATTCCACACATAACACCAATCATGACGTAAGCAAGAATGAACCAGCAAGACAATTACGTTGTGGAAATTGAACCCAAGAGATGCAACAATAACACTCACAAAATTGTTAATCAAACATGCAAAATTCACACCAAAGGAAACTGAAATTGGAGCATAACACTAATCTGTATTGAGTAAGTGTACAATAGCCAACCTTGTGAAGTAATAGGCTGCCCAAATATATAATTACATGAGAGGTTCGAATGCATAAGGATGCTATTCGAAATAGTAAAAAAACAGGCTTACCAAAACTAATCAAATCCCCCATAGGTGCATAAAGTAGTTTCCAAATCTATGAAGATATTCATGAATTTGTTAAGTCAAGTGGGAAAACTAAAGAGGCATGGAAAGACAACTCATACATGCTTTTAATTGGAGAAAAAGAGGGAGGATGATGTGGGCAAAAAATAAGGCAGTTACACCTAAACTAACTTTTTCTTTTGCCTTAAAACAGCTATAAAGCAAGACAACTTTCAGAAAAAAAACAAATATGCGCTTTAAGGAAACAGGAATAAAGCAGACTTGCTAAAATTGGTTTCCAGGATGTTTCCCAAGCGCTCCATGACTCAGTTTTAGCATGTGTTGACTTACAGGACATGTGGAAAGCAACTAGCATAGAATGGAATCTAGGAATTTAGGTAATAAGAAAAAAATGATTAATTAATGAAAAATGTAGGCGTTAGAGGAAATTTGAGGTCTAAAATGGGCCTCCTAAGGAAAATAATAAAATAATAGTTAAAATAATAAAATAATATTTATTAATTTTGGAAGAAAAAAAAAAAACTACGTTTTGTGTTCGTATTTTTGACATATCTCCTTGTGTTTTTACTCAAATTTCGATCAGGAGAGTTCGTTGGATGCATAATTTGATTCTATATTGAACGAGTATCCACACTGCATACTTTTGACCGACCTCGCCACCCCAAAAACAAGAAATACCTGAAAAAATGTGATGATGATGTCATCATCACGTTTTTTCAGGTATTTCTTATTTTTTGGGTAGCAGGGTCCGTCAAAAGTATGCAATGTGGGTACTCGTTGAATGCAGAATCAAATTCCACATCCAATGAGCTCTCCCGATCGACATTTGAGTAAAAACACAGGGAGATATGTCAAAAATACGAACACAAAAAGTAATTTTTTTTTTATGATAAATATGTCAATTCAACCATTATGGTTGACTTATTTTATTGGAATTCTATTGGATCTTGAATTCCAACTCACAAGAACTTATTATTGGCACGTTTTCTTATAAAGTCCATTTTAGACCCCAAATTTCCTCTAATTAGTAACTATGGGTTGATTATTCTAACAACCCCCTTCAAGCCTGACTTTATGAGTAAATATCAGAAAACTATAGGGCCTAGCAACAAGAATTAGTCACCATTTACATACTACTTGTCCATACAACCAAGGAAAGAGGCAAAAACCTAGTGGGAAAAATCCTCCCTTAAACATGGACATGAAACAAAATTTGGAAATATTGTCATCAATCATGCTTCACAGCATGATCAGCAATCCCCAGAAGTGATTTGAGATTGTTGAAGGTCTTCTCACAATAAACTTTGGTGAAGATGTGTGCTACTTGTTCTGAAAATGCACAGAAGAGTAGAACAATGGTACCATCATGCACAAGATGTCTGATGTAGTGAATATGAATCTCAATGTGCTTGGTTCGCTGTCTCTAAACTGGATCATTGCATATTCGAATGGTGCTCTGATTATCACTGTAGATAATAGTTGAAAACTATGATTTGAAGCCACATTCTCCAAGTATACCTTGCAATCACAAACATTGAGTTGTTGCATTTACAACTCCTCTATACTCAGCTTCTGTAGATGAGAGTGTGTTGCGG
Source organism: Pseudotsuga menziesii (assembly GCA_001517045.1). Classification (NCBI taxonomy): domain Eukaryota; kingdom Viridiplantae; phylum Streptophyta; class Pinopsida; order Pinales; family Pinaceae; genus Pseudotsuga; species Pseudotsuga menziesii. The sequence goes on from LPNX010208519.1 coordinate 53,928, forward strand.
CTGCAACTGTTCTCCCCAAATTTCTTAAATTTTGGTCCCCTCCTCATAATTTAGAGTTGTTTTAATCGTTAGACCCTTGAGCCTTTTTGGGCATGCTTTATTTTTGAATGATTTTTTAAAGATTGATTGTCAGCCTGTTTCACAGTTGCCTGTTTGAATTTCGTGATTGATCGCGGATGTCAGTTTGGTTTGCTAGCTAGGGAGAAGTCAAATCTTATTCTTTGGGGCCGCTGTTTCGGAAATAAAACGGGCTTTAACCTTTGCTGATTTTTGGGTTTTGAACGCTTATATTTTTCTATTGATCGGGAGTCATTCTTGCTTGATCGGAAGCCGGAACCTTTTCACTTCCACCGTTGCGGCCCCCAAAGCAGTTTAGCAACCGAAGTCCAAATTGTTCTGACTGCCGATGCGTGTTGACCTGTTTTAGCCGCATACCCGAAGACGTTTCTCTTCCACCGTTGCGACTAGGGAAGTCATTTGTCTTCCGATGTTAATACCTTCCAACTTCCGATTAAGGGTTTTCCTGCCCGCGTTTCGCCCGTTTTTAGTATGTTTCATTTCCGCCGTTGCGGTTGGGAAAGTCATTTGGCTTCCGACGTCCAAACCTTTCCGGCTTCCGATTTAAAGCTTTTCCCGCCCGCGTCGCATGTCTTTAGCCCGTGTCTCTTCCGTCGTTGCGGCTGGGCAGAGTGTTTCAGCTTCTGATGCAAATGTCTTCCGACCTCCGTTTGGATTGTCTCCCGCCCGCATTCCAGGTCATATCTCTTCCTGTCATTGATGGTTGCTTTACAACCCGTGAGTGGACAGAGTAGTGGTGCCAACCTTCGTAAACCTTGTGGCCGTAATGCAGTGCTTGGTTTCCCTTAATGCTTCCCCATTTTAGTTGATACAATTTGAATATGGTTCCGATGAATGATGCATGTCGTTTGATTGCAGGTAGTTTTCGGAGATTGGTCAAACCACTGCGTCGTTATGGGAGACAGACCGTTTGGTGGAGTTAGAGCCGAAACCAGCAGGATCGCAAGACGAACAAATCAAAGAAAAGACAAAATGAATGGTGACAAAGGAGCAGCTCTGAAAGGTCCGGCAGTTACTAAGCCAATCATGAGCATGCGCAGAAAAGATAGGGGAATATGAAGCGTTGGGGAACTGAAAGGTCATTCGTTTAGGGGGCAGCCCAAACGGTCTACTGTTGTAGTTTAAATATTGGAAAGTAGAACTTAGAAAGGGATTTTTCCCTGAAAAAAATTTGTAAACCATTTGCTTGTAAGAGGAACTATTTCGTTTTACAATCAGAAACTGCAATTTTGCCTATTGGAGAAAGTACGATGTGGAATGTATCAATGGGATTAAATGAGCAATGTTGAAGGGGAACTATTTCGTTTTCAGCTATGTGTCATTAACTGTGAGAGTGTTCTAATTTCTTGAACCTATGTTCCTGTTTGAATGTTCTTCAGTTTATTTTGTGATATTTTCCACTGTGAGTAATGGAGGTCGTTCATAGACAATTGGCTATCTGGTTGTTGAAATATCTTTAAACTGTTCATGTGTATTGAAAGAAGTATCAGCTATCTGTAACTTTTCATAATGCATGTACAAAATACATTACTCACTAATGAATGATGATCTTGCTCGCTAGTGATAGGTTAGGTAGTTAGTTTAATTTCTTGTTGTTTATGTGATTTAGATGCCTGTGAGCTTTAAGACGAGAGGTAAGAACCTGCACATCACATTGTGACTGCTCCATGCATCTTTATCATCCTGCATTATTAGATAGGCACTTGCATTTCATATCTTAAATCAGAAAATACAAAATATACGGTGGACCGGGCCACAGCCGGTAAACCCTTTTGTCACTTGACCTACGGTAGCCAGACCGCAAACCGGACGGATTCCCTACACCAAACAGTCACGGACTAGTTGGGAACATTGACTGGGGAGAATCCCTTACTGTTGTTGCCTGCAAATTTTCGGGCCTCAACAGAGTGCTATAGCACTCTGCTTCTTGCTTGACTAGCTGATTGGCCATTCTGCAAGCATGAACACATATCCTAATGTAGACTTTCGATCTATGTTGTCACCTGCCCAATCACTGTTAGTAAATCCAATCAAATCAAGATCAATTTTTTCTTTGTAGAAGATCCCATGAGTTCTTGTTCCTTGAAAAAAGTTTAGGATCCTCTTGGCTGCTCTCCATTGGATCTCATGAGGCTGATCCATGTATCTCGAAACCACACTAACTGCATAAGATAAATCAGGTCGAGTGTGTGTAAGATAAAGCAAACACGCAATCAACTACTTATACCATGTATTATTTACCATGGGAGAAGAACCTGCTTCTTCAAGCTTAACTTCTGAAAGGAATGGAGTCTTTCTTGGCTTGCAATCTTTCATGTTGAACTTGATGAGCAAATATGAAACATACTTGGACTGATGTACTTTGATTCCATGTTTGGATTGAGCAATTTCGAGACCCAAGAATTGGCTCAACAATCCCAAATTTGTCATAGAAAATGCATGGTTCATTGCATCCTTCAAGGAGGCAATCTATTTCTTTGAACTTCTTGTAATCAGTAGGTCATTCACATACAAAACAATAATCATCAAATAACCATGAATCAACTTCAAATAGACATTAGGACCAGACTTGCATCGAACAAAACTCAGTGACAGCATAAATCCATCAATCTTGGCATACCAAGTCCTGGGGGCTTGCTTGAGCGCATACAATGATTTCTTTAAGCTGCACTAAAGATGGATTAGAAACAAACCCTTCAGGTTGCTGCATGTAAATCTCTTCAGTGAGATCTCCATTTAGGAAAACACACTTCACATCCATGTGATGTACTTCCCACTGCTTCGAAGCTGCAATGGCTAGAGCTAGCCTTATGGAGTCCATGTTTGCCACTGGTGCAAAGGTTTCATTGTAGTCAATACCATGTACTTGTGAGTAGCCCTTGGCTACCAATATTGCCTTATATTTCAAAGGTGAACCATCAACAACAAACTTAGTCACATTGAACTAGCTTCCTCCCTGGGGGAAGATCAACCAGTTCCCAAGTGTTGTTTTTTTGGAGCGAACTGAATTCTTCTTTTATGGTTGTTTTCCATCTTGGATCATGTGCCACGTCTTCATATGTATGTGGATTTGATTCAACCATCAGATAGCATTTCTCAGCAAATAGAGAATCTTTCACTCAAAGGGCACTCTCAAATTGAGATCTAGTCCTCCTAGTGTCATTAGGATTTCCAACTAGTTCCCCAGCTGCATGAATGGTCTTTGCTTCCCATTTTGGTCTTGTAGGACTGTTAGGATCTGCAATCAAATCATCATTATCAGACATATCAGAATCAACAAACTCATTAGTCTCTTCACTTACAATCAATGGTTATGGTGATGAAGAAGACTCTCCAACTTCAACTGCTGCTAAAGGCTCTTCTTCGAACTGAACACTTCTTTCAATGAAAGCTTTGTTAGTACTCAAGTTGATCAACTTGTACCCTTTTGAATCTTCAGAATACCCAACAAATAGGCACTCTTGTCTTTGGGGTTGCAAAGCCTTCCTCTTTTCAGTTGGAATTCTAGCCCAAGTCTTTGAGCCAAAAATCCTGAAATGGGTCACATCTGGCTTGTGCCCACTCCAAGCTTCGATAGGAGTAATGCTATCAAGTTGCTTATGAGGCACCCTGTTCTAGGTGTAGGATGCACAGTTTATAGACTCGACCCAAAACTTTGATGGCAAATTCTTAGCCTCCATCATGCAGGTTGCCATCTCTTTCAATGATCTGTTCTCTCTCAACAACATCATTTTGTTGTGGTGTGTAAGGGATCGAATGTTGCATCTAGATACCTGCATCTTTGCAATACTGAATGAAATTAGACTTGACATACTCACCACCATTGTCATCAGATCTGAGAACCTTGAGTTTCCTCCCATACTAGTTTTCAGCCAAGGCTCTAAAGACTTTGAAGAGGTCAAAAACTTCAGACTTATGCTTTAGGAAGTGAACCCAGCAATACCTGGAAAATTCATCTATGAAAGTGAGTGCATATTTGGCTTGAATCATGGACATATGAGGGAATGGACCAGCAATGTCACTGTGGATCAACTCAATAGGTGCAAAGGTTCTCTCATGACTAGCTCTCTCATACTTGTGCTCTGGGTGTTTTCCTAGGATACAACCTCGACAGACTCCCTTAGAAAACTTGATCTTTGGTAACCCTATGACCATATCTTTTTCACTCAAATCAGAAAGATACTTGTAGTTAAGATGGCCAAATTTTTCATGCCAACGCTTGCTTGCTTCATTAGCATGAATCAGAAGAGCAGAGGGGTTTGAGTAGGGTAGAAAATGGGAAAACTTGTATACCTTCGAAGTGTGATCAACAACACCTTTTGCTATGACTTTACCATTCAAAATCTCAGTGATTTCAACATCATCAGGGGAGAAGATGACCTTCTTTGGAGACCCAGTATGATTCATCTAATACACTGACAAGAGATTAGAGGCAAGACCTGGAACATACACCACATTATTGAAATTACCAGGGTCAAGATCAATCCTACCCTTCCCCAAACTGTCAGTGAGAGAGTCGTCTGTTGATGAAATTGTCATTGATGCCAACATGGACTTGCAGTGGCCCCACAGGATGACATTAATGCCACCAAGTCCCACCTGCAGTGCCTTGATCCCTTACAGAGTGGGTTTGTGCCTTGAAGCACCTTGTACCCAGTTGACAAGGTTGGATCTTGATGCCACCACTTTGATGAAGATGTTAAAGACCCTGCTGATGATGCTGAAGACCCTAGAGATGGTCTTGAAGCCTTGATGGATGTTGGAGAAACCCTATATGGGTTAGAGAAGCATTAATGACCCATTCTGTGGTCATTCATGTTATGATGTTGTTATGACTGGGTCATGGTACCCTAGGAGAAGGCTTGGCAACCCCACAAGTTGTTTGCATGGTTATTGATGGCTTGATGGAGTCATGGAACCCTTGGAGGCCTCATGGTGTGGTTGAGGTGGATGAAGAAGACCCTGATGCCCTTGCAAAGGTCATGGAGCCCACTACTAACACTTGATATGGTTAGATGGCATGATGATCCTTAATGGAGATGATAATTCTTGAAGATGGTCCTAAGTGCATAAGGAAGAACTTGCACCCACTTATATGATGGATGGCCATGAACTTGCATGAAGGTATGATGAAGAAGCTTTTTGAAGAGGCTCATGTGTGTGTGAAACCACTTACTACTAGAAGAAACAAACAACCCTTGTTTGTGGCCCCTTGTGAATATGGATGGTTAAATGGCACCTTGATAATGGGATCCTTAATGAAGCCCTTGTGGCTTGTATAACCCTTAGCCATGATATTATGATGTTGGAACCCTCGATGAAGAACATGTTAATATGGAGCTATTGATGAAACCCTCTTCATAAAATGAATTTGCTTAAATAAAATTCTTGCAAATAAAATGATGAAGCCAGCTCACCTTAAAAGAAAATTGTTTTTAAATTAAAATTAATTTTTTATTAACCCCCTTCAACAAGTTGGCTCCACAAAATAATTCAAAAAAAAGGGAAAATAAAAAAAATTCAATGACAGGTCGGCTCCTTAAAAATAATGTGAAAAATGTGTATAAATACCCAAGTCGTGCCATCATTTTGGATGTGTGAAAATTGCATAGCTCTGAGGCAATTTCAGAGGTGCAGCTGACTAAGGAAATTCGGTCATCTTGACTGAGGATATTCAGACTGTTCAGGAGCAGCAGAGTTGTAGACCCGAGTTGCAACAGCAAATATTTTTTTTTTGGTCTTATTTTTTGACATCCAAAGAAGGAAAGCTCGTGGCTGAGGTTGACTGAGGCTAGTTTTTCATGGCAGCAGGAGGAGCAGTCAACAGCAGTCATTCTTTTGTTTTTTATTTTGTTTGCAGCAATGAACGAGCAGCAAATAGTCCAGATCTTCTTCAGCATGTAAACAGTCCTCTTCCCTTTTCTTTTGCATGGGCAGCAAAGGACCCTACTTTGATGACTATCCTAATGATATTGGTGGAGTGAACTGAAGATAGTTGCAGCCCTAAGGAGCAGTCCTGAAAATAGCAGCAGTCAAACCCTCGAAGCATAGAAGCAGACAAATTCGTGGACATCAATTTTTCGGTGAAGGAGCAGAGAAGTCCTCTTTTTTTTTGCTATGTTGGATTTGCTTCTGGTGGTGGCAATCCTATGTTGGATTTGCATGGAGTAAAATTTGTGACTCTTTGGAGCAGCACAAAACTGGCTTTTTGTTATTGTCTTATTTTCTTTGGACCCTCGGTGGTGACCAACAGTGTCTTACAGCAGTAAACTAAGGCCTTTTTCATTCAACCAAAGTTATGGATGCCCTAAGTTTGGAACAGGAAGAAAAATAGCAGGGTCTAAGAAAACTAGGCAGGGTCCTGGATGCAGAGTAGGTGCTCTTTGTATCAGTAGGTCTGATTTTACCTAACGGTTGTAGCCGGACCAAAACTAATACAAAAAGATTACAAAATTATATGGTGTTGTGTTCTTTAGTGTTATGGCTCTTGATGATTTAAATGCTTATGCTATGTGAATGATGAAGTGAAAGATGTTTATGAAATGATTATGAGATTGGTAGAATAATGGAATGATGAATTGGTAGTTAATTCTGACAAGTTAAGAAAAGTTGTAAAATTGTTTTACACTGATTCACCTCTCCTCTCAATGTCTAACAATTGGTATCAGAGCCAACCTTCATCACAAGCCTAGCAAGCTTGAAGGAGATCCTTAGACACAATGGAGCAAAAGAAAGAGTCGTTAAGGAATGACGTGCCTATACTTGATATTACAGATTATTTCAGTTGGAGGAGCAAAATGAAGGCTTATCTGAAGAAGTTCGGTATTTGGGAAATTGTCATCAATCCACCCACTCCATCAAACAAGAAAGAAAAATCAGCTGCACAGAAGGAAGAAAAGAAGGACAACACTACAGCCTTAAAGTTCCTCATGGATGGACTTCCTAGCTCAGTGAAGGAAAGTGTAGGAGAGTACACTTCGGCAAAAGACCTATGGTTCAAGTTGGAGAGTGAGTATCAGAAGGCAAGACCAGAACCCGAAAAGATAGATCAGGAATCAAAACAAGCCCCCAGAAGAGCTCAATCAAGAAGAGAACTCTAGTAACGGTATGGACTCTTGTGATTATAATGATAGCTTGTGTGATGAAATTGAGAAGGTTCTTGCAGAAGATGATGAAGGGCTATCAAAGACTGATACATCTCACGTTGCTAAATATTGATCTCAGAGCCAATTGGTTCCTAAACACAGTAAATCTGACCTAGAATGATTTCACGAAGTTCAAAAAGAAAATCTTGGACTCCTTGAATGAATATCAGCAGAAGACCATGTCAATGAAAGTGTTTCTTGTAAAGCTCAAAGACAAGGACAAAGAGTTGCGGGATCAAATGAAAGACAAGGATGTTGAAGTTGAACAATTAAAGACTGAATTGATCAGTCAAAAGGAAGAATCAAAAAATCCTACTCAAGAGCTTGAAGAAACGAGAGAGGTCATTCATGATCTGAAGACTCAGCTGGAGGAAGCCAAGAGGACAGAAGAAATCCTGAAGAGTTAGCTGGAAGAAAAGGAGGAGACAGTCTATAAGTTGGAAATGGAGGTAGTTGGTCTCAAGAATAAAGGTAAGAAGAACGAAGCCTTGGTCAAGTTCCAGGACAGTTCAATTGTCCTAGATAAGATCTTATATTGCCAAAGATCTCCACTCGACAAAACTGGTCTTGGTTACAAGAAGAACAAAGAAAAATCTTAAGATGACACTTGGTCTCTGAAGACTCCAAAAGCAGGTCCATCAACGTCCAAAGCTGCTCCCCATGCCCCTGCACATGACAACAAGGATTTTGGAAGTTCAAAGATGAAACAAGGATTTAGGTCTATTCCTCAAAGCAACTTCATAAAAGAAACAACTCCAAGACCTATGTATGAAAGTGGCTTCAATGGTTATTGTTATTTTTGTTCTAACTTTGGTCATAAGGCTATGGATTGTAGATTCTATGGAAGAAGGGCTGGAAGCCCCAATGACTTAGTTAGGTGTTGGACATGTAATCAAGTCAGACATGTTGCTTCCATATGTCACACATTGAGATGCTACACCTGCAGTGGGTTTGGCCACAAAGCCCAAGAATGTGCAAGTCAAGGAATTCAACCAAGAAGGAGTCCTTCATATACATCAGCAAGAAGATTTGAAGATCAGAAGACAAATTCCTACAGTCGGGGATATGCTCAGGCATGGAGAAATGAATTTGGTCAAAGAAGTGTTGGAAGTTCCAATAGCTTAGTCAAGTGCTGGAGATGAAACAATGTTGGTCACATTGCTGCATATTGTCGTATGATGAGGTGTTATAGTTGCAGTGGCCTTGGGAACAAAGATCAATATTGTTGGAGTACACGATGTCAAGAAGCAAGTATGGATGAGGAAGACCGAGCAGTTGTAGATAGGAGAAGTTGATCAGAGTAGGGAGGATGGCTGCCATGTGGCAAGCCAAGTGTAAGGTCTCTCTCAGACCTTAGCAGACCTTGAGTTTATAAGGTTGGAGGATGAACTCAATGAAGAAAGGATGGTTACTCCAGGCATACAGACAGGTCCTAGGATCGTGCATATTGACAGGGGGAGCAATGAGTAGTGATTAGAGATTTCAGACACAAGTATGTGAACACCCTTTGCCATTGATGCCAAAGGGGCAGAGATGAAGACAAAGGGAGAGATGCAGACAAAAGGGGAGCATGTTCATAGGGGGATCATGAGTTGTTGTCATCAATGACAAAAGGGGAGATTGTTGATGAAATTGTCATTGATGCAAACATGGACTTGCAGTGGCCCCACAGGATGACATTAATGCCACCAAGTCCCACCTACAGTGCCTTGATCCCTTACAGAGTGGGTTTGTGCCTTGAAGCACCTTGTAACCCAGTTGACAAGGTCATTGTACCCACAAGGCTGGATCTTGATGCCACCACCTTGCTGAAGATGTTGAAGACTCTGTTGATGACGTTAAATACCTTGGAGATGGTCCTGAAGCCTTGATGGTCGTTGGAGAAACCCTAGATGGGTTAGAGAAGCATTAATGATCCATTCTGTGGTCATTCATGCTATGATGATGTCATGGTACCCCAGAAGAAGACCTAGCATCCCCACAGAAGAGATCTTGACCCTTGGAGGTCTCCTGGTTTGGTTGAGGTAGTTGTAGAAGCCCAGGAAGCCTCTGTCATGGTGAAGAAGTCTTTGGACCCACATTTTTTGGATTAAAGGTCCTTGATGACTTAATGAAGACTTGGAACCCTTAATGATGACCTTGATGCCCTTACAAAGATCATGAAACCCATTGCTTGTTCTTAACATGGTTAGATGACATACTTGAAGCCCATGATGGCACCTTGCACATGGCATATAAATCTCTAATGACTTGATGACCAATGAAGATGATGGTTGTCTTGGAACCCACTCTTGAACCTTGGAGGAAGCGTTGATGATATGGAGCCCTTAAAATCAATAAAGAGGTCTTTGGTACCCAAGGCTATCCTCTAGTGTGGTTGAGATGGTGGAAACTTGGGTTATAAACCCACAAATATGTGACTTTTAAGCATGAAGAGAAGACGGCTTCAATGAACCTTTATGACACTTAAAGAAGCCTAACTTTATCCAAGAAGAAGGGCTCTTTGATGATCCTAACATGGTTTTAAAAAGAGATTTTAATTATGTAAAACAACCCTAATCTCCTTATTAAATGGAGATCCTAATTAATATTAAATTGACCAAAGTGCAAACTTGTCTCCATAAAATAATCCAAAAGAAATAAAATTAAAAATAAAAAATAAATTTTTAGAGCAGGTCGGCTCCAATTAAACTCAAAAATAAATAAAAATAAACATCTTTTTTATACATGTCAGCTCCAAAAATATTTTGAAAAACCAGTATAAATACCCCATCCGAAATTCATTTTGCATGTGTGAAATTCGGAGGAGCTCTGGAATTTTTAACTGAGGTTTGGATGTGGCAGCAGCAGGTTCAGAGGTGGCAGTAGCAGGTTCGTAGGTGGCAGTAGTAGTTCGAATTTTGTAACAGCAAAACAGTCCCGAAATTTGCAGCAAACTGAGGTGGCATTCGTGGTTGTGAAAATTTCGTGGGAGCAGCAGTTTGAAATTTTTTTTTGTTTGTAGAAATTCGGGTGAGTAGCAGGAGCACTGTAGCAGACCCAAGATTACAACATTATGGTGATGTAACAGCAATTGAACAGAGATTTGCAGCAACAAAGGTTTGGAGCAGACCCGAGTTTTTGGTGGCAGCAAGGTCCTAATTTTGTAGCAAACCATAAACTTCTTCCTATTTACAGTCCGAATTTGCAGCTTGACAAACATTCTGAGGTTGGTCCTAATTAGGGTATGGTATACTCAATATCAGTGACATGAAGTAATGCAATATGTACAGTAGATACTATACAGTGCATACTATGCCCTAGAATAATATATGCAGAACTAGATGATGATGCATACCCTGAAATCTAACCAACACACGTTTGAATAGTGATAAGTATAAGTGGTTATGAAACAGTAATGGTATGTAGATGCAAATGACTAGTGATGAATGGTGAAGAATGTAATGACACGTTTACAGTACATAGTGAAGTATACCATGATGCAAACCTGAGCCATCCCTTTTTTTGATGCCTAGAACATTGATCCAAGAAATGAACAGATTGTTTAAAGGCCATTCTCTTTATAGCCCAAGCTTGAAGCAAAGTTGTATGTACAGTGGAATTCATAGGGTAAGTTTGTTTTGAAGACTTGTTTGGAGTTGAAGTGTGGATACACATACAACCCAGATCTACTGAATGGACAAACGGCCTTTTGGAACAAGTGTGTGATGATTATGATACAACCAAGTATGTAGTAAGCAGTGACATGGTTGTGACAAACTACAAAACAGTGGTATATGCTACTTTGACAGTAGCAGAGATGTTCTTGACGATGATGATTAATTGACTTGGATAGTTGACATTGAATGGTGACATTTGATAAGAGTTGTTGGTCGCTATGGGCAGACCCGGGTTTACTGTAATGTACCAACAACACCCCTAGCTCACTGGCCCTTTCGGCGACAGACCGTGGAGCGGCCTGAAGTCTCACCCGAAGTGATTCTAATGGGTTGGCCAAAGACTCAAGTGTCCTTAGCCAGGTTCTGTCGCATCCTAGGTGTCTAGCAGCTCTTTCTTAACCAGCGCAGTCTCTCTCCACAATGCGTTGTTCTCCCTTACTCGCGGGTTCTAATAGGGAAGGACTCCTGTCACATCGCAACCTCTAGGGAAATGCACAAACTCTCCCTTCCTCCTAACCCACAATCTGTGGTATCTCACACCGCAACTCCTCTGATGGTGCGGTATTGCTTACTGTCAGTGCGATATCCTCTATAGTACGGCCTAATGCAACCCTCAAGGTCTAAAGTTGCCTTATGGGGTGGAGTAACTCGGCCAACTGTTACAGGGTGTTAAACAATCTTACTTGAACTTCCACGGTTCAACACACTCAACATTGACTATAACTACTTGCAGAATAAGTATAGTTGAAACACTTAATAGAATAACTATTATTGTGTGAAGCAACTGCTGATAAACTCGTTTGCCGATACTTTATACATTTAAACTCGCCTTTAACCTTCTATAATGCTGTAACTGAATGAGAACATACAAGCATCTACTATATATATATATATAACATTCATGTAACAGACAACAAATATCAACTGAGCAAAACACAATCACATGAAACGGTCACATAACACACTGATTTTACGTGGTTCACTTCCAGGGTAGAAGCTACGTCCACAGAACTGTGTTTATATATTATAACTCGGGGAGTAAACACAGTTCAGCTGCACCTCATATGCAGCTCGAGATCTTCTAGGTAACTCCACACACAGCCTGGAGCCCTTCTCTCTTAGATCTCTTCTCTTTCTCTATATTGCTTCTCTTACAATATACTCTTCCCTCTCTCTCTCTGTCAATCCCTAAGGATTGTTACATACATACTCAATGAGACAGCTACTGGTAGTAGTAAGATAACTACATGCTAATAACAGAACCAGAGCTTGGATTTTACAATACAACTAGCTATGAGCTAACTGGCTGAATGACTCAATGGCTCAAAATGCTACTAACAGAGTGTCGGCCTAGCTGAGTATCTAATTAGCTAACCTTTTATAATACAAAATACATCCTTTTATAGGCAGCCCGAAGGTCTCTCCATTACAAAACTGTGGGCCTGTCCCAACAGTAACCCCAAAAACCCTAATTAGTGACAGTCGACGTATGTGTACTTGGAGTAGCCGCTTTCTGTCACACCACTGCTCTCTGCAGTCTTCCATGCTTCCCAACGCTGACCATGGGTACCAACGCCACTTCCTTTTCTATCCTTCGTCTTCAATACCTCGGCCTCGCTGCTCCTTTTCCTTTATGAGGTTAGTTGAGCCCTCCTGTCTTCGCCACTGCCTTCAATGCAGTGGGTGAGCTCTCTCTTCTCGGCCGCTCAAGTACTATCGTCTTCTTTGACTTCTCTGTCCCGATAGTCATGGTTTCTGGCTCTGATCTGCAGCTAAAAACATGCTACATCGTCATGGCTTTTCCTTATCTCTTATATCTCCGCCAAAATGGCAGTTTTTCCTGTAGCTACGGGACCCTACTCCAACAAGAGCAGACCTATGACATTGGCATGAGAAAAATCCTATGATGAGCTTGAAGTCTTGATTGCTTGAGGTGACGCATGACCTGCTTAAGAAGACCTTCATAAGTTGACTGCAGATAAGAAGAGAAAATTCAGGCTTTAACCAAGGTAAGTGAAAGATCAAGGTATCTTCCCTAGCAAGATGTGGAAACTTAGACTTGGCATTCTTCAAGAGCATCCAAGGTATGTAACTCTAGATAGGAATGAGTGAAGTCTGGTATCATAAAGTTTGAATTTATCTGCAGTTAAGTTTGGTGGCAAAGATTGAGACAGACTTAAGTAAATTTGTTGACAAGAGCAATATGCCTATGGTGACTGAGGTTTGAAGTAGAGATGCAACAAAGAACTGTTGAAGAATAGTGTGAAAGAAGGTAAAGAAGGCTGGGGATGTGTGATACTTCCATGAAGCCTTTCTAAGTCTGAGTTATGACTTTGATTAGGGCTCTTCCATAGATACACACAATCTATACACATTTATGATATGATGTTGATGATAATGTCTTTTACACTATGATGATACCTTGATATTATAATGGACTTCTATGTTTGATGTCTACCTATTGGTGATGATCTCTTTACAGTTTGTGTAAATCCTGCTATAGCATCCACAGTTGAAGTCTGATGACATGATGTTGTTGACTATGGAGATGATTAGTGAGAGCAGCAGTGTCTCTGATATACTTGAGCAGCAGAGGTTGACAAGCATAGAATGGCAGCAGCAGTGTTGATAAAGAGCAGAGATTGATGATCAGTGATAGGAGTTGTATGATGACTTGACAGTGAACAGCATAGATGAGCAAACCTTGGTGATTGATGACTAGATGAGTAATGTTGATGACAGTAGCTGCCCATATTTACACAATGAATGCTTGATTGTGTTACCTTGACAATGGTAGACTTGACAAGTATTATATGCTTACCTTAACAATGATATGCTTGAGTATGGAAGTGAAGAATGATGATCAGAGAAGAGGATGAGCAGCAGTGAAGAATGATGATCAAAGAAAAGGATGAGCAGCATCAGAACAGATTGAAGAGACAAATGATGTTGATGTGACAGTGAGCTTTAACTGTAATGCAAGCTTGTATTGCTTTTGAGGTTAAGATACCTCAAACCCTTCTTAGCAGGGTCTAAGAAAACCAGGCAGGGTCCTGGATGCAGAGTAGGTGCTCTTTGTATCAGTAGGTGTTGATTTTACCTAACGGTTGTAGCCGAACCAAAACTAAGACAAAAATATTACAAAATTATATGATGTTATGTTCTTTTGTGTTATGGTTCTTGATTATTCAAATGCTTATGATATGTGAATGATGAAGTGAAAGATGTTTATGAAATGATTATGAGATTGGTAGAATATTGGAATGATGAATTGGTAGTTAATTGTGACAAGTAAAGAAAAGTTGTAAAATTGGCTTTACACTAATTCACCTCCCCTCTCAGTGTCTAACATCGTCTCCCAAAACTATTGGTGGACCTTTCGACATGTCAGGAGAGGAGCATGTCTCCTTTGTCAAAACCATATGTCTAGAAGCTCCAAATCTATGATGAATCTAGGTGAGCTTGATGTGCCAGCAACCAAGGCATGTACTATCTCTCTATCTTCTTAATTTGATCCTCCTTCCTTCTTCTTTGAGCAATCAGGAAGGGAGATGTTATTCTTTTCCAGGAGTTGGGTCAACATGTAAATTTGTTTCTTCATACAAGAGCTCTCTAGATTATAGCCCTTACTGCAGTATGCACACTTGCTCATTTCTCCTTTATTCTTCTTCTTCTGAGAGTTCTTCTTGGAACCTTGGGGCTCCTCTTGAGACTTTGACTTGTCTCTCTTTTGCTCAGGTGGCTTTTTAGTTTTTTTCTTTCTTTTTGAATCCACCATTGAATCTCCAACAACCAAATCTTGGTCTTTGGAAGGTTTGATGGTGCCCATCATCACCAACTTATCTTGCTCTTGTGTGAGGGATTCCATGAACTCTGCAAGCTTAGGAATCTTCCAGGCTCGTGCTGTCAACTTGGTGGCATGGAAGGTCGAAAAAAACACTGAATAGTCAGGACCAAGTTTAGAGAGTATGGCCAAGACTAGTTTCTCTTCCTTCTTTTCAATCCCACACTATTTTAGTTGCAAAACAAGGGCCTTAAACTTGGAAAAGTAGAGTTGCAATGATTCGAAGCTACTGGGACTCAAGGATATCAGCTCATTCTCAATTGGATGTCCTCTCATCTCATCTGTCTTTCCAAAAATCTCTTCAAGCTTCTCCCACACTTCATTAGGTGATGTCAATCCATCAATATGGAAGAGGAGGTCTCTTGAAATGCTCAGACACAAAAGACCATAGGCCTCATCCCTCCTGTTGTGCATTTAATTTTCTCTACAGCTGCATTGGGCTCTACCTCAGTTTCCATGGTCACCCTGTAGAGACCTTTCTCTCTCAACAATATCTCCATCTCAGCTTTCCACTCAAAGAAATTGAATGGAGTCAAGATGATCTTCTGAGATTGGTCCATAGCTCAGTAATTATGCCCTCCAGTTAGCAGAATGCGCTCCCAGTCAATATGTCAAACCTGCAATAGCAATATGTAAGGAGAGAAATCGATCTACAAAAGCTCTGATACCATGTGGAAATTGAACAAAAGAGATAGAACAATAACACTCACAGAATTGCTAATCAAACATGCAAAAATCACACCAAAGGAGACTGAAATTAGAGCATAACACTAATCTATATTGAGTAAGTGTACAATATCCAACCTTGTGAAGTAATATGCTGCTCAAATATATAATTACATGAGAGGTTTTAATGCATAAGGATGCTATTCAAAATATTCAAAAATCAGCTTACCAAAACTAGTCAAATCCCCCATAGGTTCATAAAGCAGTTTCCAAATCTATGAAGATGCTTACGAATTTGATAATTCAAGTGGGAAAGCTAAATAGGGATGGAAAGACAACTCATACATGCTTTTAATTGGAGAAAAAGAGGGAGGATGATGTGGGAAAAAAACAAGGAAGTTACACCTAGACTAGCTTTTCCTTTTGCCTTAAAACAACTATAAAGCAAGGCAACTTTCAGAAAAAGTAGATATGCGCTTTAAGGAATCAGGAATAAAGCAGACTTGCTAAAATTGGTTTCCATGATGTTTCCCAAGTGCTCCATGACTCAGTTTTAGCATGCGTTGACTTCTAGGACATGTGGAAGGAAACTAGCATAGAATGGAATCTGACAATCTAGGTAATAAGACAAAAATGATTAATTAATGTCACATGTAGGTAACTATGGGTTAATTATTCTAACATAGGTTTCTACCATATCGCTAGGATAATTTGCATCATTCCATACCACCACCTCGTCGACTCCTTAACCTGTTGTTTCCAAATTACATTGTCATCATGCCTCGATCATTCACAGAGCAATGGCCAGGATGGGAGTAAAGAGCCATGAATGCTCATGACACACTAAAGGATCAAACAATCATAGGTCCAAATGGAAGAACTCTTAACTCAAACGTACCATATAGCAGACTTCATCATGGGATAAAGGAATGTACAAGTCCCAAGAAATTAAGTAGAAATACTCATCCTGTTGCGGGCCATTTAATGTGGTCGCAGTAGCCTTGATGCATGTTAGATATTAAGTTGTTGGGCATCAAGCCTGCTGCGGCTACATTAAATGGCCTGCATCAAGCTGAGTATTGATCGTCGAATTAATATGTGTCCACATCAAACATCTGGCACAACTAAACATTGATATGACTTGCAAAAATTAAGGCTAGGACACCTGTGGCCACCGGTATATATCCCATCAAACATTTAGCACAACTAAACATTGATATGACTTGCAAAAATTAATGCATTTTCATTGTTAAATTTCATTTCATTGTAATCCTTTACTTGTTGTTCATAAACTAAATAATTTTGAGATGAACGTTAATTCTAGATTTATTTAAGTTTAGCTATGAATTTGTTTTACTTCATTCATCTTTTGGATGGGATAAACCTTTAATTGTTTTAGAGGTTTTTAACTTTATTCATTTTCAATACCCTTGAACTATTTTGTTTAGAACATTTTTTGATCTTGGGTTGTATCTATATGGTTTATGACATAAATCACTTACATCTAATAGATCTCAAAATTAATCATTGTTGTTAATGGTAGTGGCACATATTTTTTATATGTTAATGGCATGCTCAAATAATGAAATACACTTTATTTTTTGTATTTCAAGCAATAGTTACTTGTCATTTTTTAGCACTTGTGCATTTCAACCATTTAATTTGTTAGAAATTTTCTTTTTTATTAACCATAGATATTTATTTCAAATTTGTCATTGGTTTCGATTAACAATATTTCAAAGTTTTAAGTGTATTTCTGAAGCTAATGATTATCATATTCTATTGGAAACACCAGAGATAGGATATGGGTTTGTGATTCATTGAGTTGTATTGTTATCAAGTTATTTTCAAATTCACTTGCAATTCTTTTTCGTTTTTTTAAATCAACACATCTAATGGTTTCACAACTTTTGGTATTGATTTGAAGAAATTCAACTTCAATTGTTGGTCAATAAACTTAACTTGTCACTTGTCATAACAACAATTTCTTATAGATCTCAAATATTTTAATCAGATGCATTTTATTGGCTATGTTTAACTCCTAATTTAATAATTCTTGATCTACTCCTTCACAACAAGTTGTTGTCCTTATCTTGGAAAATCATTTCAATTTATGGTTGCTTACATTCAATGGTTATATTTCATATGCAAACAATGGTCAATGGTTTATGGATCTTGGATCAATATATGAGTTATGTTTCATCTATGATAGTTCTTCCAACATTTGTTTATATTTCAGCTCACATTTTTTTTAATTCCAAGTAATTGTTTCATATCTTGACACTTGGTTGTTTATAAGGAGTCCCACCTAGTGATCTATTCAAATCACTAAAGTGAACATAAGTAATAGTAGGTGATAGTTTCCTTACTTCCATAGTCGCACAAGGCTAAAACTGTTTGAGACTCTACATTTAGGGTGCTAATTTTTGTAGCAATATTTTGGCATCGTTGTTGGGATGCAAGGTTCTTTCCCTAGAATTAGTAGATTAAGCTTCAAACTTTGATGGGTCATCTTAATTAATCCATCTTGCGGCTCCATAAGAAAACTTAGGTAATGAGCCTTGTACTATATGTTTCTCTCAAGAAATATTTCCTAGATACATCTAGCTTGAGATAGTTTATATAAAGAAAATCAATCAAAACTCTCAAGCTACAACCCCAAGACCCTTAATTGTTAGCTCAAGTCAATATGCAACCCAATTACCATTGATAGCAAGGAGTGACTAAACAATGCCTATAAGCCATTAAATATGTCTACAATCCAATGATTTCCTCATGATATGCCGAAGAAAACAAAATGGGTTCCACATTTTACAAGAAACAATGTAGTCACGGGTGATAATCATATTAGTAATTTATGTGGTCAAATTGGTCATCATCAAATATAACATGAAGATGTAGTCATCAATCTTGTTTCCCTGTCCTTACAAGAAGATGTTGAATCTTGGTATTTGACCCTACCTAATGGTGGTATTAAAACATGGGAGGATTTTCACGAGGCTTTCATGAAAATATGGGTATTAAAGTTGATTGAAGTATGATACTCCCCCAACTCCATGAGTTAAATGAGAAAGAATGAAACAATTTCAGAATTTGAAAATAAGTTCACCAACTTGTTAAAGAAAATTCCTGATAAAATTAAACCAAAGATGATGCCCTCCTTTGTTATACAAATGCTTGTCAAGGTCAATTCATCCTATACCTAAGAGATAGGCACCTTACAACTGTAGAATCAACAAAATATTGGGCTAGTAAAATTGAGTGTAATGTGCATCCACTTTCAAAGTTATAACCAAACCAAGAACCATGAATAGTGTTGATACAACTCTAAATCACATAGCTGCCTTGACTCGGAAAATTGAAAAGATGAATGTTAAATTAATTTACTCACAAACATCCTTGGTAAATAAATTAACAAATCTATAGAGAGAAAGGGAGCAACAATATAAAAAAAACTCCTAGATATCAACACAACCAACCTAGAGAGAATCAATCATGGAAGCCTAGACCTAACCAAGAGCAATGAATTCTTGACACACTTGTCCCAACAATCATAGTAAGTCAACAAGTCTTCCCATGGTGTTCAAAGTGTAATCAACCACTTAATGAATGCGAACGTTCTAATCAAAGTGGGGAGGATCCAAGTGTCTCTACTCATAGCAACATCAATTTTTCGGAAGATGATGTTGCTTACACATATAATGGTTAATAAAATATGCATCCAATCATTGAAGAGAAAATGAATGTTAAGTTTTCATATGCTAGACTAGATTCAATAGTATTCAATTCAAAAATCACAGTAGCATATCAAGAATCGTTGATAGAAACACAATCACAAGATAGACACAACATTTATCCTGGGAAACCCTCAAGGGGAAAAAAACCCAACAAAAAAATTTCTATGTATAAGATGTATAAAAGACAACCCCAAAAACAGATGTTCTCCTCCTTCTACTCTCTCTCTCTCTCTCTCTCTCTCTCTCTCTCTCTCCTATGTGCTACACAAGTGAGTGAGTCTGTGTTCAAATAAGAACCATGGCTCCTCTATTTATACACATGTGTCAACTTGACTTTTAAACTAGACAAGTTGTCCCCAATAAACTTCCTGGACCGACTTCACCTAGGAATACTCAAAAACAGTATTTTATATTATTTATTAGGGCACTAAATACTTGACATAAGTGGAGGATTTACCTCATGACTCTATGATGACCAAATACAATAGTAACACCTCGTCGGAGGAATAATAACATCTCCCTTGGTTTACATCAGTGAAATAAAGTTTAGAATATCCTTTGAAGTTACAATATTTTAACACTCCCCCTTAACGAGAAGGTTATTCGAATGACAACATCATCACATACTATAGGAGAATAGAGAGATAATTACAACAATACATTGAAGAGATACATCTATACGTCATAGGAAGTTTTTCACAATTAGTAACTTGGAATATGTACTCTTTATCTTCAGCATCACATGATCACTTGATCCTTTTGCAACAACGCTTCGATCTTTCGAGCCTTCGTGGCAGCACTTTGATCTTTTGATCCTTTGCAGCAGCACTTTGATCTTCTCGATCCTTTGCTACAGCACTTCAATCTTCTCGATCTTTGCAGCAGCACTTTGATCTTCTCGATCCTTTGTAGTGTCATTTTGATATTCTCGATCCTTTGGAGCAGCACTTTGATCTTCTTGATCCTTTGCAGCAACACTTTGATCTTCTCGATCCTTTGCAGCAACACTTCGATCATTTCGATCCTTTGTAGCATCACTTTGATCCTTTGCAGCCGCACTTCGATCTACTTGACCCTTCACTATTGTACTTCAATCTACTTGATCCTTCGTCACCATGCTACCTCCTGTGCACATGATTTACTTGCGGGATGATCAATCTCGATCACTTTAGGACATAGGTCCAAAAATGATGCAATCCTCACATGATCCAATTACAGGATGATCAATCCCTATCACTTTAGGACATAAGTCCAAGGATGATGTAATCCTCACATGATCCAATTATGGGATGATCAATCCCTATCACTTTAGGACATAAGTCCAAGGATGATGCAATCCTCACATGATCCAAATACAGGATGATCAATCCCTATCACTTTAGGACATAAGTCCAAGGACGATGCAATCCTCCATCAGCATGATCCATGAAATTGATCAGTTGAATCGTCTATAACTAAATGTAGATCTTGACCACACTCAGTGGTGATCCTATCGTCCGTGAGGACTCGTCGTAGACCATCCATACCACACAAGTTAGGACCACTCACAATTGAGTGTTATACTACAGGATCTACACTTATGCGTAGGCATACTCTTCCAAGTAAAAGTATAGTCTACAAGGCAAATCTCGACTACGTACACAATGTCAGTCCATCATCACTATCATCCATAATTGATGTCAGTCTCATCATTACTCCCCCTTTCTTGGGAAGTCTCAACCTGCTCCCCCTATGTCCGAGGAGGGTTCATGATTTGTAGTCCCATGACTTTTCCTCCTTGCGAGGAAATTCTTTTCGAACTACACCAAGCTTGTCGTAGAAATACTTGAACTTTATTCGATAGAGAGGCTTGGTCAGTATATCAACAACTTGCTCATCGGTACTCACATATTGGAGCTTGATGGCTCCCTTTTGTACCATATCCATGATATAAAAATATCGGATTTCTATATGCTTCAATTTTTCATGGAACACCGTATTTTCTGTCATCTTTATACTACTCTGGTTGTCATAGAAAATTACTGTGGTGTCCACCTCCATGTCAAATATTCCTGACATCAACTTTCGAAGCCATATCGCTTCACAACAAGAGGAGCGAGCTGCAATATACTCTGCTTCAGCCGTACTAAGAGCAACATTGGACTATTTCTTACTAAATCATGAGATCATGGCAGATCCCAGGACAATAGAATCCACCTGAGGTGTTATTTCTGTCTGGGGCACTTCCTGCCCAATCTAAATCCATATACCCATACAAATTGTAGTCATGATCTCTCCCATAGTACAGTCCCAAATCAATTGTACCTTTTAGGTACCTCATCACATGTTTTGCAACTATCAAGTGAACCCATCTAGATTTAACTAGATACTGACTCAAGGTGTTCACAACAAATCATATATCTGGCCTTGTGTTCGTCAAATACATTAATGACCCAATAATCTGTCTATAGTGAGTCATGTCCACTAGCTTGGATGTCTCATCAGACAACATCTTTAAGTTGGTGTCCATGGGAGTGGCCATGAATTTACAATCCAACATATCAAATATTTTCAAGATTTCTACTGCACACTTTCCCTGATTCAGAAAGATTCCTTATGGGCTCTACCACACTTCCATCCATAGAAAATAATGCATTAATCCAATATCTTTCTATTACATTTTTATCATTCAAGCTACCATTATGATCTTAGGATCTTTAACTGAGAGAATAACATGCACAGCAATAAAACACAAGCACAACACAAGAGACAAGAGACAAAGAATTTTCCTCAGGGAAACCATAAAGGAGAAAACCTTGCAACTTCCTCAGAGATAGAATCAACACCAAAGGTAAGACTGGAAAACAATAAGATGATCTCCCAACAGCAGCAGTCTCTCTCTCTCACACTGAGAGAGCTTCTCCTCTCTCACTCATGCGCTCCAATGAGTGAGTGTGTGTGTCCTAAATAGAGAGACTCACTCTCTATTTATATTCTTCCGTTCACTTGGAACCCACTCCATCATGTTGGCCTCACTTAACAATTACTTACTAGAGCTGACATCTCTAGGAGTGTCTAATAACCCTAGTGCCCCACAACTTGTGAGGACTTTGCCTCCTCTGACCAACAAGGAGGTTTATCCTTAACACAATGGTGGGGACTATTGCCCCGACTTACAATGACTCACCTAGGGTTGACTTCACTAGGATAGTCTAATAACCCTAGTGCCCCACAACTTGTGAGGACTTTGCCTCCTCTGACCAACAAGGAGGTTTATCCTTAACACAATGGTGGGGACTATTGCCCCGACTTACAATGACTCACCTAGGGTTGACTTCACTAGGATAGTCTAATAACCCTAGGGCCCCACACCTGTGGGGAATTTACCCCTTAACCAATAGGAGGGTTACCCACAAGGACTTAACATGACTTTCTCATTATAGAAACTTCCCGGAATAAACATCGAGGTATGACATGACTCAAGTACATTACAATACATCCCGGAATGAACATCGGGTTACAATAGATAAGAAATACAAGTGAATACATTCCGAAGTTACAATTACATCAACACTCCCTCTTAACTAGGAATGTATTCTCTCGACACAATTTATCAGCACAAGTCTTCTTCTTTGTATCATCTAGGTCATCGTCAAGTCCTCGTCATCTTCAAGTCATCTTCATCTGGAGCTAGATCATCACTCGATCTGGATAATCATCACTGGATCTAGATCATCATTGGATCTGGATCATCATCACTGGATCTGGATCATCACTCGATATGGATCATCATCACTGGATCTAGATCATCACTCAATCTGGATCATCACTGGACATCATCACTATACATCGTCACTGGATCTGGATCATCACTCGATCTAGATCATCACTCAATATGGATCATCATCACTGGATCTGGATCATCACTGGACATCATCACTGGATCTGGATCATCACTCAATTTGGATCATCACTGGACATCGTCACTAGATTTGGATCATCACTCGATCTGGATCATCACTCGATCTAGATCATCACTCGATATGGATCATCACTGCTGGATCATCATCACTAGATCTGGATCATCACTGGATCTAGATCATCACTAGGAATCATCACTGGATCTAGATCATCACTCGATCTGGATCATCACGGGTGCTATCTCATGATTCTTCTCATCACAGGAAGTTCTACAGAGCCAACCCTTTTTCATGCTGGTTGTAGGCCTAGCCTCCATGTAGGTCTTCTTCAGCACTTATATCTGACCTACTCGTCAGAAAGGCACAGCACTCATATCCATCCAGGCTGGAACACATCCTGCACACAATGATGGAAGAGTTCCGTACTTCCATCCAGGCTGGAACACATCCTGCACACAATGATGGAATATTTCCACACTTCCATCCAGGATGGAACACATCCTGCACATAATGATGGAAGATTTCCACACTTCCATCCAGGCTGGAACACATCCTGCACACAATGATGGAAGAGCTCTGCACTTACATTCATCCAGGCTGGAACCACATCCTACCACAATGGTGGAAGATTTCCGTACTTCCATCCAGGATGGAACCACATCCTACCACAATGATGAAAGGGCTTTGCACTTACATACATCTAGGCTGGAACACATCCTACACACAATGATGGAAGGGCTTGCACTCATATCTGATCTTGTAGGAACCAATCCTACAATCACATCAGAATGGCCCCCAGTCCTCAACTGAGCTACCTGGTAACTGTCCAGGTGCCTCCATTCTCCTAGAGAATGATAGTTTCCCTTACATTTGACCTACTCGTCAGAATGGCCAACACTCACATCTGACATGGGAGGAACCTAATCCTTTAGCCATGACAGAATGGTTCATCCCTTATATCTAATCAAGTGGGAACACATCCCTCTATCACATCAGAATGGCTTCTCAGTCCTAGACTGAGTTTTCCTGGTAACTGACCAGGTACCTCCATTCCTAGAATGGCAGTTGCCCTTACATCTGTCTTGCTCGACAGAATGGCCAGCACTCATATTTGACATGGAAGGAACCAATCCTCTCACCATGACAGAATGGATCAGCCCTTACATCTGATCATGGAAGGAACCAATCCTCTCACCATGTCAGAATGGTTATGGATCTTAGCACTCATATCTAACATTGAAGGAACTAATCCTCTCACCATGACAGAATGGATCAGCCCTTACATTTGACCTGCTCGTCAGAATGGCTATGGGACTCATCACTTTCCCTTGGAGAAAACCTCTATCTGGAGAAGACCAAGCTTCTCCCTGAAGTACTCGAACTTCACTCTAGCCAATGGCTTCATCAACACATCAGTTATTTGTTCCTCCATCGCAACACACTGGAGCTTCACTGCTCCCCTCTGCACCATATCCCTGATATAGTGATACTTGATCTCGATATGCTTCGACTTGTCATGGAACACTGGATTCTCTGACAACTTCACGCAACTCTGGTTGTCACAATGTATACAAGTAGCATCCATCTGGAGATCAAATAAATCAGACAGCAGCTTCTGCAGCCATACTACCTCACAACTAGCTGAACAAGCTGCAGCATACTCTGCTTCAGTTGTACTCAGTGCCACACAGGATTGCTTCCTGCTAAACCAAGAGATCACACCTGATCCCATACTGAAGCAACACCCTGAAGTGCTCTTCCTATCGATGGCACTGCCTGCCCAATCTGAATCAACATAACCCTCCAGGTTAATCTTTTGATTCGCATCGTACTTGAGCCCATAATCAACTATACCCCTCAAGTACCTCAGAACATGCTTTGCAGCAATTAAGTGAACATTTCTTGGATATGTCAAGAACTGGCTCAAGTTGTTCACAGCAAAGCAAATGTCTGGTTTCGTGTTCATCAGGTACATCAAGGACCCAATCATCTGACGATACATTGTAGCATCAACCAACTCTGATGAAGCATCGCTCAATAGCTTCAGGCTCGATGCCATAGGTGTGGCCATAGCCTTGCATTCCATCATCCCAAATCTTTTCAGGATCTCTACTGCATACTTCCCTTTTCCAAGGAAGATTCCATCCATATTCTGCCACACCTCCATGCCTAGAAAAATAGTACATCGACACATAACAGGAGTATCACTGGTATTCTTCCTTCAACCTTGAACCAAAGGTTGGTATCTGCTTTACTCTTAGTAACTCCTAGAGTCATCAGTAATCTATCCATCATGTCGTACCATGTCAAACCTTATATTTTTTGTAGTCACTCCCTCCGAAGCGAAGCATCATGCTCCCTCTGTCTTTTGTACTCTATGTACTGAAAGATTATGTACCGGAGTGACAAGTAGCTTCCTATGCTACTAGTATTCTATGTATCCATCTAGTGTATAGAATTTCATCTTCAACCTTATAGCAAAGGTTAATATTTTTATCAATCTCATCATGTATGTGTTTCAATTTTTATTGGCTGCAAATGTCTCTTCGTAGTCTATGCCTTCTTTTCATGAGAAGCCTCGTGCTACGAATCTTGCTTTGTATCCCACGATGTTTCCATCTACTACATGATGGAACTAAGAACTTCTCTTTAGGTCTCGATACTGCATCCTAGACATCATTCTTCTTGAACTGGTCTTCTTGGTTACTTCTTCATAGCTGGAAGGTTCTGCATCAATGATGTCGCTGCATTCATCATATTATTCTTCATCTTGAACTGTCGTCACTTGTTCTTCGGAACAAGTTTCACCCTTCTTTGCTTGTAGGTGATTATGTATGCCATCTTTCCTACAAGTCAAATGCATTTGTATGGTTAGAAACATTTCATAAGGAATATTCATACTGGAAAATTCTTATGCATAAATATATGATCATGCAACTATTTTAGCCAATACAACATTCATCCATATCTCACGGAAACTTTTCTAGATGCCTTCCATCTCTACCAGGACAATATTGAGATTGTGCATTAATCCAATATGTCAGCAAAGATGTTTCATTCTAGATAAGTAGCAATGGAGAGTTGTATAGCACCATGAGCTATTTACCCATCACATGCATATTAGTAGTATACTGTCGTTAATGCAAACATTCTATCATGCATAATACACCAACTGAATATAAACAAATGCATAACAAAAACAATATCATGAAATTACAATTGAATACTTATCTTTATTTGTTTCGGGGTAGACTACTTCTTGATCCTTTCGCTTCATCATCTTCTTCATTCATGACTTCATCATTTCTTATCCAAGCTCTCAAGATGGATAAGAGGTTCTTCAAGAATCAAGTCCTTCATATTCCTCATCTCTTGAGGGATCTTCTTTCGACGGTGAGAGCTTGTTCTTCAATTGCTCCCATCTTCTCTTCTCTTCTTATGAGTCGAGCTTCTTCTTCTTCCCAGAGTTTGCTGAAAGTAATCACTTCCTTCTGGCACACATTCCTCGAATGAATGAATCCCATGATCCTAGGAGGCCATTCAAGGTGGACATCACCACTACTACATTCTTCACTTCTTCTTTTATTGCTACAAGTTGTTCTTTGATTTGAGAGACCCTTGTAAAGTATGACTGCATGGTCTCTGCATTCTGGATCTTCACATTCTTCAACTGGTTTCTTAAGGTCATATTTTGATTTATGTTCTTCCCTTCAAATAGATTGGTCAAGGAATCAAACATCTTCGATGTCTTTAAGGAAGACACTTGTAGTACAAGTTGATTCATGACTGAATCAACAATGCTCTTCTTAGCCTTGACCAAGTTCTTCTTGTGTAAGGCTTCTAGCCTCATCTCCCTCTGGAACTTGAACCTCTATACTAATGTAGGTGTCTAATCCATTTTCTTCAGAGAGATCATATACTTCTAGGATTGGAAGTTGTCAACTTCCCCAAGCTTGTCATCAAGCTGATGTGATAGATCACTTTGAAATTAGAACCTCAAATGAAAATAGCGAAAGATTAGATCTTACCGTTTTGAGGTGTTTGTACTGGTTCCGGAGCTGGTTGATCTAGGGTTTGTCACAAAAACCCTAATTTTAAAAAATTGCAATATTCCAAATCTGATTGGATATAAAGATAGATCTCTTCAAATGGAGATTTCCAATGTACTCCTTTTATGAAAACAGTGGAGGGAAGCTCCCGAAACAGGAAGCTCTAGTTTTCCACTTTCTTTTGCAGAAACAATAACATTCTACAGAAATCCATGTTACTGTTTCTATGGTATCTCCTACATTACTACTCCTCTATGTCTGAAATGTTGCACTGCGGTAGCCTCACATGTTCCTATTCCAACACCATAGGTTTCATCAGAATTGGTTTTACCAATTGGGACTTATGGTCCTTTTCCCAAGGTGACATGTTACAGGATTTTTCAGAATAGTGAAGTTGTTTGGACTGCCACGTGTCATTGGTTAATCTTCTGAGTCTGAATCTCAAAAAACAGAAATTACAGTCTGTTCCCTTTCTATAACAGCTTGGTAAATCTCATTTGGACCTATGTATCCCAAGATATAGCAATTCTCCCCAGGTGTCCTTTTTAGGGATGAATTCTGGAAGAGGCTGGAACCCTAACTTGGAGGGATCATGTCTCCCAGAATATAGCGAATCTGAGGCTGAATTTTGGACATAGTGTAAATCCGGATTTTATCTTCAGCCTATGCAATTTTCATCTCTTGACACTTTTCCATTCTCGGGATATAGCGAATGTACCAAAACGTAGCATTTTTTGGTATTTAGGGTTTTTCTAGCTCAAGGTCAAACTAGGGTTTGACTTGCCCGGAGTTTCACCCAACCAAAAAAATTGATCTAGGTTTCTAAACTTAGGTTTTGATGAGGAGATCAATCCTATGCTAGGCTCACTCAAAAATTCCTCTTCTGTAGAAAGCCCTAATTTCCGCACCGAAAACTGAAAATGCTCGAAATCGAATTCTGCTTTGACAGAAAGATGTGCCCTTTAATGGAGAGTCATCCTAGCATACTTTTGCTGATGGATTGTGGAGAGAGACCCAAAAAGTAAGAATCCCTAGCTTCTATAGCTACACAATATCTTCTTCTCAGGTTAGCTCTAATACCATGTTGTATTTTTATCATTCAGGCTACCCTTATGATCTTAGGATCTTTAACTGAGAGAATAACATGCACAACAATAAAACACAAACACAACACAACAGACAAGAGACACAAAGAATTTTCCTTGGGGAAAACATAAAGGAGAAAACCCCGCAACTTCCTTAGAGATAGAATCAGCACCAAAGGTAAGACCGAAAAACAGTAAGATGATCTCCCAACAACAGCAGTCTCTCTCTCTCTCACCGAGAGAGCTTCTCCTCTCTCACTCATGCACTCCAATGAGTGAGTGTGTGTGTTCTAAATAGAGAGACTCACTCTCTATTTATATTCTTCCATTCACTTGGAACCCACTCCATCATGTTGGCCTCACTTAACAATTACTTACTAGAGCCGACATCTCTAGGAGTGTCTAATAACCCTAGTGCCCCACAACTTGTGGGGACTTTGCCTCCTCCGACCAACAAGGAGGTTTATCCTTAACACAATGGTGGGGACTATTGCCCCAACTTACAATTACTCACCTAGGGTCGACTTCACAAGGATATTCTAATAACCCTAGGGCCCCACAACTATGAGGACTTTAACCCTTGACCAATATGAGGGTTACCCACAATGACTTAACATGACTTTCTCATTATAGAAACTTCCTGGAATAAACATCGAGGTATGAAATGGCTCAAGTACATTACAATACATCCTGGAATGAACATCAGGTTACAATAGATAAGAAATACAAGTGAATACATTCTGAAGTTGCAATTACATCAACACTTTCATCTCGAATTCTTCAGGTAGCTTCTTCTTGCAATTCTTCATCTATTTCTCATTTCTAGTCAGAAATAGAGCATTAAAGGAAATTTCAATTTAAAATGGGCCTTCCAAAAATAATACAAATTCCATGTCATCATGTATTAGCCAATCAAAATGCTTTAAAATTCAAAAAGGGAGCACCTCTTAAACAATTTTTTAATATAAATTTGGGGATAGGTATCATAAAAAAACTACTTTTTTTGTTCGTATTTTCGACATATCTCCATGTGTTTTTACTCAAATTTCAATCGAGAGAGCTCGTTGGATGTGGAATTAAATTCTACATCCAACGATTACCCACTCGGCATACTTTTGACGGGCCTTGCTACCCCAAAGACAAGAAATACCTGAAAAAATGTGATGATGACATCATCATCACATTTTTCAGGTATTTCTTGTTTTTGGGGTAGCAAGGGCCCGTCAAAAGTATGCCGAGTGGGTACTCATTGGATGCAGAATTTAATTTTGCATCCAATGAGCTCTCCCGATCAAAATTTTAGTAAAAACATAGGGATATATGTCGAAAATACGAACAAAAAAGTAGTTTTTTATTTTCTTCCTCCAAAATTAATAAATATTATTTTATTAATTTTCCTTAGAAGGCCCATTTTGAGTTGAAATTTCCTCTAATGATTCATCCACATACAGTAATAGTATGACTGGTTCATCATCCATAATCTTCATGTTATCACTCTAGGAAACTCTTGTAGGTTGCAGCTCGAAGATGCTTGGTAACTTCAGTATTTTTAAATGGTTTATTCAACGAATCAAGTCAGATGACCAAAAAGAACTCACACACTCAAGACATGCATAATACTCAATCAAATAGACAAGGCTTCTAACTATCAATGTTCAAAAGGTTTGTAGTAAAGATGAATATATGAAGAACTCACTATGCTAGCAGATTCACACATAAGACACTCACATATGAGTGGATGATCATAACAAGGAAAATATACTTGTAATTCCACTAACACACACAGAGATAGGATGACAACTATCTTGCATTAATTAAATAGAATAAACCTGAATGAAACATCCAAGCACAAGTACAGAACAGAAAGGAGGTGAAAGTTGAACATGTAATGGGAAAAGAGCTTGTATTAGGTGACAAAGCACATGAGAAGCTTGAATACAATAAGGGTCTAAAAAGTCTCTGAAGTCGAACCTTTGCTTCTACACACGGGGACTTCACTTAGTGAACCTCTCACATAGCACGTGCGATCATGGGATATTAAAGAATACCCTTAATTTCTAGAGATATTGACCCAAACTCTTTTTGTTGAAACCCCCTCCCAATACTTAAAACCTCCTCCCCACCCCTTTTTATACCTCAATCCTTATAAACCATCCTACCTACCCCCACCTTAAACCCCTCATCCCCCCAATACCTGCAATATATTGGTTCAATTTTTGATAATTTTAAAACCCACAATATGAACTAACGTGATAGGATATTGGTCAACAAGTGAAGCCCCCGTGCTTCTACATTAGTCATAGGCTTTATAGCATTTACAAAATTTATTTCAAATCTTGAAAAATTGGATTGAATTTACTAAAAATAGCTAATCATGACTATTTTGCAAAAATTAGGTCAAAAACCCTATCCCTATCTTAGCTTCCAATATACCTAACTCTAAACCTTCCTACTCCTTGAACTCTTTAATAGTTGTAGTGGACACTAAAGTAGAACTAGAACTTGCCATTTGGCAGACAAGACACACTTTGTCAAAGTTGGTAGGGTTGGTGACCTACTTCACCTCGCTGGCACCTTCAAAACTGAAACAAACCCGAGGTACTGGTGCCTTTACTTAATTTTTAAGCTTATAAATCATCCATGAGGTGTTTGGATCAACAAAAGTCGGTTCTGTGTGAAACTATGCCTTTCTGCATTGTTCTACACTTTTGGTGGCTAGGAAAGCAAAATTCTAGGTCTGTAAGCTGTCAAAAACTCTGTTTTCGGTGGCTAATGAACAACTGCGGTGTTTGCCTAAGCCACCGAAAGCTCTGTTTTAAAATTTTAATCAAAATTGTCTGCACACTTTACCCTGCTGTTTTAAGGCTTTAGTGATGTTCCTTTGATGTCTCTACAGCCTGCCTAGGGTTTGGGTTGGTAGCAATATCACAGGTTGCTTCTGGGCCAAAAAGGCTCATTGCCACTTTTGCTAGGGTTTCCAGCTTCTTGTGAGATTGAGGCTGAGGGATAGAAATCCTTGTTTGCAACTTGGACAGCTTGATTTTCCTACAGAGCCTCACTTTTTATTTCTTTAACCCTAGATTACTCTACTCCAAATTGGTATTCTTTATTTTTATCTCCTGTAGAGAGACACAATTCAGCATTCCTCCTGGTTAACCTCTCATTGGTTCTTTTGATTTCTCTGCCCAAGACTTCTAGCTCATACACCTGCCTCAGTAGATGATTGATTTTTTGGGATCCAGGTTTGTTGGATGAAGCTTCGGCCACTGGTTCACCCTAGTCCTCCTTTGGTGTAGGTGATGGAAACTCCTCCTACCCTATTTGAAACTGATATGCTAGGTTAGTTTCATGTTCCTCTTCATCCTCAAAATCAGAGTAGGGTAGGTTGAGTATATTTATGTATGGTGTTGGAACCTCTTCTACCTTTTCATTGAAATCCAAGTTTCTCTTTGCCTTCTTGGTCTTGGGAGATGGAGAGGCCTGATCCACTGTAATTGGAGAGATGTCCCTCCTTTTCCTCTTACCACTCCTGGGAATGGAGGACTTCTTTGAGGAAGACTTCCTTTCGTCTTCTGGTTGCAATTATGTCTCAAACTCATTCCAAAATAGGAAGTAGGTCTAGGCTATGTTCTTTCTCTGTAGCAATTCAAGGACAATTAGCTTGATCAGGCCATGATGGGATAGCCCGCCTGCAATCTTGGTGGGCTGGGATTTAACCTGATGAGCCATTTTGGTCAGGCTCTTGTGTAGGTAGAAAGGCAGTTTTAGTGGACTCCTATTAGTGAAATGGTTCATTAACTTGAAATGGTATATCATTACCCTATTATACCTTCCCTTACAAGTTATATAGACCAGAATTTCTTTCAACAAATGCTTCCATTTCTCCTCAAGCCAGGATGAAGGGATGCTCTTCTTCCATACAATATTCTTGTGCTCAGGCTTCAAGTAAGACCTGAATTCCACATTCTTTGTGATAGTGGTTTTGAACCAGTTTTCTCCAGTCCTTGGGAGCTCTGTTACTTGTGCTATCAAAGCCTCATCCACCTGGAACTCTTCTTTGCCAATCACTGCGTTTGAGCCATCAAAGGAGAGAGAACAGGCTTATGCCACTTGCTGGTGGGATCCCTGAATTTTTTCACAGAACCTGTAGCAGCCTGAGTCTTTGAAAATTTGGCATACTTGTGGGTGTGATTCAAGGTAGGAAATGTCACCCAATTCCTGTCTTAGGGTCAGTCCTCCTCCTTTATTCATTTTTTTTATTGCTCTTATGTACCTGCAAAAATTAAAATTCAAACACTGGGGAATGAGATTACAATGCTGGATTCAGGGAGGGCTTGGCTCAGTGAGGACGCATGTAGGAAATGTGGAATGAATTGAGGAGAGGGTGTTGATTTTGAGGGGACTGATTGGAAATTGGGATTTGAGCAAGGTGTCAATAAATTCTGATGAGACCCATGAGCTATCCTGTGTTGTAATCATTCTAACCGGAAATCAATGCTTTGTGGTGGTTCGTTTACAGTCACGAGACAGGTGGAGGGCAGCGAGGGTTTGGTTTTTTTATCAATCACTTCGGTTTTATAACAACCCCTTCTTTACCAACTCATGATTTATTGCAGGTCATGTCTTTTTGGTGGTTAATAGCTTAGTAGTGGCGCTCTCTTAATTAATCCATCTTGCAGCTCCACAAGAAAACTTAGGTAATAAGTCGTGTACTATATGTTTCTCTCAAGAAATTTTTCCTAGATACATTTAGCTTGAGAGAGTTTATATAAATAAAATCAATCAAAAATCTCAATCTACAATCCCAAGACCCTTAATTGTTAGCTTAAGACAATATGCAACCCAATTACCATTGCTAGCAAGGAGCGATTAAACAATGCCTGTAAGCCATTAAATATGTCTACAGTCCAACGGTTTCCTCATGATATGCCGAAGAAAACAGAATGTGTTCCACATTTTAAAAGAAACAATGTAGTCACGAGTGATAATCATATTAGTAATTTATATGGTCAAATTGGTCATCATCAAATATAACATGAAGATACAGTTGTCGATCTTGTTTCCCTGTCCTTACAAGAAGATGTTGAATCTTGGTATTTGACCCTACCTAATGGTGGTATTAAAACATGGGAGGATTTTCATGAGGCATTCATGAAAATATGGGTATTAAGGTTGATTGAAGTATGGTACTTCCCCAACTCCATGAATTAAAGAAGAAAGAATGAAACAATTTCTGAATTTGAAAATAAGTTCACCAACTTGTTAAAGAAAAATCCTAATAAAATTAAACCAAAGATGATGCCCTCCTCTGTTGTATAAATGCTTTTCAAGGTCAATTCGGCCTATACCTAAGAGATAGGCACCTTAATACTTTAGAATCAACACAAGATTGGGCTAGTAAAATTGAGTGGAATGTGCATCCACTTTCAAAGTTATAACCAAACCAAGAACCATGAATATTGTTGATACAACTCTAGATCACATAACTGCCTTGACTCGGAAAATTGAAAAGATGAATGTTAAACTAATTTAATCACAAATATCCTTGATAAATACATTAACAAATCTAGAGAGAGAAAGGGAGCAACAACAAAAAAAATCTCCTAGATATCAACACAACCAACCTAGAGGGAATCGATCATGGAGACCTAGACCTAACCAAGAGCAATGAATTCTTAACACACTTGTCCCATCAATCATAGTAAGACAACAAGTCTTCCCATGGTGTTCAAAGTGTCATCAACCACGTAATTAATGGGAACATTCTAATGAAAGTGGGGAAAATCCAAGTGTCTCTACTCATGGCAACATCAATTTTTTGGAAGATGATGTTGCTTACACATACAATGGTTAATAAAAGAGCCATACAATCATTAAAGAGCAAATGCACAAATCAAGCATAAAAGTATAGATTCTTCTAGGGTGGATAGAATGGACTTGCTTAACTGTAAGAACAATCTTAGGAAGGAGAAACGCATATAACACATGAGGAAAAACAAAGCACAAGAAACTTCTCCATCTAGTTCTTCCCAACCATAAAGAAAAGCTTGGGCCAAAACACCTTTATCTTTGAACGCAAACCCTTTGATTTCATTTGACAAGGTGGTTGTGGCATTACTCCCATAAATTCACATAGCTACACCTTAGTGAAGACCTTGCACCTTGGCGTCTTAGATTTTGTCCCAATAAGGAGCAAAAATGATAATGTGTAATTTGTGTAGTTAATAGTTTAGGAAAAACAAGTGTGAGTACCTATGTTAGCAACTAATGTTTCACAAAGAGTTGTGTAACCTACATAACAATAATAATAAATTAATATAAATTAATTATAACAATAAATAATAATGATAATAATAATTAATAATAATTATTGATTATTGAAATGACACATCTTATCTAAAAGACATGACTCATTGAAAGGACATTACTTACGATGTTAACTAGTCAATGTTATAAGTACACCTTCACATGGTCATTGTACATCATACTAAACTTTTCACATTTTATATATATTTGTTAATGTTTTTTTATACTTGCATATATATTTCGGATATTTATTTAGTGAATGAACTATAGTTCATCACATTGGTATCAAAGCTTTGTCTCAAACCGATCATTGTCCATTACTTCTCAGATTTTATCTGATCCGGCTGTTGGGAAAACATTGTTCAAAGTTTCATTGATTGAGGTCATTGATCGCAATAGGTCTTTGGCCATTTAAACTAGAAGTGCCAAAGAATCACTTCGCTACAAAGTGACAAATACCAAATAGTTGTCAATAAAATCTTGGTTAAATATTAATTTACGGTTTGGTTTTTTTGGGTTTCTCTTATTGATTACATATCGTAGTGATGTTTTTGTGCATATTAAAATTGCATATATTATTGAGTGCATCAACGTTACCATACAAAACATGCAGTGCCAAGGTTAAAGATTAAATCATGGTTCTGATATATCTTGAAGAGGCCACCACCAAATTGTTAGATTTGGGTTCAGGAAGGAGAGTCGTCATTGTAACAAGCCACAAAAGACAACCTCCCTCCAAAGGAAATCAAAGCCAAAGATTTGCATAATCCACTAGAAAAAAGCATGATTTGTAACCAAATTTGGTTGTCACCGTCAAGAACTCTTATCGATTGGAACAATATATGGAATTCAAATCTATAAGCCACTAGTAAATGCCATCTAAATAAGAAGTGGTACATGGGGACTCGCCTCCAAGGTCGGGGGCTTTCCCCCCTTTGTCCCCACACCCTGAGTGATTGGAAGCTCATAGCCGTGGAAAGACTGCAGTTGTAGGTGAAGAGACTGCAGTTGTAGTTGAAGAGCCCATAGCGGTCACTTGAAGAGCCCATAGCTGTCACTTGAAGTCTCAAGAGCCCAAACTTGCTGAGTTTAATTGTTTAAGAGCCCGAGCTTGCTGAGTTGAAGATCCTTCTACCTAGAGACGATGTTGACTTTTAAATAGGGAGGCTTCCACCAAATATTATTGTTAGTGTTCATTGTTAAGGTAGGGCATGTGACATTTGTTACTGTTTTAATTTTTAAATTTAATTTTTTTAAATTTTAACTATTTAAGGTAGGTCCTGTATTTGAATTTCGATTTTCAGCCATTAAAAATTACAATCTTCATAAAAAAAATTGAGATTCAATTGTTAAAAATTCAAGTTTTACTTTTTATTATTTAACATTCATGAAATTGAAAAAAAAAAAAACAATAGTAAAAATTTATAAACTTTGTTGCAGCAAGTTGCCAAAAATAAAAAACAACACCTAACAGTTTCAACTTTCGAACTAACAATATGAGAAACTCTAGCATTGCAACAATAGTGACAGCAGCTAGAGTGAAGCTGAATATTGTTTTCACACAGAGAGTAACTTTAGGGTTGGACTTGGACAGAAACTTTGTTGCAGCAAGTTGCCAAAAATAAAAAACAACATCTAACAGTTTCAACTTTCGAACTAACAATATGAGAAGCTCTAACATTGCAACAATAGTGACAGCAGCTAGAGTGAAGCTGAATATTGTTTTCACGCAGACAGTAACTTTAGGGTTGGACTTGGACAGAGATTGGAAGTGGGAGTGGAACTCCATCAGCCTGGTTAAGTTAAAGTGAAGGATAAAGAAATGCCAATCTCACCTCACATAGGTCATTAGCTCAATATGCAAAGGGGACATTTGATTCCAAGAAACCACTTTTTATTTATACAAGAAAATTAAATGCTCCCTTAACCAACCAAAAAAACAAGAAAAGTGGTGGACCACATCGTTGGGCATGCAATGTTTGTGGCCATCATTGGGTTGGGAGTTATAGTCGAGTTAGTCAACACCTTTTGGGCATTGGTGGAAAAGTGGTTTCTATATGTTCGAAGCTAACTATGTTGCAAAGAACTGAGCTTATGAGGTTGCAAATGGTAACAAATGCTAAGGGCACATTCTCTAGACAAAATGTCACATCAAAAAACCATCAAAATGCAAAAGAAAGTTCCAAAAGGATATCTAACCCATCCACTTGTATGCCTCCACCATCTCCTATTGAGACATTTTCATTAAAAAAGAAAGTTTGTTCTTATGCTATAAGACAAACCATTACAGTTTTGTATGGCAAGCTTAATCATAATGATACAGATGATGGCATTGGTGGATTCCTTTTTCCCAATAGAATTCATTTTTGTGTTACTCATTCTCCTTATTATAAGGAGATGGTTCCTGCAATTGAAACATCAGAACCCTCATATGTGCCCCCAGTTGAACATAAGTTGGGGATGATGATTTTAGAGAGGAAAGTGTCCAATATTATTGTGCAGAAAAAGCAGATGAAAGAGATGTGGGTGAAGTCAGGTTGCTTTATTATTATGGACGGGTGGACAAACATTTCCAAATGTCCACTTATTAACACCATAGTTATATGCATAGATAGGTCATTCATTCTTACAACTATCGATTGTTATGGAAAGTGAAAAAATGCATCTTTCCAATTTGAGCTTATTCAAGATGCTATAGAGGAGGTTGGGCATGAGAATGTTGTGCAGGTTGTGACACATGCAGTAGTAGTATGCAGATTGGCTAGTTTACTAGTTCAAAGGAGGTATAGGCATATATTTTGGATCCCTTGTTGTGTGCATTCTCTCAACAATGCCCTGAAAGACATTAGAGAAATTGATTGGGTATCCACCTTGGTATTAGCTACAAGGGGTTTTCAGATTGTAATGTTCCCTTTTTGGAATTTTATTAAAATGCCCAATTTTCCAATTTTTTCACAATTTTGGCTCTTGACTAGTTTTAGTGTCTTGGTCTCCAAATCAGCCCAATTGCTCCCAAATATTTAGAGAAGGTGTATGAATGATATAATAACTTAATTATTATGTTTAGGGATGTATTATTATCCTCCAATCAGTTCTGCAAGTCTATATCAAATTCTGAATAAGATAGATGAATTTACTAGCAATTTTGGGGCTCAAATCCCTCCCGGGTAATTGTCGGAATGGATTCCCAAATGTACATAAACTCACTAAAATTATAAAATTGAAGTAGGGGATGAGTAGAATACATTATAAGAGACTCATATTCATAAAAAATCAAACTCCCATGGCTTTTATCACTTCCTTCAATCAGATATAAAAAAACTAGTTTTGGACCCTTGGGGAAATGAGATGTAGTTTGCCCCAAGTGCTATGAAATTCGAACCAATGGCCACAAATTATCAGATACAGACCATGAAACCAATAATATACTTTAATTACAGTTCATTCATTCATAAATTATCAATGGTGCACATATATATTCGATTCCATCAAGCTTGCAATAGTTTACAACAAGGTATTGGGGAAATGGCATTGTTTTTTCAATATTGGACAATAATACATGAGATATCTTGGATTTTTGACCTGAGAGATTTCTAAACTTAAATTAAATATAATTTAATTCAGAAAATACTAGAGCAAGAGAATCTCCCTCAAAGAGATGAATATCTCACCAAGTGTGCCTCACTCCATAGAGCTGAAATATGGTGAGAAAACTTGAGATGAATGGAAGAACAAGCTGATATTGAGATGTCCATGAAATTACTATAGCTTGCACCTGCAAATAATACTCCATGAAATACCTGATTTTCCTTTCCAAACACCAACTAGGATGGGAATCTTTCACCCTCGAAATTGGCTTAAGCAAGAAAACTAGTCATCCACTAGCTCTCACAATTCACAAATGAGAAAAATATTCTTATCATGGATGATCCCTATATTTTATAAACATTATTGGTATTATAAGGTTCCAAATCCATCCATAAACCAAATCCAAGTCGAATTGGTGTGTCTGCTCATGCTATGCCATGTGGCCTCTCTTTTCACCTTCCCTCTTCTCTCAAATTTGAGTAGGAGCCTCTTGGCCTTCTCCAACTCCCAAATTCGACCTCTAAGATGATCTATTCAGTCCTGACATGTCATTATGTTAGTATTTAAGCCTTCAGATATGACTTGTGTCATAAATTTCATAGAATCTTCATCATTGGTGTCATAGATGTCATAAATGTAAGGGGAATCAAGCCAAGTGTCCATGAAACTCCCATTTGGATCTTCCTCTCCCATGTAAGTTACAATTAATCCCAAATTAGACCTATGAAGTATATGTAAAATTATATTAACCTCATAATCCATCCCAAAACATTAGGCTTCCCATAGATTCAAAATTACAAGAGGAGGATGTCATTTAACATAGGAATTCTAGCTTGAGTGGGCTCCATAGTCTCCATGTATCTCCATTATCCATAGACATTTCAATTTTCTCTTGTATTTATTTAATAAGCTACATTATTAAATATTTATCCTCTTCTAATTTGTAAACATCATTTATTATCCCCCTTATTCCAAATCTCAAAGCTTCCACCCCCATCCTAGGAAACTAGTGATTTTCCTCCTTGGTAATTATTTGACTTTTAGCATCCCTTTGACAACTTTCATGAATATGGAAAATGTGATTTGGCCTTTGTGAACCAATGCAAAATTTGGGACATTATAAATCCTCCCTTGCCAATATGTCTTGTCCTCAAGAAATTTCAAACATGGTTGTTGAAGAACCTACTTTTTGTATGATTATTTGAAGTTGCCATTGAGCTTCCCACCTTGAGTCTTTGAGATTCCATGAATATTTTAGAGAGGAACCACCATGCTTGATGCTGCACTACTCTAATTAAAATCACCTTATTAAATGGGGAATCCATCTCCCATACCGCTTTTTTCCCAAATAATTTGAAATCAATGAGACTAAAAACTATCCCAGGGTCCCATTGCTTGCATTGCACTCCAACAATTAAGAGTGCTCTCCAACCCATACCATTTGGAAAGAGAATTCCGGGATCCCATTTTCTTGTATGCATTCTTCCAAACATCATGAGTGCATAATATATATCATCAAAGTATATAACAACATAATAAGAATGTACACCAAGTAGGTGCCTCACCAAGAAATCATGAAAGTGCTTATACCTCTGTTGAGGCCTAGAAATTTGCAGGAAACAACAGAAGGGGATTCTCCCCAGTCAATGTTTCCAACTAGTTAGTTGATTGTTTGGTATAGGGAATCCATCCAGTTTGCGGCCCAGCTACCGTAGGTCAAGTAACAAAACCAAGGGTTTACCGATTGCAGCCCGGTCCACCGGAATTTTGTATTTTTTGAATTAGGATGATATGCTTATGCCTAACTAACCATGCAGGGTGGTGAAGGATGCAGGGAGCAGTCACAATGTGATGCGCAGGTTCTTACCTCTCGTCTTAGACTCAACAGCATCTGAATCACCTGTGCAGCAATGAAATGAACTAACGATTTATCTACCTACCTATCTACCTATCCCCGGGGAGCCAAAATGTGATTTATTTATGAGTAATGTTTATTATTCATGCATTATAAACAGAAATTATAGGTAGCTGACATTCATACTTACAACACATGAACGAGTGAAGATATTCTAACAATCAGATAGCTAATTGTTATATAAGCAGCATACATTACTCATGGTGGTAATTCCCACAAAATAAACCAGAAACCATATAAACAAGAACATAGGTTCAAAGAGTTAGAACGATCTCACGGTTAATGATAAAAACTCGAAAACAAAATAGTTCATATTTCAGCAGTCCATAGCACAACATTTGGAAATGCCACCAATCTTTCTCCAAGGCAAACCATATTTCTTTATTGTAAAGAGAAATAGTTCTTCTTACAATAGAGCTTTCCAGTCTAACTGGGAAAAAGTCCAAAAGTCCATTTTCCTCTCTAAGTCTTTTACATTTATACAAACGGTTGAGACTGTTGGGCTGCCCAAAGTGACCTTTGGACCTCCCAACTCCTCATTTCTCAACGTTTCACCTTTTCTAAATGTTTTCACAAAAAACTCTTACAAAATACAAAAAGACCAATCCTTCACGAGGAGGGTCCCACTTGGGAATCTAGAAACTTTTTCCAGGTAGAAGCTTCAGCAGCAAGGCCTTCAAAGGTACAAGGCTCCAAAAACTGTATATTGATCTCAAACTTTTCAGCCTATTTTTTTATGGCCTCGATCCTGGCTGCACTCAATCAAAGCTGATCTTCCAGAAGTAGTACACTAATAGCTGAATGATCTACTTCGCTTTTCAAGATCTGATCATCCAGGGCTTTAATGTCATGTACCTTAGCTTCCTCCTCCTGGTACCTCTTCTGCAACAGTTCTACAAAAGCGTGGTGATCCAGGAAAGCATCCATCCTTTGCTCAGCCTCTGTCTGGCACCGGTTGTAGGTGATGAGAAGTCTTCTGAAAAACTCAGTGCATAATCCTTTTGTCTTCTTGACTGCTTTCTTGAAATCCTCTGCGGTGTTAATAGCAAATTCTATTAAGTCATGATCCCGCTTGAGGGCTTGTTTATCCTTTGATGGCAGCTCTACTGGAGTTTCCTCATTGTTTTCCAGCCTTGCCATCCTTGCAATTAGGACTTCAAGGACATCCTGAGATCTATCTACAAAGTAAGAGGAGGTGTCCAGGATCTCCTCTAACCGGCTATTTATCTGCAGGATTTTGCCCCTCTCCTCCTCCATGGCAGTCTGTAACTGCAACATATTAGCCTTCTGGGCCAAGACAAGCTCTTTTAATGGTTGGAGGTTGACTTGTTGTTCCCTTGCTTCCTCCAGAGCAGCTATCAGAGAGGCAATCTGCTCTTGATGTTTCTTGTTCTGCTCTTGGGAGTGCAACTCACTGGCTTGTAAGATAATCTTTTGTTGCTCCTCCAGCTCTTCAACCTTTTGCACCATCTACTCTTTTTCTGTCTTGAGCTCTTGGTATTCTTTCTGCACCCTCGCCAGGAATTCTTGGGTAGTTTCTCTAACCTGTCTTTCTACCTGTAGGGCCTACAATTCAGCTTCAACAGTTTTCATCTCCCTCTGCATATCATCATATCTTCGCTTCAACCTGTTTCCTTCCTCTCTCTCTTTCCTCAAGGTGTCTTTCAACTGGGCTGAGGATTTATTTGACATCTCCAAGTCATTCATTACCTTTTCCATGTTATCCTCTGAGGCTTGGATCAGTGCAGTTCCAGCCCTCAGGGTAAATCTTGGGTCTCTGTTTGTGCCCAACATCACGGGTGTATCTGTGATCATCTTTCCCGGCAGAACTCCTGTCTCCACTTTCCTCTCTATCCTCTTCACTATCCTTTTTGTTTCTCTATCATAATAAACAGTATTGAAGTCATGGATTTCTTCTCCCTTTTTCTGAACAAAAGGAACTAGCTTTAGTGTGGGGACCACAGGTGTGCTGGCAGCAGGTACTTGTGGGTCCTGGACTTCTTGGTTTTCCATCTCCTGGGTCTGCCCTGTAGCTAGATCAGCAGCCGACTATTCTGTTTCAGTTTGTGTCAGTTTCAACCTTTCTGCTTCCTGCTTTTTCAGCTCCTCATCGAGCTTTCTCTTCGCCTCTTCAGCTGCTTTTCTAGCTGCTTCTTCTGCTTCTTTAGCTGCTTCCTGGGCTTTCTCAGCTGCTTCTTGGGAAGCTTTTCTTTTATCTTCCTCTTCGCTGTGCAGCCACTTTGCAGCTTCCTGTGCCAATCTTTGAGCCTCTTCATTTCTCCTTTTGGCTTCTTCCTCTGCCTTTTCCTGTTCATCCCCCTTTCCACCTTTGGTGGTGATCTTTTTCTTGAATCTTCTCTTCAGCATTGTCATGTTCGGGGCATTTCAGAAGATAGATTCTTCCCTATCAAAATGGTGGGTATACTCAAAATGCACCTTGTTTTCTTTACAATGCTCAGTAACCTTACCTTGAGAGTCACTTCTGTGGTAGGGCATCTCACCAAAATGAAACCTCTCTAGTTCTTCTACGAATTCAGCAGCTTGTTTCACCCTGGTGAATCTGTAGCTTCCTAGCTTGAATGGCAAAGGAGGGTAGGCATTCTTCTTATGTTCGAACAGAAAACTGCCTATTCCATCTATGAACACTTGTCTGACTGCCTCCTTGTGGATAATATAATCAGTTGCGTATTTGGGCAGCAGGGAAGGTGCTCTCGAACCTCCAAACATCCTGAAGTACATGCCATTTTCATTCAAGTAGTAATCCACGTATTCTTCTATCACTTGCATGGCCTCCTCCGACATACAGTCACACTCCTTCAGGAAAATGAGTGTGTATAGTGGCATAAGGAAATGTTCACAGATTTCCCTGTAATGACTATGATATTTATGTGCCCACAATGGTTTGTAAGCAGCATAGACAGGCATTCTTTCCCTATCCCAGATGCACCTGAGACCAGGGAAAGGGTGGTTGCATAATATACAGTCTATAAGTATTGAACTCATATAAAATTTGGACCTTTTCTGGGACTCTCCCCCCAAGGCTGAGGCCAAGCAAGCAGAGAGACTGTTTGAGACAAGGTTGGCCCAGTTGAAAATTGTCCCCTGGGTTGCAACATAAAAAATGATAGGTACCCATTCTAGTTTGAAAAGCCTACCATGAGCTCTTCCAAATATTTTGTTGAGCATCAAGGCTATGAATCTGTATGGAATTCTTAAACTTGCAGTATCATATTCTCCTGTTACTCTGGTCCTGAAATGTTTTCCAGTCAACATCATTATTTTCATGGTTTCTATCAAGTCCATCCTAATGCTATTTAACCAGTCATCAGATAAGAAGATTTGGGCCTCTGGCAGGTGGTAGGCCAGCGCTACATATCTAGGGCTGTATGCAGCATATCCCTACTTGTTAACATCTTCCAGAATCATAGTTGTGACATCTGCCCGAGGTAGAATCCATCCAATTACTTCAGAGCAGGGGAACAGCTCTGGTCTGGTGGCTACTTTCATCAGTGCAGATCTTTCAATGTTAGCATATATAGACTCTTCCTCCAATCCTATATCAGGAACCTCTCTGCGGGTGATCAGTCTATATATTTCACCCCACTAATATTCAGGTTCAATGCCAGCAATGCATTTCGTATCTGCATATATATATTCTGTCTTAGTTACAATTTCTACTTCTGATTCTTCTTCAACCGCAGGGGCCTTCTTCCTTTGTCTCTTGGACATTGTGAGTTCTTCCTGCCACAAAATTGTAACATTAAGCCATGTTGGCTGGGTGACAAACTTGTAGACATCAATGGGCAGTGTTTCATTTCTTCTATGTTTAATAAGATGACAATCAGTCAATGAAATAAATATATGCATGTATAAACTGGGATGGCTTAACTACTAAAACTATTGA
Source organism: Pseudotsuga menziesii (assembly GCA_001517045.1). NCBI lineage: Eukaryota > Viridiplantae > Streptophyta > Pinopsida > Pinales > Pinaceae > Pseudotsuga > Pseudotsuga menziesii. The sequence continues at coordinate 97,803 of LPNX010208519.1, forward strand.
AACCCAATGTGCAATGTTCAGTGACTTAGTCTGTGTCTATCATGATGCAAAACAAGTCATATACAGTAAAAATGAGCAATCTACCACTGCTATATGACATTAAGTCTCTCTATCAACCACATTTAAGACGGAAAGGAAATATACATTAATGGGCCACAAAAAACGACTTTCTACGCACGCCAGTATCGCTGCGCTGTGCAGGCAAATGGATGAAATTACAAAATATTTCAATGGTATTTTAACAGACCATGCTCACGTGCTCAAGGTCAACAGACTAAAACTGCAGCCTATCCCTTTCAACTGGCTAGGGTTTCAGATGATTTTGCGCAGAACAGCGCGGCAAAACAGTTGTTCGAGGATGCATGTAACATGAGAACTGCAACACAAAAGGGGGAATACCACCGGATGCCACATGAAAACCACCAACCCTCCCCTGTAAAACCACTACCCCACAGGGCAGCTTGGTGTAGACGGCGTAACGGCCGTCTGCACCAAGCCCCTTCCTACTACGCGCAAGGTTGCCAACAGATGGCCTCGGGAAAATACTACTCAGTGAGCAAAACAGCCGCGCTAGCAATCATAATGCGACCCCCCTTCTATCTATATATGCAGGTATCTGACGAGGTGAAGAAAACGACCACAACCAAACCTAACCGTGGAAAAACCCCATCACAAACTCAAACGGAACGGGAAAAGGTCAGTACGAGCCTACTTGGCACTGTAGCGTAACCAGCGTGGAGAATCCTGTCGAGCTTATGGTGAAGACACCTAGACTGCGTGTACCGAACACGGGGAACCGGGCGAGCGAGCGACAGCAATTGAAAACGACAGAGCAATACAATAGAATAATCCAATCGTGCCCCTGACCTCATATATATATGGTTGAACACACGTGGCGGGTAACGAGTCAGATGGCGGACCACTTTTGGGTCGGAAGCCTAAAGCCAACTTCCTTCCGCAATGGCGGATGGCCAAAGCGCTAAGTCATCCGCGGCGACATGTATGGCAGGGAGAAGTAAAAAATCGGACGTCGGAGACATTTCGAATCGAAGGTTGAAAGCGTATATTCTTCCGCAACGTCGACAAACCAAAACATAAAACCGTCCGCAATGTAGGGTCTAAGTTGGAAAACAAACGGCTAAGCATCGGAAGGTAAATGACATTGGCAGCTGCAACGGTGGAAACGAAACAACTTTTGCAGTCGCAACGACGGAAGCCCGATACTTACGGGGTTGACGAAAACATACAAACGAGGCGAGACTTTAAGCCATGATCAGGAGAAAAGGTGATTTTCCATCCGCAACGGCGGAAGAGATAGCAATAAGAGCTCCGAGGTAAAACTCGAACACAGCCGAGGCAAAACAAACAAATCTAAAGAGAAGTTAAAGTCAATATCAGCTATCCATCTGCAACGGCGGAAGCTAACAGCAAACACTTTCCGCAACGCCGAAGAAAGAAACAATAAAAAGTTCCAACTAAAACCAAAAGATCGGCCAATGAGAAAACCATGGATCGGAAAGAAAATCAAAGGAAAAACTAAAGATCCGTCCGCAACGGCGGAAGACCAAACGAAAGATCTATCCACAACGGCGGGGTACTCACCAGATAACTTCCAATTCAGGCATGCTTCATATGCATTCAAAGGCAGCAAATCAAGCTTGATCATACAGTGGATTACTTCAAGTGGTGGAGGGAGAAACCAAACAAGTGGTAAATCGATTCAATCACCAAATCAAAGGAGAAAATCAAGCTAGTCTAAGCAAAAGGAGGGTCCTAAATTTTTTTGGAATTTTGGGAAATTGTTGTAGCTGCAACAACCTCCCAGTTAGTCTACCATTTGTCAAGTACATACATGCTTCAAGTGACCAATAAAATCTTCTCCAATGACATATTTTAGTATCCCATGTCCTATAATTCTGCTCCAAAAGGTAGTGATATGCATCAAAATATTCATCCATGTATTCTTTCATCCAAAAAGTGAATGAAGAATCTCCACTCAAATTTGAACCAAATAGTGAGCAACAAAAACAAGGAGACTTCAAATGACTCAAACAAGTCTTACCCATACATCCATGAATGAGTGAATCATAAAGATATAACAATGTATGTGGCTGGTAACAAAATTTTTCTCCTATCATAAGTCTATTCAACCCAATGTTGGATGAAGTTCCTCCAACATCAAATGAACCAAGTGTTGAGCAATAAAAACCATGAGTCTTCAAGTGAATCAAATGCATATCATAGGTGCATCCAGGTAGATGTGCATCATCAGACAGTAACAAGGAATTCTGCTGAAAATGTGAATAAGAATGTGCTCCAAATGATATGTAATGTGCATCAATATAATCATCCATGTGTTCTTTCATCCAATAAGTGAATGAAGAACCTCCACCAAAATCTGAACAAAATAACTTGCAAGGAAAACATGAAGACTTCAAGTGGCTCAAAGAAGTCTCATCAATACATTCATGAATATGTATATCATCATGTAACATCAGAGGATGTTTCTTCCAATAATAATTTTCTTCAATCATATAACTCTTCACCCAAGTGTGGGATGAAGTTCCTCCAACTTCAAATAGACTAATAAAGGAGCAAGGAAAATCATGAGTCTCCAAGTGACTCAAGTGAACATCATAGGTGCACCCATGTAGATGTGTATAATCATAATGTAAAAAAGGATGCTGCTGCAAATTTAAATAAGATGGTGCTCTAATAATTCCATCATCAAAAGGAGAAATATAATGTTCATACTCTTCATGTGGCACCATCAAAAAGAAATCTTTCACCCATACTTCATTAGGATGAATGCTGCAAAATTTAGAAGTGTAGGATGTAGGAGAAAGAACCCACTCACCCAAATGATCAAAAAGTTCAGAAGTTTCATCATGGGAAGGATCCATATTGGTAGTATCATGCATCTCCTTCAAGAGTGTGAAAACTTTGTCATAGATTGGTTCCAATGTAGAGTAATCATGCTCTTCTTTAAAAATTGCATACCCTTCATCAAGAGACAAATCAAGTTCCTCTTCCACCACATCAAGTGTTTGTATCTCTTCAAGTTCATCTTAAAACACATAAAAAGTACATTCAAATTTCCAAATTTCTCATGATCCACCATGTCATGAGAATCCTCCAAACAATCTACGATTTGACAATCTGAAACATAGGAGGAAAAACAAGTGTCTTGCAACTTTTCAAGAAGTTGCTCATTTTGAATTGTGAGATTATGAATAACTTCATTATTCTTCAAGTAGGATTCATGTAACCATTCACTAAGCTCAATGACATTTTTTCTATCAAAAATCAAAGACATGAAATTACCTTTGATGTTGCACATTGCTTTTTGGATCTTCTCCATGTCTTCAAGGAAGGATGGATCCTCCAAGGAAGTAGCTCTCCAACAAGAATTTGATACCAATGCTTAAGTGTCATGGAGTATGCTAAGGGCCTCTTGGATATTATTTTCATTCATCTTTAAGGACCCTTCAATAAAATGAGTCTCTTTCAAATGAATCTCCTCATCTTCTTCCTTCTTGATTGGACCAACTTCATGAAGCTCAAGTGGTGATGGGGAAGTTGATCTTGTTTCTTGTTCAACTACTACAAGGTCCTCATTTTCATGTTTAACGGAATTTTGTCTTTCAGAAACATTTTGAAATCTGATCTCTATGTCACCAACGTATATTTGTGAGCACCCATTAGTAGGTACTCCTTCATAGTTCAAGCATCCATCAGTAGATGCTCTTTGGTCCATGTCCATAGTAGAATTTGTTTCAGAATGATATTCAATAGTTTCAAGGTACTCTTCTTCCTTTTCATGTGATGTTTCCTCATCTTTTTCAAATTCGTTTGGGAGTGAATTTCTATCTTGTCCATGTACTACTTCTTCTACTTCACCTATTTCAGAACTAGGTGGTTCATGGGTCTCCTCCTTTTGCTCGTTCAAGCAAGCTGATGCATTTTTTCCCTTGGTATTCTTAAAATCAATATATTTTTCCCAACTTTGGATAGCCAAAAATTCGAATACTTTCATAATATTATTTTTCATGTCTTCAAATATAGGTTCCATAATTTTTCTAAGCTCCTTACCATCATATGAGGTTCCCTTTTCATCCCTAGTCATAGTTTCCAAAAAAATTGCCTTCTTCTCCTACTTTTTTTTCCTCTTCAACAAAAGAAATTTTGGGTTTCAATATATAATTGTGGTCCCTAAATTCTTGTACTCATAAATATCATACCACATAAGGTTCAATTATCATGCTCTAATACCACTGTAATGTCCCCTTTTTGGAATTCTATTAAAATGCCCAATTTTCTGATTTTTTCACAATTTTGGCTCTTGACTAGTTTTAGTGTCTTGGTCTCCAAATCAGCCCAATTGCTCCCAAATATTCAGAGAATATGTATTAATGATATAATAAATTAATTATTATTTTTAGGGATGTATTATTATCCTCCAATCAGTTCTTCAAGTCTATATCAAATTCTAAATAAGATAGATGAATTTACTAGCAATTTTGGGGCTCAAATCCCTCTCGGGTAATTGTTGGAATGGCTTCCCAAATGTATATGAAATCACTCAAATTATAAAATTGAATCAGGGTATGAGTATAAGACATTATACAAGACTAATATGTAGAACCAATCGAACTCCCATGGCTTTTATCACTTCCTTCAATTGGATATAAAAAACTAGTTTTGGACCCTTAGGGAAATAAGATGTAGTTTGCCCCAAATGCTATAAAATTCGACCCAATGGACACAAATTATCAGTTACAGACCATGAAACCAATAATATACTTTAATTACAGTTCATTCATTCATAAATCATAAATTATTCACACATATATTCGATTCCATCAAGATTGCAAGAGTTTACAACAAGGTATTGGGGAAATGGCATTGTTTCTTCAATATTGGACAATAATACATGAGATATCTTGGATTTTTTACCTAAGATATTTCTAAAATTAAATAAAATATAATTTAATTCAGAATACAAAATACTGGAGCAAGAGAATCTCCCTCAAAGAGATGAATATCTCACCAAGTGCGCCTCACTCCATAGAGCTGAAATATGGTGAGAAAACTTGAGATGAATGGAAGAACAAGTTGATATTGATATGTCCATGAAATTCCTGTAGCTTGCACCTGAAAATAAGAATCCATGAAATCTCCATGAAATACCTGATTTTCCTTTCCAAACATCAACTAGGATGGGAATCTTTCACCCTCTAAATTGGCTTAAGCAAGAAAACTAGTCATCCACTAGCTCTCACAATTCACAAATGACAATATCACAAATGAGAAAAATATTCTTATCATGGATGATCCCTGTATTTATAAACATTATTGGTCTTCTAAGGTTCCAAATCCATATATAAACCAAATCCAAGTCGAATTGGTGTGGCTGCTCATGCTATGCCGTGTGGCCTCTCTCTTCACCTTCCCTCTTCTCCCAAATTTGAGTAGGGGCCTCTTGGCCTTCTCCAACTCCCAAATTCGACCTCTAAGATGCTCTATTCAGTCCTGACATGTCATTATTTTAGTATTTCAACCTTCATATATGACTTGTGTCATAAATTTCATAGAATCTTCATCATTGGTGTCACAGATGTCTAAATGTAAGGAGAATCAAGCCAAGTGTCCATGAAACTCCCATTTGGCTCTTCCTCTCCCATGTAAGTTACAATTAATCCCAAATTAGACCTATGAATTATATGTAAAAGTATATTAACCTCATAATCCATCCCAAAACATTAGGCTTCCCATAGATTCGAAATTACAAGAGGAGGATGCCATTTAACATAGGAATTCTAGCTTGAGTGGGCTCCATAGTCTCCATGTTTCTCCATTATCCATAGACATTTCAATTTTCTCTTGTATTTATTTAATAAGCTACATTATTAAATATTTATCCTCTTATAATTTCTAAACATCATTTATTATCCCCCTTATTCCAAATCTCAAAGCTTCCACCTCCATCCTAGGAAACTAGTGATTTTCCTCCTTGGCAATTATTTGACTTTTAGCATCCCTTTGACAACTTTCATGAATATGGAAAATGTGATTTGGCCTTTGTGAACCAATGCAAAATTTGGGACATTACACAGATTCTTATCTACAACCACCACACCTCCTTATACATGTATAGGGCTCACTCAAGGAAGGAATTCCTCAAGCCCATAGATACTAGATATGCCAACTATTTTCTCTTATTGGAAAGGATGTTGGAGGTACAACCAACATTGCAGGATATGGTTGTGACTTCATATTGGAATAGGTGGACATATTCTAAGACATAGAAGCACAAAATGATCAGGATTCAGATATTGGATAATGATTGGTGGGTAGATTGCAGTTATTTGGTCTCATTTTGGTGCCCTATACTTGAGGTTATTCCCTACATTGGCATTGATTCTCCTAGTCTTAGAGAAATCTATGAGAATTTTGACAACATGTTGGGTAAGGTAAGGGAATCCATTCATTATAAAGATCCCTCCTTATATTTATACACAAACCAGATTTGACCCATTATTCGGCGTAGTTGAGATCAAATAAACACACCTTTACACATGGAAACATATGCACTAAACCCAAAATGGTACATTTATAGGCCTAGTAGAATTGCTCCCATTGAGGATCTATAGATCAAGAAGGTTTTTCGAGTTGCCATTACAAAAATGTACTGTGTAAAGGAAGCGAAAAAACTTCAGAAACAATGGATTCAGTTTGCAAGTCTCAAAGGTCCCTTTAACAAGCCTGATGCCATGATAGACCATAATGACTTAGGCCAGGATGACTCCATTGGTTGGTGGGACATGCATGGCGATGATGCTCCATAGATCAAACATCTTTCTACTCCCTTGTTGTCTCAGATTGTTAGTTCGTCCGTAGCTGAGAGGAATTGGTCCACCTATAGTTTCATCCACTCTATTATGAGGAATAGACTTATCTCTGGGAAAGTAGAGAAGATAGTTGTAGTGCACAATTCCCTACGTTTTGCACATAGGAAGACACCATAGTATCAGAGGGGACCAACTATACAATGGGATGTTGTTCTATAGCATGATGCACAGATAGGTGAGGAGGATGGACCAAATGAGATGCAACATGGTTTGGTTGGTGTGCCATTAGTTACTCATGAGAGTTACTTAGACTTGGACGATTAAAATTTCATTGATGGTCCTGATTCCTTCATGCAACAGATGGATGCAGAGGACCAATAAATGGAGTTGACTCCTTGATGCTCATTTTGTGTTGATTTCTTTCAGCTACTTTTATTTTTCAATGTCCATTGTTGTGTGTTAGTTTTGACTCTAGATATTAATTAGTGATGACTAATCTTTGATGCTTTCTTATTTTTACTCTGAGAAATCTTAATTTACTATTGGTGTTTCAGTCTCTATTTCAGACTTGGTATTTAGTTATTGTTTTTAAATTTTAGTATTTTACTATTTTAGCATGCAATATCATTTATTCAAATTTTCAATTAGAATGACCGGAATATCAAATATGAATATCAAGATTCAAATGACAAATTGTCAAATTTAAAAAGGACCATGATGATGCAACACCCCAGTTTTGACCCCCAATTGCATTAAATTATATATTATGTAAATAGCGTTATTAAATCATGGTGTGGAGCTCGCTTTGCCATGGATTTAGCATTTTATGTTTCGGAAAGTAAAATCGATGTCGATGGTATTTCATGCTAGATCGACACATTATAATTTGGACATCATGTACATATGTAATTTAATTAAATTACCCACAACCAGCTATGTCAAAGCAACATTAAAGAGATGGGGGCATGATTTCCTAAGGAATAGGGGGGGTATTCAAACCCTTGAGCCAGTGGGAAAAATCCAAATTTCAAAGGGAAAACCCATCAAGATATCAACAACCCATTTTGTCTTCTTGTGCCAATCATTTATTTCTGCCAGAAGTGGTTGAGTTAGTTAATGCTTGGGGATGGGAAGAGTATGGCAGTCCAAATTCGAATTGGAGAAGCCATCAAATTTTGAAAAACGTGCTTTGACTTTCTAGGAAAGTAAAAACCCAAAAACGTCTGCCCATTCCATTATGCATTCACGTCCTCTCTTCCTCATGCATTTTCTGGAGATCTAGAGCGTTTTCCCTCATGTTGTAGCAGTTTCCTTTGTTTTCCCCATGGCTGGAAAGTTGCTTTGTTAATGCTTAGTGGCTAGGATCTCTCCTAGACAATTTTCTGTTGTTTTCCTCCTTCATTCGATTGGGAAATTTTGTTTTTGGTGTTGCACAATCAATGGGAGAATAGATCCATGAATTGGGGGATTGAAGGGGTTGTTTTTACCCATGTGAAGGCCATAGAACGTTTCTGAAATAAATTTCTCATTGTAGGTCATTTTTCCCCATTCACCATTATCGAATTTGGTTTCCAGGACGTTTTTGTCTATACCCAGAACTTGTATTTTGCTAAGAAGTGCATTCTTGGGTTGGCTTGGCTGAGTAAGTCCAAGGAACCCAACTGTTAGTGGGATGACTTTGTTTGGATGTGATTATTGGCTTGACTATGGGTGTATGGTATCGTTGTGTATGATTCTTTGTTTGCTAGTTCCTTGTGGAAATTATGCCTAGCTCGGGGGTGGCAGTGGTGCTGAGAGATTGAGGAGCACACTGTCCTATGGTTGGGTGGAATGTTGTGGTGACATAGCTAGTTGCGGGGAAGCTTCTTCTCAAGATAAGTATTTTCTTGTGTTTAACCTCTGCAATGTATTTTTTTATGAAATCTTATGAACACGACGAATGCTTGAATGAGTGACTTTGTTTCTGCTATATATTAAGGAATGTGTGTATCTATTTCACGTTCAATACATAGAATGCTTGCAATGTGTTGCTTTCGTTGTATTTTCATTTGTTATGCATCTGTATATATTTAGTTGCAATGCATTTTTTAAATTGTTATGTTCATGGGGCTAGATTGCCCAAATTGAAGAAAAGCAGCAGTGCTGCAGTCACATCCTCTTGGATGGGAGGGGATGTGACAGTGTGGTATCATAGCAGTGTTGCAGCATTGGGCCTCAATGGGCCATGAAGAATAGTTGACAGAGGAAGAGTCAACCTCTGTGGTCAGTAGAAGAAAAGAAACAGACAGAAAAAATTTAGAATATTTTGTTAGTGTTGAATGTTGGCTGTGTCGGCTGAGTTAGTCAAGTTCAGTTGACACATGTCGGCTGATTGAGATAAATTGAGCCGACGAAGGTCGCAGTGACCATTTCGGCTGCGTTGCCCAAGTGGAGCCGACGAGGAGAAAGACAAAAAAAATCCCAAATTTTTTCTAAGTGTGGAAATTTCCTGTCGCCTCAGTTAGTCGAAGTTGTGCCGATGCATGTTGGCATGAAAGGGATATTTAAGCCAATGCATATCGGCGTGAAAGGGATAAGTAGAGCTGACGGGAAGAAAAGAAAAAAAATTCCAAAAATTTTCTAAGTGTTGGGAAAATCCGCAAAAATCGGTGAATTTTGTCAATATGTCGGCTGAGTCTCGTCGACACACATCGGAAAACCTTGAAAGTTTTAGCCGATACATGTCGGATAGAAGTTGATTTTTCGCCGATCGGAATAAATTTTGAAATTTTTCTGACACGGCGAAAAGTTCAGCAAGTTTTTGTCGATTGTAAGAAATTTTGAAATTCTTCCGACATGGTAGAAGGTTCTGTAAGTTTTTGTCGATTGGAATAAATTTTGAAATTCTTCCGACACGGATGAAGGTTTGGCAATTTTTTGTCGATCGAAAGAAATTTTTGAAATTCTTCCAACACGGCGGAAGGTTCGGTAAGTTTTTTCCAATCGGAAGAAGTTTTGAAATTTTTTCGACACGTCGAAAGGAGAAGGGCGAGATGAGCCGACATGTCAGAAAATTTTGGTGGGGTAAGCCCCCTTGACCCTTGTCGTCCCCCTCAAATAGTCATTATTGCATAAAGGAAACTACAGCAAGAAGGAGAGCTAATTATCAGAATTGCTAAACTTATCCAACTCAATGAAAGGCATGTTGATCATTCCTGCCTGTAAGAAGTAATTGGTAAGTAATTGTTTGAATTTCTAAGATTGACTAACAAATGATGTTGTTAACACATTTTGCAGATTCATAGTGCAGATTGAAGTGTTGATCTTGGTCTGACCAAGAAGGTCAAAGAAGATTAGTGCCAATAAAAATAACAGCATGGATGATGCACAGAATCCGTGTGGACACGGGAAATATGCTATGGAGAGGAATCCAAGAGATCCATAAGAGAGCAGAAAGCCACTCAAATGTTGGAGATTTGGAGGAACCCATTTGCGTGGGAGTTGTCCACATGGGGAAGGGTATGTAAGTCCAGCTTACAATATCCAAGGTCATGGAACTGAAGTTGTTGGGAATAGGAAACAAGAAAGTTCCCAGATGTTGCATCTACCATAAGAAGCTTGAGGGTAGAGTTGAAGGGTTGCAAAGAAAAAAATAAAAGGTTGGTCAAGGATTTGGTAGAGAAAAACCAGTTGACTATAGCCATGCTACATAATTTGGTAGATCTCCAAAGGCAGATAAACTCTAGACATCAGTTAACATAGATAGAAGGGAGTAGGAGAAATTACCATGAGAAGAGTGAGAAGCTTAAACCAAGGAAGAAAGGTTTTAAACCTTCTCACCTCCTGAAGTAGCAAAGGCAGCCATCAGTTAACATAGATAGAAGGGAGTAGGAGAAATTACCATGAGAAGAGTGAGAAGCTTAAACCAAGGAAGAAAGGTTTTAAACCTTCTCACCTCCTGAAGTAGCAAAGGCAGCCATCACAAGCTATGATTGAGCCAGCCAAATTGATGAGGAAAAATCCAAAGGAACCACTCAAATGGTGGGGATGTGAAGGACCCCATCTACACAGAAATTGTACACTTGAGAATAGGAATGAAGGTCAAGTCCCTAGCACCCAAGAATCTAAAACTATGGGTCAGGAAGCAGGGACCATTCATAAAATTTGTGTAGTGTTAGAATACCACCATGCAGGTCATAACTCAATTGTGGTGGAAGTTGAGGGTGAGATTACCATGAGAAGAGTGAGAAGCTTAAACCAAGGAAGAAAGGTTTTAAACCTTCTCACCTCCTGAAGTAGCAAAGGCAACCATCACAAGATATGATTGATCCAGCCAAATTGATGAGGAAAAATCCAAAGGAACCACTCAAATGGTGGGGATGTGAAGGACCCCATCTACACAAAAATTGGCCACTTGAGAATAGGAATGAAGGTCAAGTCCCGAGCACCCAAGAATCTAAAACTGTGGGTCAGGAAGCAGGGACCATTCATAAAATTTGTGCAGTGTTAGAAGACCACCAGGCAGGTCATAACTCAATTGTGGTGGAAGTTGAGGGTGAGATTATTGATTAGACTGTTTCTGTTTTGATTGACCCTGGATCGACTCACTGTTATATCACCCCTGGACTTGTTGAGATGTGAAATTTGAAAAATTCAAATCATAGAATATCATGGTTAGTCTAATTAGCCACCGGAACCAAGAAGAAGATCAATGACGTGGTAAAGAAATGTCCATTGGTCATGAATGGGTTAGTCACTTGTGCAGATCTGAATGTTCTGCCACTTGGATCCTGTGGTGTCCTCATTGGAATGGATTGGTTGCAAGCAAACAGAGAAAATATTGATTGTTACAACAAGACTTTTGAGTGCTTGGATGAAAAAGGAAACCTAAGGGTTGTGAAAGGCTTTCCAAAAGTGATCTCTGGAAGGAATTCTTCATCAATGCAGTTGAAGAAGTTCTATGGGAAAGTTTGTAGAGTATATGCAGCTCATGTTTTGAAGGAAGCAGAGAATGATACTCCTAGGTTGGAGGGATTTCATATGTTATAGGAATTAAAAAATGTTTTTCCTGATGAAATTCCAGAGCTTCCTCCAATACGGACATTAATTTTACCTTTGAGCTTATGTAGAGAGCAGCACTAGTGTCCCAGACACCTTGTCAGATGATCATACAGGAAATGCTAGAGATGAAGATGCAGCTGCAAGACTTGTTGGAAAAGAGGTATATCAGGAAAAGTGTGTCTCCTTGGGCAGCACCATTCCTAATTGTGAAAAAGAAATATGGTACATTCTAGTTGTGTATTGATCATAGACAGCTGAGCAAAGTCACTAAGAAGAACAAATATCCTTTTCCTAGAGTTGATGACCTCTTTGATCAAATGGGAGGAGCAAAGGTATTTCCCAAGATTGACTTAACGTCTGGTTACCAGTAGGTAAGGATCAAGGATGAAGATGTTCATAAGGAAACCTTCAGAGAAAGGAATGGATTTTATGAGTTTGTAGTGGTACCATTTGGTTTCAAAAATGCACTAGCTATGTCTATGTGCCTCAAGAATAATGTTTTCAGCAGGTACTTAGACAAGTTTGATCTTGTTTTCCTTGATGACATTCTTGCTTATTCAAAGTATGAGGAATAACATGTGGAATAGTTGAGGTTGATTTTAAAATTGCTCAAGAGGCATCAGTTGTACGCAAAGTTGAGAAACTTTGACTTCTATGAAGATAGAATTCATTATTTGGGTCAAATTATCTCAGATAAAGGAATATATGTATACCCCAAAAAGATTGAGGCCATGATGAGTTGGACTGCTCCAATAAAGATAACATATGTAAGATATTTTGTGGGACTTGTAGGATATTCTGCAGGTAAAATTGAGTCTATGTATAGGTTGAGGAAGCTTGCATGTGAACTTGGAGTTCCATGAGGAAATGGCCCTTCCTGAAGACTGCAGGTAGAATGACCTGAGTCGAGCAGTCTGGTTATACCCACTGAAACCAAGGAAGGAAAATTCCATGTGCTATGAGAAGGATCTCATGAGTGAAATCTAACTTCTAAACACAATAGATTTTGAACTTTAGATTTTAAATTTTGTTGTTGATTGCTAATTGAATATTATTAATTGTTTGGCTGATCTAAAATGGTTTCAAGATGACATGTTGTATGTGAATGTCTAGGTTTTGAGAAGCATTTGCAAGTTAGGTATGAGTACTCTCCACTTGCAAAATCCAAACAATATGAGGATGACCTCATGGTTGCAAAAATGTGATTTTCTGCAGGAAGCATAATTGTGAACTGGGATTCTTATTGACTATCAATGCTATTGACCGTTTGATATTTGAGAAATAATGTATGCATGGAATAAGTTTGAAAATCTATGATTGAAATTTTTTATGATGACATCTCCTATGAACTGCATGCTTGTATGTAATGCAGGTGAAATGATGAAAATATGTATTGGGTGTACATGGATCCTCGGAAGGATGTACTTGGATACATAGCTTCTCGGAGGGATGTGTTTGGGATAGGTTTGAAAACCTATGATTGAATTTTTTTATGATGACATCTCATATGAAATGCATGCTTGTATGTAACGCAGGTGAGATGATGAAAATATGTACTTGGTGTTAGTGCTAGAAATTGTTCCTAGACTACCATAAGAACAAGCTAACACAATCTCAAAAATAAAACAAAATGAAATTGGTTTTTGAATGGCTTTGGTTTAAAACTTTATCAACAAGGAGGTAAAACATGAACAAGTTAACACAGAACTAAATCATGAACAAGTTAAATAAACTAGGGATCAAACACATTTGAATAAACCATTAACATTACACATGAAATACTGATTCCACCCACAAGATACAAGAATTTGCATGAATAAAACCTTTAAACAAGAAATGAAGTTGTATGTTGAGTAATCAACCATATTACAGGTAAAAAGTCTTATCAGTTTGTATATAATCAATAACATTCATCAACTTACATAAGAGTTATCAGTCTTAGCTTGAGATACCACAGCTTAAAAGCCTCTCCTTGAGTCAAAATTCAAACCTCCCTAATCATGCATTTGTCATAATGATCACTAGGCTCTAAGCACGTATCATTCTATCCTCACAGGTGTTAAACAACTCCTACTGCTTTCGGTAACAAAGCATCACCATTATTCGCCATAATTTCATAGGTCTGAGATTCTTGTAGCGCCTTTGTTCATTAACTTCCAACCCTGCACTACAGGAATCCCCCTTTTGCATATTTTTTAACCAAGGCTTAAAAATGAAGGTTAGTCACAAAGCTTAAACTTGAAATAAACTTTGTTATAATTTTTTAAGACTTTAAAGATATATATTAACTAATAAGCCCAAATAAAAATATTAAAACTAATAAAAATGAAATAACCAAATCATTAAAAGCATTAACTCAAAAAGAATTAGTTCAAACAAAAAGTACTAATTACCAAAAATACTCAAAACCAACTTAAAATGTACAATCATAGTAAATCAATGTTTGAAAAATAAGTCAAATAAATTAAGAACAACATCTAGTTATAACATATGGCTACTGCTGTGGGATGAAATCCTCCCTGTGAGGTTTCAAGAACCTGTAGATCAGTGCCTTCTATCCACTCAACTAAACATGTCTATTACTCTGCAAAATTCCATTGGGATATGGAGTCTTTATTCAATTTCTTTCACACCGGTATATAGAATGAATGAAAATTCTCTTACCTTCAGTAGCTATAAAAGTGCTTGAGGAATCTTCCATTCACTGGATTAGACAATTATTCACCTTCCAAAGTCTGCAATATGAAGGTATTGTTCTCCAAAAGTTTTGAAATTATGAAAAGACCAACCCACAAATTGCCAAATTTACCATGCTTACCTTTTTGTTCCTTTCTAGCATCCCACCTTAATACCATATTTCCACAAGAAAATATGTTTTCCTTTATCTTCTTATCAAACCTTTCCTTAATTTTCTTTCTATGAATTTGAGGTTTTTCTTCTACAGCTTCACATTCTTGTTGTAATTCAATCAATGCAAAAATTCTCCTTTGAATATCATTAGGTTCCTCCAAAATATCTTGAAAGAATTTCATTAGTGGAATACCTAATTGAACTGGAAACACGGCATCAATGCCATACACTCACTAAAAAGGGGATGAACCAATTGCTTTCTTAGTATTTATCCTATCTACCCAAAGTGTATATTTCAACATTGAATCCCATTACCTCTTATTCTGACTTAACAATTTTCTAACGCTATGAATAATATTCTTATTTGTTGATTCTAGCAACCCAATTCCCTGAGGGTAATAAGGAGTAGAATGTTTCAGAAAAATTCCATTTTGTTCACAGAAGGTAACCATAGCTTTAGATTTGAAGGCTTTAGCATTATCAGTTAGCAATTTTTTAGGGCATCCAAATCTACTCAAAATATTTTCCTGGATAAAATTGATTATCGCCTTATCAGTTGCATTCCTTATGGGAATGGGCTCCACCCATTTTGTGAAAAAATCAATGGATGTAAGTATCCATCTATGTTGACCAAAAGAAGTAGGATTTATTTCACCAATAAATTCTAAGCCCCACTGCTGAAAAGGAGCATTAACTGCAATAGGCCTCAATCATAAGGACACAAGTTTTTTTTTTACCAACAAACTTTTGACATGGAACACAAGCTCTAACCCGCTGATATACATCAGAAAATAAAGAAGGCCAATAGTATCCAGACCTCAAGATTTTATAAGCAGTAGCATTCCATTATTTATGACCTCTGCAAGCACCCTCATGTGATTCTGAAATGACTTCCTCAATCTCTGGCTTGTCTAAACATCTAAGCAATACTCCTCATGTATCCTTCCAAAGTAATTGTTGATCTATTAAACAGTATTTGGTAGCCTTTAATTTCAGTGATCAAACTGCCTTATTATCTAAATGTTCAGGACACTATAAATACAATAAGAAATGAACAATGTCAGCATACCATAATGATTCTGCATACCTGTCCATAATTTTCTCTTTGTCTTGCCCTTTTTGTATCTCCTCCTAGATTGATTGTTCTACCATCAAATGAAGACAAAGAGCCTCACAATTTGAATCAGCCAACAATTTTTCTAAACCTAAGTCCTTTCACAAGCTTAGTAGGCTTGATCTCCACACCATACTCCATAATCCTTGCAATCCATTTTCCCCTCTTTCCTTTAGAGTCTGGCTGAGTTAAAATTTCTTTTATAGCAACATTAGGAACATAGGCAATGACCTTCGAATGTAAAATATAAATTCTGAAAAAAATTTCAATACCTTTACCAGTGAATGTGCTTGCTTTTCCAAGGTACTATACTTCAATTCTGAAACCTTGAGAGTCTTACTAAAGAAAGCAATAGGCTGCTCCATTCCTTTTGCATTTTTCTATAACAAAACAACAACTATTGTGTCCTGTGATGCAAAAGAAAAAGTCAAAAAATATTTCAAAAAATATGGGCTCACCAACACTGATGCTTCTGTAAGGGCCTGTTTTATCTTCTCAAATGAGGTTCTGGCCTCTGTTGTCCACTTCACCTCTTGATATTTCCTTTACATTGTTGTTATCTGCTTTATAGTTTCAGAAACATTTGCTATAAACCATCTCAAAAAATTGATCTTCCCAATAAATTACTAAACATCCTTCTTACTTCTAAGCAAATTAATTTTAAAATGGATTTGACTCTCTCGATATCTATTCTTATTCCATCTGTTGAAACCAAATGTCCCAGAAGCCTACCCTCAACAGCAAAATGTGATTTTTTTGGATTTAATGACAGTCCATATTTCCTACACTTCAAAAAGGTTTGTCTTAGGTGTTTTAAATGTTCTTGATGAGACCGTGAGAAAAATGTGATGTCATCCAAATAAATCACAACAAATTTTTCCTTTTCCCCAACAAAATCTATATCCAAAGCTCTTTCTATTACTGGAAATAATGTTGGATTAATTCTTCTTAACTTCTGTCTAAAAGATTTCACATTGGGATTTAAAGGAACCTTATGTTGAGGAATATTAGTATCATAAATTTTAGGATCCTCATAGGACCAAGCAAAAACATCAGCTTATTCCTTCAATAATTTAATATATCTGTTCCTTTGCTCAACTAACAGAGATTTCAAAAATTTTACTATCATGGGTTGCTCTTATGTACCAATATTGCAGTCTACAACATTCTCCTCTGAAGATTGCATGGCTGGTTTCAGTGGAGTGTCATCTTTTGAAAAAATTCTTTCAAGGGGAACCAAACCCTTAGGAATAAAATTACCCTTCCATTCAATAATTTTATGTCCAACAATCTCATTTTATGAATATTCATTGGCATCTTCAACTTCTTCATCCTAGTCTTGATCAATCAACAAATTAGAAAACTCACTAGTCAATTCCAAAAATTTCTTTATTTCTATGTCATCTTCAAAAAACCTCCATTGTTTGATATTATCTGGTACTGAAGGTCTATATCTGACTTCAATGGGATACTTTAACTAAGTTTGTTTTGGAATTATGAAATGCATAGATGCTAAAGCAAGTGAATCAACCGTATGATTATAATCTTTGGGAATAAAAGAGATATTAAATGCAATAAATAAATTATCAATCATATCCCATACTTCATTTCTGTATACTTTCAACAAATCCTGCTTTACTTGATATTTGTCCCTCACTTGCTGGACAACTGATTTGGAGTAGCCATAAACAGAAATTTGTTGAATGCCCATATCTTTTGTAGCCTTTAAACCCAATATCAATGCCTCTTACTCTGTTGTATTGTTTGTAGTTACAAACTCCAACTTATACATCAAACTCATTAACTCACCACCAGGGGAAATCAAAACAACACCTACTCCTGCTCCCTCTTTGGATGAGGAGCCATCAAAATACATTTTCCACAACTCATCTTTTTGTTCAACAGAGCGTTTGACTGGTTTTTCCTTCTCAACCTGTAACATACCACTAGTATTGTCATCACTAAAATGTAACATGCAAAAGCCCAAATCATTTTCTACAACATAAAGTGGATGATTTGTTGGGTTTTTATCATCAGTGACAATGTAAGAATATTGTAATTCTCTATACAATCTCCTATTCTCTCCTCCAAAAAAAGGAATTGTTGCATATGACAAATCCATTTGTAAAGTACCCCCCACCTTCTTAGCCCAAGACCTTGAAAGCAACATTCCTAATTTAGGAGTGATGTCAGCCACCACCACATCCATGATGACACTTTTCATAGGTAACTGTGTTAGATTAACCACCATATCTTTAATCACTCCCAAACATTTAACGACTCTAGAATCAAATGCATACAAATCATGATAGGGTTTTGTGATATTTAAACCCAAAGCCTCCATGACTGCTTTTGGCATCAAATTGTGAGAAGCACCGGAATCCAATAAACAATTATGAGTCATTTGATCATGAACAGTCAATGTTATATAAAAAGGTGGAGATGAGTTTGAATCACTTACAGTCTTATCAGTTAGAGAAGAACCAATAAAAATTTTAGGATTCTCTTCTTGTAAATTCACAATATCTGAGGGTATTTGGTTAGAAGTTGAACCTATCATCTTGAGAACTGGATTTCTATAGCATGGATTCCTCATTAACTCAGTAAAGGGTACTGGAATTTTGATTTTACATAATTCATTCTCAAAATTGAATGTCTATACATTCTTATTCGCTTCTTCAATTTCTGCAGTCTTATCTGATTCACCTTGATCTGTTCTCTTATCATGTGCTTCACCGGATGACTGTTTAGGTGATGAAATTGTTTTCTTCTTTGGAATATGAGATACCTGTTTTGGGCCAAACCTTAAATTAATAGACCTTTTAGGTTCTGGTTGACATATCACAGCTGAAACTTGAGGAACCAAATAGCTTTCTGTCTGATAAGCATTTGCATAAAAAAACTCAGAATTCAGATATTCATCTTCTATCAAGAAAACTTCGGCTGATAATTCTCCAAAATAATTTATATCTTGACTTAAATCTTCATCCTGCACATCTTCACCTTCTTCAGCTTCATCTTTCATATTATTATGCAGAGGAGGGGGGACTCTCTGATCCTCATTTTCTCTTCTCTCCCTCTATTTATCATTATTTCTACGTTCTCTAGGAATTAATCTAGGTGCAAAATGGTGCCTAAATTGATTAGGATTGTTAGGATTTCTTTCCCCTTCTTGTGCAGTCCTATTTGAATTATTTTCCAATTCCAGTTTATTGAGTTTTGTTGTTAAATTTTTTACTAACTTAGCCATTTCATCAATTTTACTGTCAGTTGACTGTGATGCAGAGGCATGCCGTAATCATTTACTTTTTTCCTTTTCTATCATATGTTTGTTGGTCTGAATTCACTTTAAGTCTATTTGAAGCTCAAATATTGGATTCTACCTCTAATGCAACTTCCTGCATATTTAATAAGGTGACTAGTCTTCTCTCTCTTAGGTGTAAAGATAATTAATGATCAAAGGCATTGGCATAAGTAAGTTTTGTTGAAGTTTCATAGGGTTTGATTTCTGCCATAATCCTACCATACATATTATTAAATCTTTTAGAAAAATGTGCTATGGTTTCATCCTTTTTCCTCCTTAAGGCTCCAAATTCTGTAATATAATAAGTGTGGTATTTTTTGTCACCCCATTGACTCATAAATACATCCTGTAGCTCCTCTATCAAGGTGATTGAATTTGTTGGTAGTTCCCTGAACCACTTCCTAACTTCCCCATCCAGACTCTGCACAAACATCCTCATCCATACATCTTTTGCTTCAATGTTTTGGTTGTCTGCATAACTAAGGAAAGCATCCCAATGCTCTTCAGCAGTTGTTTCTCCCTGGCCATTGAACCTAGGTAAATATTTCTAATAATCCCCTAAAGGTAGGGAATTCAATGGCTGAGGAAGGACTAATGGAGCATACCTAGGAGCCACCATTCTATCCATCATGTCTAGAGGTTGGTGAGCTTCCATTTTGAAGCTACTGGGGTTTGGTAAAGGAAAAGGTTTATTTACTAGACTGGAACTTGGTTGAAAAGGGATTTTATTGGATTTGAATTGAAACAAAGGGATCTTTCCAGGAAACCGAGTTTTTTCTTTTTTAAAGGACTGTGGATTAGTAAAAACTTGGAAGCTGCTAACTGGTATAGAAGGTATTGACCATGATAGACTTTCTTTTTCCTCCTCTGAATGTGAAAAAGGTGATACTAGGTCAAAAATATCATAAGTACATAAAGAAGGAGAAGACTGTTATCTCTAAATTTTCATAGCTTCCTTCCAAATATGTTTTGGATCAAAAATACCTGAATGCAAAGGTGAATTAGGTTTTCTCTTGGTTCCAATCCTTCTGGTAGCCACTATGGACATTGCTTGGTGAAAAATTAGTCTAAAAGATTTGCTGATTTTTCTCACCTTTCAAAACCAGTTGAATGATGAAAACCCAGGGAAGATATACCTTCAGTTTTGTCCCCGAAAATGGCGCCAAATATGTTAGTGCTAGAAATTGTTCCTAGACTACCACAAGAAAAAGCTAACGCAATCTCAAAAAAAAAACAAAATGAAATTGGTTTTTGAATGGTTTTGGTTTAAAACTTTATCAACGAGGTAAAACATGAACAAGCTAACACAGAACTAAATCATGAACAAGTTAAATAAACTTCAGATCAAAGACATATGAATAAGCCATAAACATTGCACATGAAATATTGATTCCACCCACAACATACAAGAATTTGCATGACTAAAACCTTTGAACAAGAAATGAAGTTGTATGTTGAGTAATCAACCAGATTAGAAATGAAACCAGCATTATAGGTAAAAAGGCTTATCAGTTTGTATATAATCAATAACAGTCTTCAACTTACATAAGAGTTATCAATCTTAGCTTGAGATACCACAGCTTAAAAGCCTCTCCTTGAGTCAAAATTCAAACCTCCATAATCATGCATTTGTCATAATCATCACCGGGCTCTAAGCACATATCATTATGTCCTCACAGGTGTTAAACAATTCCTACTACTTTCGGTTACAAAGCATCACCATTATTCACCATAATTTCACAGGTCCAAAATTCTTGTAGCACCTTTGTTCATTGACTTCCAATCCTGTGCTACAGGAATCCCTCTTTTCAATATTTTTTAACCAATGTTTAAAAATGAAGGTTAGTCACAAAGCTTAAACTTGAAATAAACTTTATTATAAGTTTTTAAGACTTTAAAGATATATGTATTAACTAATAAGCCCAAAGAAAAATCTTAAAACTAATAAAAATGGAATAACCAAATCATTAAAAGCATTAGTTCAAACAAAAAGTACTAATTACCAAAAATCCTCAAAACCAACTTAAAATGTAAAATCATAGTAAATCAATGTTTGAAAAATAAGACAAATAAACTAAGAACAGCATCTAGTTATAACATATAGCTCCTGTTGTAGGATGAAATCCTCCTTGTGAGGTTTCAAGACCCTGTAGATTAGTTCCTTCTGTCCACTCAACTAAACATGTCTCTTACTCTGCAAAATTCCATTGGGCTATGGAGTCTTTATTCAATTTCTCTCACACCGGTATATAAAATGAATGACAAGTCCCTTACCTGCAGTAGCTCTAAAAGTGCTTGAGGAATCTTCCATTCACTAGATTGGACAATTCTTCACCTTCCAAAGTCTGCAATATGAAGGTATTGCTCTCCAAAAGTTTTGAAATTATGAAAGGACCAAACCACAAATTGTCAAATTTACCATGCTTACCTTTTTGTTCCTTTCTGGCATCCCACCTTAATACCATATCTCCACAAGAAAATATTTTTTCCTTTATCTTCTGATCAAACCATTCATTAATTTTCTTTCTGTGCATTTGAGCTTTTTCTTCTACAGCTTCACGTTCTTGCTGTAATTCAATCAATGCAAAATTCTCCTTTGAATATCATTGGGTTCCTCCAAACTATCTTGAAAGAATTTAATTATTGGAATACCTAATTGAACTGGAAACACTAACTGAAAAGGAGAAGAACCAATTGCTTCCTTAGTAGTTATCCTATCTTCCCAAAGTGCATATTTCAACATTGAATCCCATGACCTCTTATTCTGATTTAACAGGGTTCTAATGTAGTAGGAGTCAGAAAACCCACAGTATTCATAATTGTATATTGACGTTTTGAATCCAAAATAGGATCCATCATCAGGACAGTTTTCTTGAATGATGGATCTTGTTTTGGATTCGAAACGTCGATATACAATTATGAATACTGTGGTTTTTCCGACTCCTACTACAATTAACCACCATAGAATTCTTGCTACAGAAGTTTTCTAATGCTCTGATTAATATTCTTATTTGTTGATTATTCCAACCCATTTCCCTGATGGTAATAAGGAGTATAATGTTTCATAACAATTCCATTTTGTTCAAAAAGGTAACCATAGCTTTATATTTGAAGGCTTTAGCATTATCAGTCAGCAATTTTTTATGGCATCCAAATCTACTCAAAATATTCTCCTAGATAAAATTGATTATCATGTTATCAATTGCATTCCTTGTAGGAATGGGCTCCACCCATTTTGTGAAAAAATCAGTGGTTGTAAGTATCCATCTATGTTGGCCAAAAGAAGTAGGATTTATTTCACCAATAAATTCTAAGCCCCACTGCTGAAAAGGAGTATTAACTGCAATAGGCTTCAATGGTAAGGACACAACTTTTTGTTTACCAGCAAACTTTTGACATGGAACACAAGCTCTAACCTGTTGATATATTACATTAGAAAATAGAGAATGTCAATAGTATCTAGACCTCAATATTTTATAAGCAGTAGAATTCCGGTATTTATGACCTCCACAAGCACCCTCATGTGATTCTGAAATGACTTCCTCAATCTCTGGCTTGTCTAAACATCTGAGCAATACTCCTGATGGATCCTTCCAAAGTAACTGTTGATCTATTAAACAGTATTTAGTGGACTTTAATTTCAGTGATCTAACTTCCTTATTATCTAAATGTTTAGGAAACTATAAATACAATAAGAAATGAACAATGTCAGCATACCATACTGAGTCTACATACCTGTCCATAATTTGCTCTTTGTCTTGCCCTTTTTGTATCTCCTCTTGGATTTATTGTTATGCCATCAAATCAAGACCAAGAGCCTCACAATTTTAATCAGCCAACAATTTTTCTAAACCTTGTCCTTTCACAAGCTTAGTAGGCTTGATCTCCACATCATACTCCATAATCCTTGAAATCCATTTTCCCCTCTTTCCTTCAGAGTCTGGCTGAGTTAAAATGTCTTTTATAGCAGCATTAGGAACATAGGAAATGATCTTTGAATGTAAAATATAAATTCTGAAAAATTTCAATGCCTTTACCAGTGAATATGCTTGCTTTTCCAAGGTACTATACTTCAATTATGAATCCCTGAGAGTCTTTACTAAAGAAAGCAATAGGCTGCTTCATTCCTTTTGCATTTTTCTGTAACAAAACAACAGCTATTGTGTCCTGTGATACAAAAGAAAAGGTCAAAAAATCTTTCGAAAAATCTGGGCTCACCAACACTGGTGCTTCTGTAAGGGCTTGTTTTATCTTCTCAAATGAGGTTTTGGCCTCTGTTGTCCACTTCACCTCTTGATCTTTCCTTAACATTGTTGTTATATGCTTTATAGTTTCAGCAAAATTTGGTATAAACCATCTCAGAAAATTGATCTTCCCAATAAATGACTAAACATCCTTCTTACTTCTAGGAAAACTAATTTTTAAAATGGCTTTGACTCTCTCGGGAAATGTCCAGGAAGCCTACCCTCCTTAACAGCAAAATGTGATTTTTTTGGATTTAATGACAGTCCATATTTCCTACACTTCAAAAAGCTTTCTCTGAGGTGTTTTAAATGTTCTTCATCAGACTATGAAAAATTTGTGATGTCATCCAAATAAATCACAACAATTTTTTCCTTTTCCCCAACAAAAGCTATATCCATAGCTCTTTTAAAGGTTGCACCAACATTCATCAAACCGAATGGCATCTTGTCATACATGAAGGTACCCCAAGGGGTAGTGAAGGCTCTCTTTTCCTCGTCATCTGGGTGCATAGCAATATGATTGTAACTAGAGAATCCATCCACCATTGACATTCTCTGAGCACCCACTACTTGCTGCAAAACCTGTCCAATCTTAAGAAATGGGTAATTATCTTTTAGTGCAGATCTGTTTAAATTACAGAAATCCACACATAATCTTATATCTCCATTCGTTTTCCTTACTGGAACTAGGTTATCCACCCATGATGAGTATCTAAGTGGAACAATGATTTTTGCATCCAATAAATTTTTAACCTCTTTTTCTATTACTGGAAATAATGTTGGATCAATTCTTCTTAACGTTTTTCTAAAAGGTTTCACATTGGGGTTTAAAGGAACCTTATGTTGAATAATATTGGTATCATAAGTTTTAAGATCCTCATAGGACCAAGCAAAAACATCAGCATATTCCTTCAATAATTTAATGTATCTATTCCTTTGTTCAACTGACAAAGATTTCGAAATTTTTACTATCATGGGTTCCTCTTCTGTACCAATATTACAGTATACAACATTCTCCTCTGACGACTGCATGGATGGTTTCAGTGGAGTGTCATCTTTTGAAAAAATTATTTCAAGGGGAACCAAACCCTTAGGCACAAAATTACCCTTCAATTCAACAATTTTATGTCCAACAATGTCATTTCCGGAATATTCATTAGGATCTTCAACTTCTTCATCCTGGTCTTGATCAACCAAAAAATTAGAAAACTCACCAGTCAATTCCAAAATTTGTTTTATTTCTATGTCATCTTCAAAAACCCTCCATTGTTTGATATTATCTAGTACTGAAGGTCTGTATCTCACTTCAATGGGATACTTTAACTAAGTTTGTTTCGGAATTCTGAAATGTGTAGCTGCTAAAGCAAGTGAATCAGTCGTCTAATTATGATCTCTGGGAATAAAAGAGATATTAAATGCTACAAAGAAATTATCAATCATATCCCAGACTTCATTTCTGTATACTTTCAACAAATCCTTCTTTACTTGAGATTTGTCCCTCACCTGCTGGACAACTAATTTGGAGTCGCCATAAACAGAAATTTGTTGAATTCCCATATATTTTGCAGCCTTTAAACCCAATATCAATGGCTCATACTTTGATGTATTGTTTGTATTTGCAAACTCCAACTTATAGATCAAACTCACTAACTCACCGCCATGGGAAATCAAAACAACACCTGCTCCTACTCCCTCTTTGGATGAGGATCCATCAAAATACATTTTCCACAACTCATCTCTTTGTTCAACAGAGCGTTTGACTGGTTTTTCCTTCTCAACCTGGAACATACCACTGGTATTGTCATCACTAAAATGTAACATGCAAGAGCCCAAATCCTTTTCAACAGCATAAAGTGGATGATTTGTTGGGTTTTTATCATCAATGACAATGTAAGCATACTGCAATTCTCTATATAATATCCTATTCTCTCCTCCAAAAACAGGAATTGTTGCATATGATAAATCCATTTGTAAATTACCCCCCACCATCTTAGCCCAAGACCTTAAAAGAAACATTCTAAATTTAGGAGTGATATCAGCCACCACCAAATCCATGATGACACTTTTCATAAGTAACTGTGTTAGATTAACCACCGCAACTTTAATCACTCCCAAACATTTAACGGCTCTAGAATCAAATGCATACAAATCATGATAGGGTTTTGTGATATTTAAACCCAAATCCTCCATGACTGCTTTTGGCATCAAATTGTGAGAAGCACTGGAATCTATTAAACATTTATGAATCATTTGATCATGAACAATCAATGTTATATAAAAAGGTGGAGATGAGTTTGAATCACTTTCAGTCTTATCAATTAGAGTAGAACCAATAAAATTTTTAAGATGCTCTTCTTGTAAATTCATAGTATTTGAGGGTATTTGGTTAGCAGTTGAACCTATCATATTGAGAACTGGATTTCTAAAGCATGGATTCTTTATTAACTCAGTAAAGGGTACTAGAATTTTGATTTTACATAATTCATTCTCAAAATTGAATGTCTGTACATTCATGTTCACTTCTTCAATTTCTGCAGTCTTATTTGATTCAGCTTGATCTGTTCACTTATCCTATGCTTGACTAGATGACTGTTTAGGTGATGAAATTGTTTTCTTCTTTTGAATATGAGATACTTGCTTTGGGCCAGACCTTAAATTAATAGACCTTTTAGGTTCTGATTGACATATCTCAGCTGAAACTTGAGGAACCAAATCACTTTCTGTCTGATAAGCATTTGCATCAAAAAACTCAGAATTCAGATATTCATCTTCTGTGAAGAGAACTTCGGCTGATAATTCTCTAAAATAATTTATATCTTGACTTAAATATTCATCCTGCACATCTTCACCTTCTTCAGCTTCATGTGTCATATTATTTTACAGAGGAGGGGGGACTCTCTGATCCTCATTTTCTCTTCTCTCCCTCTGTATATCATTATTTATGCATTCTCTGGGAATAAATCTAGGTGTAAACTGGCACCTAAATTGATTAGGATTGTTAGGGTTTCTTTCCCCTTCTTGTGCAATCCTGTTTGAATTCTTTTCCAATTCCATTTTATTGAGTTTTGTTGTTAAAATTTTTACTAACTTATCCATTTCATCAATTTTACTGTCAGTTGACTATGATGCAGAGGATACTGGAATTATTTCCTTTTTTCCTTTTCTATCATATGTTTGCTGATATGAATTCACTTTAAGTCTATTTGAAGCTAAGATATTGGATTCTACCTCTAATGCAGCTTCCTGCATATTTAATAAAGTGACTGCTCTTCTCTCTCTTAGGTGTAAAGAGAAATCATGATCAAAGGCATGGGCATAAGTAAGTTTTGCTGAAGTTTTAGAGGGTTTGATTTCTGCTGGAATCCTACCATACATCTTATTAAATCTTTTATAAAAATATGCTATGGTTTCATCCTTTTTCCTCCTTCAGGCTCCAAATTCTGTAATATAATAAGTGTGGTCTTTTGTGTCGCCCCATTGCCTCATAAATACATCTTGTAGCTCCTCTATCAAGGTGATTGAATTTTTTGGTAGTTCCCTGAACCACTTCCTAACTTCCCCATCCAGACTCTGCACAAACATCCTCATCCATACATATTTTGCTTCAATTTTTTGGTTGTCTGCATAACTAAGGAAAGCATCCCAATTCTCTTTAGTAGTTGTTTCTCCCTGACCATTGAACCTAGGTAAATATTTCTGATAATCCCCTCTAGGTAGGGCATTCAATGGCTAAGGAAGAACTAAAGGAGCATAGCTAGCAGCCACCATTATATCCATCATGTCTAGAGGTTTTTGAGCTTCCATTTTGAAGCTACTAGGGTTTGGTAAAGGAAAAGGTTTATTTACTAGACTAGAACTTGGTTGAAAAGGGATTTTACTGGATTTGAATTGAAACAAAGGGATATTTCCAAGAGACTGAGTTTTTTCTTTTTTAAAGGACTGTTGATCAGTAAAAACTTGGAAGTTGCTAACTGTTATAGAAGGTATTGACCATGACAGACTTTCTTTTTTCTCCTCTGAATGTGAAAAAGGTGATAAGAGGTCGAAAATATCAGAAGTTCATAAAGAAGGAGAAGATTGTGACTCTGAATTTTCCTAGCTTCCTTCAAATATGTTTTGGATCAGAAATACCTGGATGCAAAGGTGAAGTAGGTTTTCTCCTAGTTCCAAACCTTATGGTAGCCACTGTGGACACTTCTTGGTGAAAAATTAGTCTAAAAGATTTGCTAATTTTGCTCACCTTTCAAAATCAGTTGAATGATGAATACCTAGGGAAGATATACCTTCAGTTTTGTCCCCGGAAATGGCGTCAAAGATATTAGTGCTAGAAATTGTTCCTAGACTACCACAATCACAAGCTAACACAATCTCAAAAAGAAAACAAAATGAAATTGGTTTTTGAATGGTTTTGGTTTAAAACTTTATCAACAAGGAGGTAAAACATGAACAAGCTAACATAGAACTAAATCATGAACAAGTTAAATAAACTAGGGATCAAACACATCTGAATAAACCATAAACATTACACATGAAATAGTGATTCCACCCACAAGATACAAGTATTTGCATGAATAAAACCTTTAAACAAAAAATGAAGTTGTATGTTGAGTAATCAACCATATTAGAAATGAAAAAACAGCATTACAGGTAAAAAGGCTTATGAGTTTGTATATAATCAATAACAGTCATCAACTTACATAAGAGTTATTAGTCTTATCTTGAGATACCACGGCTTAAAAGCCTCTCCTTGAGTCAAAATTCGAACCTCCCTAATCATGCATTTGTCATAATGATCACTGGGCTCTAAGCACGTATCATTCTGTCCTGACAGGTGTTAAACAACTCCTACTGCTTTCAGTTACAAAGCATCACCATTATTCGCCATAATTTCATAGGTCTGAGATTCTTGTGGCGCCTTTGTTCATTGACTTCCAACCCTACTCTACAGGAATCCCCCTTTTCATATTTTTTAACCAAGGCTTAAAAATGAAGGTTAGTCACAAAGCTTAAACTTGAAATAAACTTTATTATAAGTTTTTAAGACTTTAAAGATATATATATTAACTAATAATCCCAAAGAAAAATATTACAACTAATAAAAATGAAATAACGAAATCATTAAAAGCATTAACTCAAAAAGCATTAGTTCAAACAAAAATTACTAATTACCAAAAATCCTCAAAACCAACTTAAAATGCAAAATCATAGTAAATCAATGTTTGAAAAATAAGACAAATAAACTAAGAACAACATCTAGTTATAACACTTGGGATACATGGCTCCTCTGGAAGGATGTACTTGAGTACATGGCTTCTCCCCCCTGCCAGCTAGGTACTGGTATGCATCACTGGGGATGCCCGGGGTGTAAGACATCCGGTTAGACTTCTTTCCACACACATTCATGTCGTAAGGGGACTGTCACAAGAGTGGGGGCTCCATGAAGAGAATAACCCCTAGGTATTATGATGTCTAGAAAGTAAGCGCCTGAGCATTGGTAAGCACTTGGAGGAGGTTCTAGGCCCTTAATCTAGATATGTCAATAAGCACCCAAGGAGGTGTTAGACTCTGAAGCGGGGCTGAACAGATCTCGGTTGAGATATTCTATGTAGATAAGTATTTAATTACTTGGAAAATCCTTGTTGATTTTCTGTAATTACACATATGCATATGATGCGGCGGGGATTTATAAAAATCTTGTTAAAGGTTGCATCTTATAGAAATTAATATGACAAGTGAGTTGATTCATTTTGATGTCTGGAAAGGAATTGCCTGAGCTTGGCGAGCACAAGAGGAGGTGCTAGGCTCTTCAGCTGGAGCTGCCACTAAGCACCCAAAGAGGTGTTATCCTATGGAGCAAAGCTACCCAATCTCAGTTGAGATATAGCTACACAAATAATGCTTGAGCATTGGTAAGCACTGGGAGAAAGTGTTGAGCCTTAAGCAGAGCTTCCATTAAGCACCCAGAGAGGTGTTGAGATCTGGAGCAGGGCTACCAGATCTCAGTTGAGAGATTCTATATAGATAAGTATTTGGTTTACTTATGAAACTTTTGTTTTTGTTTATTTTTTGTAAATATACATGAGCATATGATGCAGCCATGGTTTTGAAAATCATGTTATAGATTGTACCCTATAGGAATGAATGTGACATGTGAATTAGCTTGTTGTGGTGACCGGAAAGGAAACGTCAAACTTGGTGGGCTTCTAGAGGGAGTGTTGGGCTCTGAAACAAAGATGTCAGATCTCGGTTGAAAGATATTTTTAGGTGATCCAAGGCTTGCAGAAACTTGGATACCTTTTTAATGCACACCCTTGCATGGGATGGGGCAGGTTTTGTGGGTGCCATGGTTGTATAAATCCAAGTCAGATACCTGTGGAACCAAAAGAAGATACGTATGTAGATAAGTATTTGGTTTACTTGGAAACTTCTCATTGATTTTATGTCAATATACATGTGCACATGATTCATCCATGATTTTTGAAAAACCTTGTAAAGCTGACATGGGAATTGACTCAGTGCTTGGGGTTTGAGCATAGGTATTGCTGGATTCCAATACATTGGAGATGTTCCAAGTTGTGGAGAAGGATTCTCCAAGATAGAAAAAAAGATTCGGTGGTGTGTACCGCTGCATGCAATCAAGGACTTGGAGGATTCCGTACACAAGACAACTCCGTAGTGGGACCAAGGAGGAGTTCCAGATTGTACCATTGGACAAGTGAAAATGCAGAAGGAGCACCACGACCCTAATGAGGCTACATTGGAGTTGGAGGGTTCCATGCGATTGGCATATCCATTCTTGTTTAATTTTGCAGAACACTAAGGGCGGTGCCAGTGTAGCATTTTGTTTAATTTTGTTAAGCACTAAGGATAGTGTTGTTGTAGGGGGAGGGGAATGTAACACCCAGGTTTCGACCCCCAATTGCATTAAATTATATATGATGTAAATAGCGTGATTAAATCATGGTGTGGAGCTCAAGGAAAAGTCCCCACCATGGATTTAGCATTTTACATTTGGGCAAGTAAAATCGATGCCGATGGTATTTCATGCTAGACCCACACATTATAATTTGTGCATCATGTACATATGCAATTTAATTAAAGTACCCACAACCAGCTATGCCAAGGAAACATTAAAGAGATGGGGGCATGATTTCCTAAGGAATAGGGGGGGTATTCAAACCTTGAGCCAATGGGAAAAATCCAAATGTCAAAGGGAAAACCCATCAAGATTTCAACTACCTATTTTGTCTTCTTGTGCCAATTATTTATTTCTGCGAAAAGTGATTGAGTTTGTTAATGCTTGGGGATGGGAAGAGTATGGAAATCCAAATTCGAATTGGAGAAGCCATCAGATTTTGAAAAACCTGTTTTGACTTCTTGGGAAAGTAAAAACCAAAAAACGTCTGCCCATTCCATCATGCATTCACGTCCTCTCTTCCTCATGCATTGTTTGGAGCTATGGGGCGTTTTTCCTCACGTTGTAGCAGTTTTATTTGTTTTCCTTGTGGATGGGAAGTTGCTTTGTTAATGTTCAGTGGATGGGATCTCTCCTAGAATATTTTTTATTGTTTTCCTCCTTCATACGGTTGGGAAATTTCATTTTTGGTGTTGCAAAGTCAATGGGAGAATATATCCACGAATTGGGGGATTCAAGGGGTCGTTTTTTCCCACGTGAAGCCCATATAACTTTTATGAAATGAATTGCTCACCCTGGGTCATTTTTCCCCATTCACCATTATATAATTTGGTTTCCAGGACATTTTTTCCATACCCAGAACTTGTATTTTGTTGAGAAGTGCATTCTTGGGTTGGCTTGGATGAGTAAGTCTAAGGAACCCAACTGTTAGTGGGTTGACTATGTTTGGATGTGGTTATTAGCTTGAATATGGGTATATGGTCTTGTTGTGTATGAGTCTTTATTCCCTAGTTCCTTGTGGAAATCATGCCCAACTCGGGGGTGGAAGTGGTGCTGAGAGATTGAGGAGCACACTGTCCTATGGTTGGGTGGAACATTGCAACGACATAGCTAGTTGTGGGGAAGCTTCTTCTCAAGATAAGTATTTTCTTGTGTTTAACCTCTGCAATGAATTTTTTATGAAATCTTATGAGCACAACGAATGCTTGAATGAATGACTTTGTTTTCGTTGTATATTAAGGCATATGTGTATGTATTTCATGTTCAATGCATAGAATGCTTGCAATGTGTTGCTTATGCTATATTTGCATTTGTTATCCATCTGTATATATTTAGTTGCAATGCATTTTCTTAAATTGTTATGTTCATGGGGCTAGATTTCCCAGATTTATGAACAACAGTAGTGTCACAGTCGTGTCCTCTCAGACGAGAGGGGATGTGACATATGCATTGTCACATTCTGTAACGTGTTTGTATTATTAATTTCATAGTGTGATAGATTCTGATTTACATTGCACAATGTCAAATTGTATTATTAATTTGTTAGATTTTGATTTACATTATTGGGATTTATCATTTAGAATTTTTATGACCTCGACGCCCCTTGGTCCACCCCCAAAAAAAAAATCTCTAAAATTTGGAGGTGGTCTCCACACTTCCCCAATGTATGTTACCCTACTCCTATGCTCGTATGTTTCAAAAACTTAGGGGAACATTGTAAATAAGTTGCCAAAACGACTCTATCAGTTGTTAATCATTATTGATATTCTGACACATTAAAGGGTGCCTTGCATTAGTGAAATTGGGAGTAGCTAATATTATTTTCCATAGTTGTTACTATAAAGTGTCGAATCCAACCATTGTGATTGTTGGAGTGGGTGCCACAAAATCAAATCCAAAACTTATGTTACGGAAACAATATCAAAAGGAATTTGAAAGCAATCATTTCCTTGCTTTCAAAACACGTTTTGGAGTGGGTTCTCACAACAAAGTACATTTTCATGATATTACCCTTCATCCACATGTTTATGCAGCCAAAAGCATTGCTATTTTGGAACTCTTCCCATAGACTAAAAAGAATCCTCCCAACAGGACTGATGCACAACTCTAGATTGACAAGAATATGGCTTGGTCATTCTCTGATGGGGAAATAGATGGAGTGCCAAGGAAAGGTGGAACTAGGAGAGCTTTATATCTGTCAGACTCCAAATGATATAAATTTGCAGCAAACATAGGAATTGCCTCAAACAATATGGTTGAATTATCAACCATCTAGATGATCATGAAACTTGTTATTCATCTTAGGATGAAAAGGATTCAAATATATGGGGACTCTAAACTTGTCATGGATTGGTTAAACCTAAAGATCCATCCCAATAATATATTTCTTAGAAGCACCATTGAGGACATCAGAAGAGCCATGTGCTTCTTTGATTTCATCTCTATTCAGCGGATCTTTAGAGATAAGAACTCTTAGGGTAATATTGTTTCAAAACAAGGTCTTATGATGGGTTGTGATAATGCTAAACTCTAAGAGGCAGACATTAATGCTATCAAAGAGGTGGATCGAGGACCTCTAAAGGTCATTATCTGCGCATAAGGCAGAGATGGACCTTATCCATAAAATACCTTTTTTGAATTTTCTGTAGATATTAGTTTTATGATGGTATGGTGATGATATCATGTATGCTCAAGACACTTTACAATTTCCATATTCCTTTTTGGTAGTTATTTAAAGTATTTTACATGTTGATTTATGTATGGATACGATCGATGGTTTATGAACAATATGGTTCGTGTTTTTATATTAATAAAAAATGATGAAGTGTGATCTTTTTTCCTAATGAAGAAGAAAAAGAATTGAAAGCAATCGTTTCCTTATACTAAGTCAAGCCATACACTTACCGGTTATTTTGTAAAAACAAGAAGGAGAAAGCTATTAAATTGTTTAATTATATGAATTAAAAGAGTATCCATAGGATCTTCTCACCTAGTGGAATTTTAGGAGATGTTTAGCGGATAAATTGGAATACATAACTCCAATACTAAGGGAGCACTAGTAAAAAATGGATAATTATTTACTCTGCAACCCAAAAAGTTAGTCACAATGGGTAATTAGTGACTATAGAACAAAAAAATTTAGTCGTGACAATTTTTTAAGTTAAATACTACCAGATTTTAGCAATTTAAGTGACACAAACAAAAATTACTAATGTAAGCTACTAATTTAGTCCAAGGGTAAACAAATATGACTAAAAAACAAATATGTGATTACAAACTAGTAGTATTTCTTACTTATATGTATAAATTGAATTTTGATTGTGTAATCATTTTAATGTGCTTTATCATATTATTTTTAATTTTTAATTAAATTTTATATTATCCTCACGAATGTGTTATCCCATCGTATTTTAGTATTCAAATTGATGTTATATGTTGTTGATACATGTCCCACTTCACAACAACATTGTAATTTGACTAGGTAAATAAGGAACTATGCATATATAAAGATGTTAATATATAATTAGTCGAACAAGAACTTGAAACATGTTAATATAATATAGTACTTATTATATATATTATAATTAATAAGTAAATTACAATTATAAATATTAATATAGGTAATTATAGAATACTTTATATATAAACTAATATAATTTTTAGTGAAAAAAAGTTAATATAATATTGAATATTAATATAATTAATAAATATCTAAACATTTTATAATTAAAAATTATACTATATACATTATTATATCAAATATTAACAAATTAAAAATACCAAAAACAAAAAACAAAAAACACAAGCACAACAGAAATTTACTATATAAGTTAATATATAGTATTATAATTATACATAGTCTAGGGTTTTATATGTCGGTCTGATCGGTCTAGTTTGCATTAGGTGGGCTTACAGACATAAGGGTGATCTCTTGTTAATGGTTGGATGGGCTCTTTTTATTAGTGGATGGTTTATTGTGGTGAGTATATCCTTGGTTTACCGTGAGGGTGGTTGCTTCAGAAGTTTCGGTACTTGCGGCCATCTCCTCAATAGGAATCTCTATATCATCAACATAGAAAGGTGAACATCCATCAGTAGATGTTCTACAATACATGGCTCGAATTTTTAGAAATTATTTTACACACCCTTCTCTGTCACTGCCAACATATTGCAATGACTTTCGCTTCATTTCATCTATCTCTGCTTCATGGATCTTCTCATTGATGATAGTGGGATGTGTATGCTCACTCATGTCAAGCCTCTCCTTTGATGTGGTTTCAACTTCATCGTGATACAAGGGAGTACAAAAATCTAAATTGTGTTCATCCCTTTGCATCATATTTTTCTCTTCGTGTGGTGGAGCTATGGTAGCTTGATCCTCCACCAAATATTTTGGTTCACATACAAGTGATGTGTGCTTGTCTTTTGCTTGATTGTGCATCTAAAATGGTGATTTCAGATTTGATCTATGTCCTTCTTTTGGATCTGATCCAAAATATTTCTTACTACCATTGACAAAATTGTCCTCCTTGTTTTCTTCTAACTCACACTCCTCTTCATGGAACTTTTCTTCTCCACTGCAGTCACTTTGCAGTGACTTCCTCTCCCCATAGTTGTCCTTCATTTTCCATCCCTCATATGCAAGTGAAATATTTTCATCCTATAATGGATGATGTAGCTACAAGTAGACATGGCTTGTGAAAAAAGCAGAACTCTTATCATACTTGTGCTTAATATTTTCCTCTTCCTTACTTGGAGAGATGGAGTAACTTGGTTCCTCCTTGCAGTGGCTAGTATAAGAGAGATCCACTTGTGCATCTACTTTTGTTCCCATTGGTTCTACTAAACCCACTTATTTTCACACACTATCAATCATATGTGCAATCCTTACTTCATTTTCTTGGCAGTAGGGGTCCTTGAACAACTTCTTCATCTCAAGGTAGCAGTAATCTCGAAAAGAATAGACCTTGCTTATCTCTTCTTTTAAATCATAGTATTCCATGAAAAACTGGAAGGATTACTTAGATTTATTTCCATTGAAAATTTGACCAATAACACTTGTATATTTATTCCATATGACTTCATCATAATCTGGAAGACACAATTCATCAACATCATCCCTAATGAATCTACCTGAGGAACTACAGGAGGGCTCTTCATAGCCTTCTTCTTCGATCACCAAAGATACCAACCTCATGATGAAAATTTATTAAACTGATATTTATTTCCAAAGGGGTGGAGTAAATATCTCTAATACCGTTATAATGAACCTAAGGCAAAAATCAAGCTCACTAACTTTGTTCAATAAAACTTCAAAGCCAACTAGCAGACAAGTGGGAATTTAGCAAGCTGAAGGAGGGAATAAAATGGGACTTGGGTGAAATCAAAAAGGAAAGGAAGGATATTGATTGTTCATATTCCTAAGAACCTGTATGTTGGGACCTTTTAGGTTTTGAACATCATCTAGGATAAAGTCTACTACCAGGATTTTGGGAGTTCCAACCAGTGCAAACTGAAATCTTAACAAGCAGTTTGCAAGAAAACAATGAATAAGAGAATATTAGGAAAATTATATAAACCTATAGGGTGTTTAAAATATCATTTATAGGTTTATAACATATCAGAGACAACCAAAATAAATCCTAAAGGTCACAATAGAAAATCTAGTCATTAGGACTATGCAACAAACTTAACTTCTAGGATTTCCAAACACAGGAAAGGGGTCACTAATATTCAGTTTCAGACATGGAGTATCTTCATTAATATGTTGTTGAATTTTCAGAATAGAAATGAAATAAATTCTATAATTTTAGAAAGGTTAAATCACTCAAACTAGAAAACTAGTCCAATATTCAATGAATTCTAAGCAGGGTATTAAAAACCTTCATGAAACTTAACCAAACATATTTAGAATGTTGTGAAAGTTTAAGAGATATTTAATTACATAATAATATATCAGTGAGGGTAGAAATGGATCTCACTAGAATCTTAGTGATAGCCTCTTATAGCATTAAACCCCGTAGATTGGCACTCAAGCTAGGAAACTAGGTAGAATCAAATAATAAGCCTCCCTAACTCTGGAAATGGGATGAATATGGTCTGAACCTAATATTAAATGGTATAATAGATATAAGTACATTAAATACATATGAGTGGGGTCGAAATTCCCATTACAAATTGTTGACAAATTTGGGTTATAGTTGTCATTGATGGCGGAGTTGCTTATGAAGTACAAAGGATAAGAAAATGATACCATGGTAGAGTTAACGGAGCATAAGTCAAAGCAAAGACAAAATGGAATGATCATGAGGTGGCATGGACGAAGGTAGTGATGATATGGCACGATGATGAGGTGGTATATTTATCTGCATGAGATCTGATGAATGAGGATCAGTTTTTGTATAATCCGCAAAGACAGAATGTAGATCCACATTAGTTCTAGAATGGATGGCCAGGGAGAGACCCGCACTAGATATGACAGTGAAGATCAATGTTACATAAATTAGGTGGGAAGGATAAAGATTCCAAAAAAGATCAAGATCAAATGGTGGGCATTGATCCCGCACTACATCTGACGGTGAAGATCAAGGTTACATAAATTAGGCAGGAAGGATAAATATTCCAAAAAAGATCAAGATCGGATGGTGGGAATTGATCCCGCACTAGATTCGACGGTTAAGGATTAAACCTGATAGTTAGGCAGAAAATCCAAAGTTTCGCAGAAGATAAAGAATGGGTGGTCGAGTTTAGTTCTAATTAAAGAGATCGACGATGTGGAAGAAAATTGTGAAAAGGGAATTTTGGAAGTAACGTTTAACCATTTTATGAACCCACATCCTGCATCCCACAATATGGAAATATCATACAACTGAAGTTAATTTCTAAAATAGATCGACAGTGTGGAATAAAAATTACGGAAAGAAAGTTGCGAAAAGAAGCTTGCAGAAAGGAGCTTGCAGAAAGGAGTTTGCAGAAAGGGAAAAGTGGATAGTCTGTATCCTGCATCCTGCATCCCGCAATCTAGATATTGACGGTTAGGAAAATGCCCGACGAAGATCAACGGTGGGAAATCGTCGAAACATAATCTTGGTGTGGAAAGGCGATTTTGAGGTAGAAATAGATGGTTAGATCGACGGTCTAGATTGACTTAGAGATGAGATCAACGACTCTGATTGGATCAGGAAGTTGATCCTGTGGAAATAATTTTTGCAGTACGGAAGCACCTAAAAACGTTGGACAGGGATGCAGAAATGAATTCTGAGCTGTGGGAGAACGAAACGTTTCCTTTACTGAAATGATGTGATGGTTGAACAGGTAGATGATGATTGGGTGTGTTTGTAAATAAATAGTCACGATCCAAAACGAAAGAACACAGCTATGGAGAGGTGCGTTGATACAAAATAGGTATAGGGTATTTAAATAAATGAATGTGTAAATAATTAGGTGTCTCTGTTAGTAATCCTAATAGAGTCCAAAGTGAATAGTTTTTCAACTATTCTAAAAGACTGGGAAAATTAGTCTATGGTGGTAGGGTGGTGCTAGGGAAATCCACAAGTCTACAGAGGGTCGAAGCCTCCTTCCAGTCGTAGCTGGAGAACATGGTGCCGTAGCATCCTTGTCTATTGTAGCAGGAATAAAACCATAGGGGTGTTGTAGCATCCTAGTCTGTAGTTGTAGGAAAAACCTAGGGTGTGTTTTGCATGCTTTATGTTGCAGTAGATAAAAAATTTTGTAAATTCATATTATTAATGAGTTTGTGTTGGTGTTTTTATCTTTTGAGGTTTCCCCGATAAAATATGTGTCTTGATTGTTGATTTTGTGTAATTTAAAGTAAAAACTAGCAATACCGATTCACCCCCCCTCAATATTGTGGGACAAACCAACAATTGGTATCAAAGCAGTTTCCTTCACAAACATCTTAACCACTAGAAGGAATATCCCATCCAATAATTACAATGGATCAACAAGAAGGATTGGCCACTAACAAACCTCCACTATTTACCAGAGAAAATTATGCTTACTGGAGTGTAAGAATGAGGTGTCATCTGATGTCCCTGGGATGGAAGGTTTGGGCAGTAGCTGAAAAGGACCTTGAGATAGGAAACCAATACCCTACAGACACGGTTGAGATATGTGAATATGAAGGTAATTCCAAATCCCTAAATGCAATATTAAGTGGTTTATCAAACTCAGTATTTACTAAAGTTATGCGATGCACATCCGCCAAACAAGCTTGGGACAAGTTGAGAATTATCTATGAAGGAGAATCTAAGGTTAAAGAATCCAAACTTCAAACGTATAAAGGCCAATTTGAAAGTCTTAAAATGAAAGAAGAAGAGAACATTGATGAATACCTTCTTCATGTAGACGAAGTTGTTAATGCGATCAAAGGGCTTGGAGGAAAATTAAAAGAAAAGGAAGTAGTAAGCAAGGTAATAAGAACATTACCAATGAGATATGACCCAAAGGTATCCACCTTAGATGAACGAGATGATATTAAAAAGGTGACAATCGATGAGTTACATGGAATTCTCACTGCGTATGAGATGAGAACGG
This sequence comes from Pseudotsuga menziesii, assembly GCA_001517045.1. Lineage (NCBI taxonomy): Eukaryota > Viridiplantae > Streptophyta > Pinopsida > Pinales > Pinaceae > Pseudotsuga > Pseudotsuga menziesii. The sequence continues at coordinate 136,678 of LPNX010208519.1, forward strand.
AACAAAAAACCCTCAAGAAAAGAAGCATCTTTTAAATCCTCCTTAAAAAAGGAATCAGAAAATCCAAATGATGAGGAAGCCTTTTTAATTAATAAACTTGAGAGAGGGACTAGAAAATACAAGGGGAAGTTACCTTTAAAGTGTTTTAATTGTGGAAGGATTGGACATTTTTCCTCTAAATGCACCTACACTAAACAAGATGAGAATGTAGAAAAGGAAACTTCGAAATTCAAAAAGGGATTTTTCCCATAGGTTTTTTTCTTGTTTCCCATTTTACCTACACTAAACAAGATGACAATGAAGAAAAGGAAACTTCGAAATTCAAAAAGGGTAAAATGGGAAAAAAGAAAAAATCCTATGGGAAAAATGAAATTAATGTTTGCACCATGGAAGACAGTGAAGATTCAGATGGAAGTGAAGTTGAAGAAACTGAAGTTTTATTTATGGGCCTAGATACTCAAGCCTCAAATAGTGACTCAGATGTGGAAGGAGAAGTAGACCTAAGAGATGAACTTGTAAGCGCCCTTGAGAAACTTGAGAAATATAGGAAAAAGAACAAACAATCAAATATTATCATCAGTCAATTGGAAGCTCAACTTATAGATGCCAAAGAGGTTGAGGAGGACCTAAGCCTACAGCTCAAAAGAAGAATAGAGGAATCTGAAAATCTTGCAGAAGAAATCATAATTCAAGAGAAAGCTTGATGAAGGATCTATCAAATCAAAATTTGAGAATAGCTTAAGGATTCTAGATGAAATTCTAAGTATCCAAATACCATTAGGTGATAAGTCTGGTTTGGGGTTCGTTAAAGAAAAGAAGCCAAAGATTTTTCCTATCACAAATCAAGAAGGAAGTAAGAAAAGCTATGCTGGAGTACTAAAGACTACGGTTAAAAAGGAAAGAAGTAAGAAAGCTAGCTTAATTTCTCAATATAAAAATAGAAATAATATAGCACCCAAGAGACCAAATAGATATCTACAGATATTTTTAGGTCACTAGTTTTCTTGTAATAATTTTGGTCATAAAGCCTTAAAATGCAGAACTTAAAGAAAGGAACTGGTCCCAAGACCCAAAGATAAAAACACTGTAGGAACCAAATGGATTTTCAAAAACAAGTACAATCAATATGGACGAGTAATAAGGAATAAAGCAATATTAGTTTGTAAGGGGTATGCCCAAGTGGAAGGTATTGATTTTGAAGAAACTTATGCTCCTGTAGCTCAACTTGAAGCAATCAGAATGTTTTTAGCACTGCCATGCCATAAAAACTTCAAAGTATATCAAATGGATTTCAATTCTGCATTCCTAAATGGAAAACTAGAAGAAGAATTATATATTGAACAACCTGAAGGATTTCTCTTGTCAGAGAACAAATACTATGTCTGTAAATTGAAGAAGGCTCTCTATGGTCTCAAACAAGCTCCAAGAGCGTGGTTTTCAAGACTAGACAATTAATTAAAATAGTAAGGTTTTAAAAGAGGAGCCATTGAAAGTAATCTTTACCTAAATATCAAAAATAAAAATATGATCATTGTTGTTGTCTATGTGGATGATATCATATTTGAAAGCAATATTCAAATTCTAAGTGTAGATTTTTCCTCTGAAATGAAGAAAGAATTTGAAATGTCAATGTTGGGTGAATTGACTTTCTTCCTAGGATTGCAAGTCTACCAAACAGACAAAGGAATTTTCATATCTCAAACTAAGTACATCAAAGATATGTTGAAAAAGATTAAAATGGAAGATTCCAAACCTGTTGGTGCTCCGATGGTCACCGATTGGAAGTTAAGTAAGGATGATGAATCTCTGGAAGTATATCATACCATGTTTAGATCCATGAATGGCAGTCTGCTTTATGTGACAACCACAAGACCATATGTGATGCAAGTCGTTGGATTGGTGGCTAGATTACAGTCAACTCCCAAAGAAACACATGTAAAAGCAGTAAAAAGGATTTTCAGGTATCTAAAAGGTACCATGGAGTATGGTTTATGGTATCCAAAAGGACAAGACTTTACCTTGAAAGCATTTACTAATGAAAATTGGGCGGGAAGTATTGATGATCAAAAAATTCCTAGTGGAGCAGCATTCTTTCTGGGAAATTGTTTAGTATCATGGTCAAGTAAAAAACAATCCTCCATTTTACTCTCTACATCAAAAGCATAATATATTGTTGTCACCTCATGTTGCACTCAAGTTAGTTGGATGAAACAAACTCTAGAAGATCTAGTTATAAAATATGAAGATCCAATAGTTATCAACTGTGATAACACTAGTGCTATAAATATGTCTAAAAATCCTATCATGCATTCTAAGACAAAACATATACCAATCAAGTATCATTATCTAAGAGAACAAGTATCTCAAAAAACTGTCAGATTAGAATACATTGACACAAAAGAACAGATTGCTAACATTTTCACCAAACCATTACCTAAGGAAGCCTTTGAGCATCTTAGACAAAAGATGGGAGTAATTCCCTTACAAAATCACTAAGAGCAGGAAGCACAATCTCAGTGAGAGATATGATGACATGGGGAGTTGTCAGAAAGAGAGGTTTCTTTGTCATTGGTTTCAAAGGGGGAGAATGATTAAAGATGTTGCCATCAATGCCAAAGGGGGAGATTGTTGACAAATTTGGATTATAGTTGTCATTGATGGAAAAGTTGCTTATGAAGTACAAAGGATAAGCAATTTATACCATGGTAGAGTTAACGTAGAGTTAACACATCATAAGTCAAAGTAAAGACAAAATGGCACAATGATGAGGTGGCATAGACGAAGGTAGTGATGACATGGAATTATGATGAAGTGGCATAGTTATCTGCATGAGATCCGATGAATGAGGATCATTTTTTGTATAATCTGCAAAGACAGAATGCAGATCTAAATTAGTTCTAGAATGGATGGTCAGGGAGCGACCCACACTAGATCTAACAGTGAAGATCAAGGTTACATAAATTAGGCGGGAAGGCTAAAGATTCTGAAAAATATCAAGATCGGACGGTGGGAATTAATCCTGCACTAGATCCAATGGTTAAGGATTAAATCCGACAGTTAGACGAAAAATCCAAAGTTTTGCAGAAGATCAAGATCAGATGGCTGAGATTAGTTTTGATTAAAGAGATCGACTGTACGGAAGAAAAGTGCAGAAAGGGAATTGCGGAAGTAACGTTTAACCATTTTATGAACCTGCATCCGACATCCCGTAATCTGGAAAGATCGAACAACTGAATTTAGTTCCGCTAAAACAAATAGATGGTACGGAAGAAAAATTGTGGAAAGAAGCTTGCAGAAAGGAGCTTGCAAGAAAGGAGCTTGCATAAAGAAGCTTGCGGAAAGGATTTTGTGGAAAGGGAAAAGAGGAAAGTATGCATCTCGCATCCCACATCCCGCAATGTAGAGATCAACGGTCAGGAAAATTCCCAACGAAGATCAACGGTGGGAAATCGTTGAAACTGGAATCTTGGTTTGGAAAGGCAATTTTGAGTCGAAAATAGATTATTAGAATGATTGTCCGAATTGACTTAGAGATAATATCAATGAATCTGATTGGATAAGGAAGTTGATCCTATGAAAAGAATTTTGGCAGTACGGAAGCACCTGCAAAAGTTGCACAAGGCTGTGGAAATTAATTCTAAGTTGTGGGAGAACGAAACATTTCCTTTGCTGAAATGATGCGACAGTTGAACAGGTAGATGATGATTGGGTGTGTCTATAAATAAATAGTCATGATACAAAATGAAAGAACGTATCTATGGACAGGTGCGTTGATACGAAATAGGTATAGGTTATTTAAATAAATGAATGTGTAAATAATTAGGTTTCTTTGTTAGTAAGCGTGATAGAGTCCAAAGTGAATATTTTTTCAACTGTTCTAAAATAATGGGAAAATCAGTCTAGGGTTGTAGGGTGGTGCTAGGGCAGGCCACAGGTCTGCAGGGGGTTGAAGCCTCCTTCCATTCGTAGCTGGAGAACAAGGTTTTGTAGCATCCTTGTATGTTGTAGAAAACAGAAAACCATAGGGTTGTTGTAGCATCCTAGTCTGTAGTTGCAAGAAAAACCTAGGGTGTGTCTTGCATATTTTATGTTGCAGCAGATAAACAATTTTGTAAATTCATCTTATTAATTAGTTTGTGTTGGTGGTTTTCTCTTTTGAGGTTTCCGTGATAAAATTTGTCTCTTAATTGTTGATTTTGTGTAATTTAAAGTAAAAAATGACAATACCGATTCACCCCCCCACCTCTCAGTATTGTGGGATAAACCAACACAAATACTCCATAATAGCCAGAATAACATAGAATAGATAGAAGGAAGAGAAAAGACTTAATTTCACTAAAGGGAGGTCCTCAAGCTCTGCTGGATGATCTGGAACTTCGATGGAGTGGACTTCAAAAACTGCAAACAAACACCAGTAATTTATGCACCATATTCATGAACAATAAATAGCAAGAGTGATAAGGGTAACATCTCCCAAATCTCAGTTGAGGCACATCACACAATCATTAAGTAGCAGAGTTGTCAAGAAAAACTTCAAATCAACAAAAAATTTGATAGTGATGTTTGATCATTGTTTTATAGAAATATCGGCCTTCAAGTTCGAATTGGATCCATAGGTTGCACACTTCCCTTTCCCAATGCACCTTCATGAATAAATTAGGAACTTCCTTGCTTTTTCTCCTAACTTTCATGACTTGCCAATTGTCCAACTTTTCCTCTATTGGAAATTGTGCCCTCTTTGTGCCTTCTTTTCTAGATGATATTCCTTAGTACTTTTAGAAACTATGCCCTCTTTAATTTCTAAGAATTTCCTTCTTTTTCTATCGTCATGATTTTCCTATAGTTTCCCTTCTTGTGCATGCTTTTTTTCTGGCTAACTATTTTTTCTGCCACTTTCTATATTTTTCCTAGCTTTATGGATATTTCATTATTTTCCCTTGGTTTCCATTCTGAATTCCAACTCATTGGGTCCACAAAGGTCCCATGCGTCACCTTATCCCCTAGTACATTCACTTAGCACAATTTTTAATTAAACTCATAATAAAAATAATTTAAATATTTCTAATCCTAAGTTTAGCACAATTTTTAATTAAACTCATAATAAAAATAATTTAAATATTTCTAATCCTAAGTTTAGCAAATTTAAATACTATGGGTAATTACTTTATCAAAATGGCCCCCTTAGTAAATAATTTACTATCCCACTATGAATCGTGGGGTTCTAAATGACTATGGGGTTCTCCATGGTGTTGTCACAAGGTTTGGGGACATTACAGTCCTCCCTCCCCAAATTTGTTTGTCCGAAAGCAAATTAAAATAGGCATGATGAACATAGACACTCCCTTCAATATGTTGCTTCAATATTTTGGTGCATCTTGTTCTTGATCAATATTTTCGATCACACTAATGAAGAAAAAATTTAGGAGAAGTATTGATGGGAAACATATCACCACTTCCTTGATTTCTTAGTATATGTTTCCTACTTACTAGCATTGGGATGTTCAACCAAGCACCAAGGCCATCATGATTTTGTTGCTCTACTTTGGTTACAAACTGAATTTAGTGTGATATCTAAGTACCAATGATATCAGGATCCCCAATCATCTATAAAAAACACAAAATGCAAGATACATCCTCCATTGCACGCTGCAATTAGACCACAAGTACACCCAAAGAAGTATCCCCCATGTAGGAGAACTAGAACATGATACCACATAGATGAAATCATGTGAATAAAGGTAGACTTGATCCATCAAGACAACATGTAAATAGTTTCTCCAAAGACAAACAATGCCAGGGTCTCATTGTGTGCATTGCATCCCCATCAATGAGAATGCCATCCAACAAAAATCCTTAGGAAAAAGTGTGTCTGGATCCCACTTCCTCAATTGCAAGTATCCATGTGGTAGTGTCAAGGGTGGAAACATGACATTCCAAGGAATGGTAGGATCCCATTGTCTAGTGTGCATCCTCCTAAGCATCATCAACACCTTGAAGAAACCATCACCATGAAAGGTACTTATATGAAGGATGAAAATAACATCATGAAGAATGATTGGATCATGCAAGTGACATAGAAGTATTTCTCCCTCCAATATAGGCTAAAACATAGAGATATTCTCCATCATAAAATATATTTCCCCAAGGTGAGGAAAAATCCAAACAAGTCTCTCCAATCTCCTAGGAAGTTTTTTATGTGCCCAATGCACATAAGAATAAAATATGAAATCAATGAAGCTCAAGTGAAAAGGGTGAAAATCCCATGTCCAACCACAAGAAGGGTAGGAATTATCCAAAAAATAAGGATTCCCAAGCTACTCACAAGAAAATTATGCATAGAAAAGATCTCTAAGAATGTAAGCAGGAAATACAAACATGTGTCTCCTCATCCAACAAGGGAATGGAATTTTTTTGTAAGAGGGAGTTGTGTTAGCAAGTTGAAACTCTTTGAGAGTTTCAACTTGCTAACGCAGCTCCCTCTTACAAATATTCTACTACGTAATGACTACATTTAAACAAGGGAATGGAATGACACTCAAACCAAAAGATCTATGTGAACACATCCAATGGCTCAAATCTTTGCCACTAGTCAAAGGGTGCAAGCATCCATCCAAATATGTGGATTTCCTCCACAGAGGCCACCTTGTGCAAGATATATGTCTCAACAACTTCTCTTGGCAGTTTTCTTGCTTAGCTTCCTTCCACTAACCATGAGCATAAATTTTTATGCCTAAATACTCCATGTGTGAGATCTAGTCTTCCACCCAATCCATATTTGGATGAATGGAATAAAGTGGAAGCAATATGTTCCTATTCTACTTCCCCATCCATGAGTCTTCCCCACATAGAGAAATTTTATGATCCCCCAAGCATGGAACTAGTGCATAACTCCAATGGATCAACTCTTTGACACCAGGTCCACTCAATGAGTGCAAGTGAATGATGGAGAAATCAAAGAATGCAAGTGGATTCCTTCGTTGCTGCTAGGAAGGGAATGGTGCATTCGACAAGTCATCATGAACACATGTTGGAACCTCCTTCTCCTCATGTGGAACCAACAAGGAAAATCCATTCATCCCCAAATGATGTGGTTGAATTAAATATGTGGAGTGTATAATTGTGAACTGACCACGTATCTCTGCATTCTCATCCACCAATATTATGGTTGCATCTTCTTCATCACTAGCTGGTCCAACTAAGGTAAGCTCATATAACTCTTCCATGGATAAGAGACTCTCTCCAGGAAACAACTCAAGTTTAATCTGGGAAATATCAATTGCTCGGTTCTCATCAGGCTTGTTTTCCCACTCAGTCAAGCACATGCAAAAATTAATGCATCTCATGAGTCTCCTCCATATTATCAATAATGCAATCATCCTTGTGAATATGGTTGAATGGTATGTAGGAGGGTAGGTGTGATCTTTGCAACTTTTCATGAAGTTGATTTATCTCCATCTTGGACTCTTGGACTGCACATTGAGTACTCTTCAAGGAATATTGGGTGGTCATCAAATCTTGTGTTAGCTTTCAAATATCTTCTTCATCCTTCAAAAATGCACCATGAAACAACTCAACAAGCTCAAGAAAATTGTCTCTATCATAAAGAAAATGGAGAAAATTACCTTTGATGCTTGTTATGGCCTCCTAAAACTTTTCCATGTCTTCCATGGAAGATTGCTCCTCCAACTTCCAACATATATTTGTCATCAATGCATGGGATCCATGGAGAGTGTGTAGGGCCTCTTTGATCTTGCACTCAATCATCTTCAATGGCCCTGCAAGAAAATGAAGTTCTGGAAAATGAACCACTTCTTCTTCCCTCCGTCTTGGATCAACTTCATGAAACTCAAGTGGTGATGTGGAAGTTGATCTTGGTTCTTTTTGAGCTGCTACAAGGTCTTCCTCATCGTGATCAAAGGAATGGGTACTTGCATCCATATCCTCAATATTAATCTCTATATCATCGACATAGAGAGGTGAAAATCCATCAATAGATGTTCTACTATGCATGGATCGAATGTTTAGATCTTATTTTACATGCCCTTCTCTTTCACTGCCAACATCTTGCAATGACTTCCGCTCCATTTCATCTATATCCATTACATGGATCGTCTCACTAATGATAGTGGGATGTGTATGCTCACTCATGTCAAGCCTCTCCTCTGATGTGGCTACAACTTCATCATTATACAAGGGAGTACAAAAATCTGAATTGTGTTCATCAACTTGCATCATATTTTTCTTTTCTTTGTGGTGTAGCTATGGTAGCTCGATATTCCACCAATTGTTTTGGTTCACATCCAACTGATGTGTGCTTGTCTTATGCTTCCTTGTGAAGCTACAATTGTGATTTCAGAACTGATCTATGTCCTTCTTTTGGATCTGATACAAAATATTTCTTACCACCATTGAAAACATTGTCCTCCATGTTTTCTCCTAACTCACACTCCTCTTCATGAAACTTTTTCTTCTCCACTGATGTCACTTTGTAGTGACTTCCTCTCCCCATAGTTGTCCTTGATTTTGCAACCCTAATATGCAAGTGAAATATTTTCATCCTCTAATGGATCATGTGGCTACAAGTAGATATGGCTTGAACAAAAATCACAACTCTTATCATACTTGTGCTTAATATTTTCCTCTTCCTTGCTTGGAGAGATGGAGTAACTTGCTTCCTCCTTGCACTGGCTAGTATAACAGAGATCCACTTGTGCATATACTTTTGTTCCCCTTGGTTATACTAAACCCACTACTTTGCACACACTATCAATAATATGTGCAATCCTTACTTCATTTTCTTGGCAGTAGGGGTCCTTTGAACAACTTATTCATATCAAGGTAGCAATAATCTTGGAAAGAATAGACCTCCATTATCTCTTCATTTAAAGCATAGTATTCCATGAAATACTGAAAGGATTCCTTAGAGTTATTTCCACTGAACAGTTGACCAACAAAACTTGTATATTTCTTCCATATAACTTCCTCATAAGCTGGAAGACATAATTCATCAACATCAGCCCTAATGAATCTACCTGAGGAACTACAGGAGGGCTCTTCATAGCCTTCTTCTTTGATCACCAAAGGTACCAACCTCATGATGGAAATTTTATTCAACTGATATCTATTTCCATAGGTGTATAGAAAATATATATGATACCACTATAATGAACCTAAGTCAAAAATCAGGCTCACTAACTTTGTGCAATAAAACTTCAAAACCAACTAGCAGACAAGTGGGAAATTTAGCAAGATGAAGGAGGGAATAAACTGAGACATGGGTGAAATAAAAAGGGAAAGGAAGGGTAATGATTGTCCATATTCCTAAGAACCCATATTTTGGTCCCTTTTAGGTTTCAAACATCATCCAGGATGAAGTTTACTACTATAATTCTGGGAGTCCGAACCGGTGCAAACTGAAATATTTATAAGTAGTTTGCCATCATCCAATGGATAAGAGAAGCTTAGAAAAATTATATAACTCTATATGGGTGTTTACATTATAATTTTCAGTTCTATAACAGATTATATACATCCAAAATAAATCCTAAAGGTCCCAATAGAAAAACTAGTCATTAGGACTATGCAACAAGCTCAACTTCTGGGATTTCCAAACACAAGAAAGGGGTCACTAATATTCAGCTTCAGACATGGAGTATATTCATTAACATGTTATTGAATTTTCAGAATATAAAGGAAATAAATTCGATAATTTTAGACAGGTTAAATCACCCAAACTAGAAAACTACTCCATTACTCATTGAATTCTAGGAAGGATACTAAAAACCTTCATGAAACTTAACTAAACATATTCAGAATGTTGTGAAACTTTCAAATATATTTAATTACATAATAATATATCAGTGAGGGTCGAAATGGATCTCACTAGAATCTTAGAGATATTCTCTTATAGCATTAAACCCCATATATTTGCATTGAGGCTAGGAAACTAGGTAGAATCAAATATTGAGCCTCCCAAACTTTGCAAATGGGATGAATATGGTATGAACCTGATATTAAATGGTATAATGGACATCAGTACAGTAAATACATATGAGTGGGGTCGAAATCCCCATTACAAATACTCCATAATATCCATAATAACATAGAATAGATAGAAGGAAGAGAGAAGACTGAATTTCATTGAACGGAGGTTCTCAAGCTCTGTTGGATGATATGGAACATGGATGGAGTGGAATTCAGAACCTGAAAAGAAAAACCATTAATGTATGCACCATATTCATGAACAATAAAGAACAAGAAACTTGACAGTATACCCTTGGTCGATCTCCCTGCATAATGACCTTGTCGGAAATCTCTAAACATCGTTAAACGAGGTCTCATTGGTCATTTTACCAGTCTCTAGCCCTCCCCCAAGCAAATCGATGTGTGGGTTCAGAGGAACTAGAAACCTCTCATCTTGGAAGGCATACGCAGTCACTTGGTAGGCAAGGGTTACTATGTCTTTCTTTTCTAATATGCAGAAGACAGTGACCTAATATTTCAAAACAGACCATACTTCATGGGACCTCAAGGGTTGTACCTGAACAAATGGACACTAGATTTTGATACAAGTCAAGATGTGCCTTCAAAAATCCTGGTCTAGGTTAGGATTCTGCACCTTCCCTTACACTACTGGAACCCAAAATATTTAGAATCCATAGGGAATAAACTGGGAAAGCATATTTACAAGGATGAAAGACGAGATAAATACTCTTGTGCCATAATATGTGTAGAAGTTGACTTGGAGATAGGGGTACCAGAAGAAATTAAATTGGAAGTAGCTTATTGGTCGCATGTGTAGGAGCTTGATTATGAGAAGCTCTCCTTCAAGTGCAGACACTGCCATGGCTATGGTCCTTTTTCCCAAATGTGCAAGAAGAAAGCGGAGGAAGAAACCAAAAAAGGATAAGGGAGAACAATGGACACAAATTCAAAAATACAATTCAACAAAGAATCCCAATAGATCAAAAGGAAAAAGAGGGGACACTGGGTCGAGAAGAAATCCCACTGGGAAGAAGCAGACTGAAGGAGTGATATCTACGAAATAAAAGCCATCTCAAAACCCCTTTGAAGTGTTGAGCAATCTGGAAGAACATATTTCCCCAGAGACAGAAGAGGACAAAGTCTAGCAAACTTAGGATCCAGTAGTGGAAGAAAGTAAAAAAACAACTACACGAGCTCTTCCTGAATCTCTAGTGGGAGCTTCCTCCTCTCCCACATATGCATAAATGACAAGAAATAAAACCATCGATAACTCTGGATCCTTTGAAGAAGAATCCCTTGATAGGTCTTCCAAAAAAGGGAGGAAATCACTAAAAGAAGTTCGAGAGGAAGAAGCCGAGTGATTGAATATGCAAGGAATTCAAGCCACTATAGAGATTTCTATTGGCAGTACTACCCAGTCCATACCCCCAAATGGAGGCCATTCACCTTCAGTCACTAATAAATAATGTATATTGTCTCTTGGAATTGCAAGGGGCTGAGAAATACTTTGAAATTTTAAGCAATAAAAGATCTTATAAAAATGGCTTCTCCCGATATCCTATGGCTCCAAGAGACAAAAATAGAAGAGGAAAATATTCTCTCCTTAAGCAGAATGAAGTGGAAAAAGAACACAGGGAAGGCAATAAGTGCAAGGGGATCCTCTGGTGGACTTGCAACCCTGTGGTTGGATGATACATTCCTCTTGGAAATATATTTTGAGACTCAACATTTGATATACAATGAACTTTAGAATATGTCAACCAAGACCTCTCTTGTACTCTTCAATCTTTATGTTCCAGTTTCCTTTATAGAGAAAAAAGAATGCTGGAACTCTCTTTCAAATTTTATAAACGTATATACTCCCTCCAACTCATAGTGTTCAGAGATCTTAACATCACACTGGACCCCAAAGAAAAAAAAGGTGGAGTATGCGGTAGGGAACCCATGCACAAAGAAGTGGATAACTTAATACAAATATGGGACCTATTGGATTTCAATCCAAAGAAAGGTCAGTACACCTGGACCAATAATAGAGTTGGATCATCCCATATCTCAGCTAGACTGGATCATTTTTTGGTACAGAGCCCATTTTTGCTGGCAAAAAAAAATCATCTCCTCAAGCATACTACCCATTCTTACCTCAGATCATAAGCCTATTGCACTTCACCTGGAAGACAAAGAAGATATCGGTCCCATCCCATTTTGGTTTAGTCCACTCTGGATCAAACAAGAAGGCTTCATGGACACAATAAAAAAGGCTTGTTCCCTCCCATTCATAGGATCTAGAAGCTATGTCTGGGAACAAAAGTTAAAAACCACAAAATTTTACCTCAAGGAATGGGTTACAAATTCTCTTAAGACTCCTTCCAACAACAGAAAAGAGGCAGTGACAGTGAGAGACACATCCTAAATGGTTGGTTTGTCAAAGGGAGACACATCCTAGATAATGCGATACAAGTGCAGGAAGCCATGCACTCCAGCAATTAGATACAGGAGAAAGGCGTGCTAATCATGCTCGATATGGAAAATGCTTTTAACCAGGCAAGGCTCTCCTTCCTTTACAAAGTTCTTCTCTCTTTTGGATTCAACTCAGATTTTGTAAACTTTATCAAAGCTTGTATAGACAGACCTTGGATAGCACCTCTAGTAAATGACTGACCGACAAATTACTTTCAAGCAACAAGGGGTCTTCAACAAGGTTTCCTTCTTTCGTCATTCCTGTATATTTTGATGGAAGATACTCTGAGTAGAAATTTATCTGCTGAAAAAGAAGTTGGGATTATCTCGGGAATCAAGTTGGAAAGAGGAGTAGAATCTCTCAATCATGCTCTTTTTGCAGATGATTCGCTTCTCTTGGGAGGGGCCTCTCTTGGGATGGTAATATCCTTCAAAGAAACTCTGCAAAACTTATGTTTTATCTTGAGAGCTCTGATAAACAATAGAAAGAGTGAAGTGTATGGATGGAATGTTGATCATTCAATAATCCTCTGCATATCACACTTATTGGGTTTTATAGGTTATGAGACATAGGTTAATATTAGATATTTGGGCCTTCCTTTAACCATGGGCAAAAACAAACCTTCACTTTGGCTGGAAGTAACTTAGTAAGATCAAAGCTAAAATTGCCTCTTGGGGAGGCCAATGGCTCACAAAGGCAGGGAAGCTCATACTAATTAAATTAGTCCTTTTTTCTCTCCCAATATTTTAGTCCTCTCTTCTCCTCTCCCCCAAACCAATAATGGGCCATATTTCTAATATTATTTGAGACTTTCTTCGGAGATGTGGAAAAGGAAATCAGAACAGATTGCACCTAGTTAGCTGGGATATAGTTAAAGACCGGTTTTAGAAGGGGGCATGTAGATCAGAGGCCCTGGAATGGAAAATATTGCCTTGGGAGGAAAAATTGTGTGGAAACTCTTTGTTGATCGAAGTCATATAGTGAGTCAAATTTTGTGGAAAAATTACCTCATGGAAGGATATTTAAGAAATCTGCAGACAAAAAATACTCCCAAAGGCTCAATAACTTGGAACTTATTTCGTAGAGGTCTTGAATTTTTCCAAAATCATCTCTTTCGAATCCCAGGAAATAGTATGAAAACACTTCTATGGGAAGATAAATGAAAGGGAATTCTCCTTTAGATTCCATAGATTCCCTTACAGATATTGAGCTCTGGCTTGTTAATAAAGGATTCCTAAGGCTAGCAGATATCTCCTCTTGGGACGACAAAGGGAATTGGGTAGCTTAGTGGTTTCTAGATCTGCCTGAACATCTTCATCCACGACAAAACTTGTTGATGGTAGAGTTGGAAAGTTTAGCTCCCATTCACCTTTCAATCAAGAATAAGTGGGGATGGGGAAAATCCAGCTCTTACACAACTGCACAAGAATTTTATGCTCTTCAATCAAATCCGGTTCCAATGCATACCTCCTCTCTTTGGAATTATGTCTAGATTCCATACAGTCTTCCTAAATTAAATCTCTTCACATGGATTCTAATGCACAAGAAGGTCTTAACTGGTGAAAATATGAATAAGAGGGAAATTCTAATCCCTCACAGATGTTGTTTATGCAACAAGGCCTCGAAAATGTTAGATCATCTCTTTGTAGACTATGATTTCACTCAATATGCTTGGGCATTTATGTTACAAGGTCTAAAGGCTCCAAATATGTTACGTCCCCTCCCCTCTCTCGTCAATGGAGAGGATGCGATGAAGCTGCTACTGTCTATCAAACTGGGGATCTAACCCCATGAACATAAACAATAATGAATTGAAAGTAAAAATGCAGATGCAAATGCATAATGAAATAATATACAATGGAATCAAATCTCATTCAAGCATTCAATATGTCCATAATAATTCATAAAACAAATACATTGCAAATTTAAATATAAGAAAGCACTTATCTTGAAATTTACTTGTCCCACAACTAGCTATGTCGATGCAACGTTCCACCCAACCATTGGCCAATTGTGCTCATCAATCTCTCAACACAACTACCACCCCCAATTTGGGCATGATTTCCATAAGGAAAAAGGTAACTACAAGCTCACACATAGCCAAATACACATCAAGGTTCAGCCAATCCAATCCACAGTTGGGTTTATCAAGATGCTAAGGCAGTGGAAAGGATGAATTTCTAAGATAGTGAGCTCAACCACAGAGATATGGACACCTGCACAAGATCTATCTAGCTTGGCCTCCACAATACTTGCACACCCAACACAAGGAAGTATCCCCTTCACTGCTACATAGTCCCTCAGGCCATACCTTTCCTTCCAGTGTTCTCTTAGGTGTGCATAGAAGATTAGCCAGACCCTCTTAATCTTTCTGTGAGGTTCCTCTCTTCACTAGGTTTATCAAGCCAATCATGGGAATCTTCCACTCCTAAGTCTTACAGACCAAGACAAGGGTGCACATAATATCAAAATACAAATGTTGGGCATCAAGGAAAACGTATTGGCAACCAAAAAAAAAATTGAAGATGGGGAAATCAACCCTGGGAGAGAAAAATAAATTTCATAAACATCTATGGGCATTGCAGGAACAAAAACGGCCTATATAAACCCACAAATCATGAATCCCTCTTCCCATTCACTACGTAGCACCAAAAACAGATTTCCCAGCCATGGAAAAATGAAGAAATTGCAGAAAAACGTGAGGGAAAATGCCCCAACTATCTCCATTTGCGTGAGGAAATGAAAAACATGAATAAGTAATGGAATGGGCATGCATTTCTGGGTATTTACTTCCCCAATAAGAAAAAACACGATTTTCCAAAATGATGGCTTGCCCCAATACGAATTTGACTGCCATACTCTTCCATTCCCAATGCATTAACTGCCCCAACCAACTTTTGGAAGAAAAAAATAATTGGGTGCATAAGACAAAATGGGTATTTGAGAGTTTATGGGTTCTCTCATTGATATTTGGCTTTACACTATTGGCTAAAAGGTTTGAATAATTACCCCCCCCCCCCCCCCCCCNGTCTCAATTTATAATGTGCTTGGCTAGCGCAAGAAACATATGTGTCGATTTTTAATTGTCGATACATAAAATGCTAAATCGATGGCAGGGCCTTGGCTTTAAGCTCCTCACCATGATTTAATAATGATATTTACATCATGTACAATTTTAATGCAATAGGGATCAAAATCGAGATATTAAAAAATCCATTTAAGATTTATGTAGTCCCTCTACTCACAGGTTGGAAATCTCAATGTCCTTGAAGTTTGTCAATTAAACCCATTTAGAGAAAAATATGGCAATCCATACCAAAGTTATTTTGATGGAAAATATGGCTAGCGATAAATTAATGGATTTTCAACAACACATCCTCGACTCCAGCATTGGTTGTAGCAAAAGCAAAGGCATTTTTATTGGAATTCCTGGGAAACCAAGCTTCCACCCTCGACCCCTCAACTCTTCCGACAAAGCATCACTGGTTAGGTTGTTTTACGTTAGTTAAAAGACATAAGGATCCCAGCAAGCCCTTCATCAAACCGAAATGGTGTTTGAGACTTCCGAAAATTGAGTTTACTGATTGGTGGCAGAGGAAAAACAAAGCTTTAGTTTTTTTTGAAGTAGTGTCCAAAGGAAATCTAGGGACTACCGAAGCAAGGGGAGTGATATACAATCTGGATGGAAAGCAAGAAGCAGGTTTTAGTTGGGGCTTAGGGAAGAGCACAAACAATCAAGCAAAAATTCTTGCACTTCTAAAATCCTGCAGCTAGCGTAGGAAGTCGGGCACAAGGACTTGCAAATTTTTGGAGACTCATAAATCTTGATAAAAATTTTAAACTCTGATGACCACTTCAACAATTCGTTCTTGAATGCAACACTACAAAGGCTCCACTTTATCTTGCTAGAATTTACCATTGTCACCTCTCAGCATATCCTTCAAGATCTGAACAAAAAGACAAATTCCAAGGCTAAATTGGGCTGCCACTTACCTCCAGGAATGCTAAGCCCAAACGATGGACCCAACACACAACATCAAATCCCATAAGCGAGCTCTGAGGGGCGTTGCCACAGACCCTGTAGTCGTCCTTGGTTATGAGTAGTTTTGAAATACAGGAATTGATACTCTCGGCATATATGTAAATTGGTTGATTAGGCTATGCCCAACCTCATTTTTTTCATATATAACAATACACATTTTAGTTTTAAAAATTCACTCAAACTAGAAAACTAGTCCATTAGTCATTGAATTCTAGGCAAGGTATTAAAAAACTTCATGAAACTTATCCAAACATATTCAAAATGTTGTGAAAATTTCAGAGATATGTAATTAAATCATAATATATCAATGAGGATCAAAATTGATCTCACTGGAATCTTAGAGATAGCCTCTTGTAGCATTAAACCCCATATATTGGTTCTGAGGCTAGGAAACTAGGTAGAAATGAATATTGAGCCTCCCAAACTATGAAAATGGGATGAATATGGTCTGAACATGATATTAAATGGAATAATGGACATCATTACATTAAATACATCTGAGTGGGGTCGAAATTCACATTACAGATACTCCATAATAGTCAAAATAACATAGAATAGATAACAAGAAGAGAGAAAACTTAATTTCACTGAAGGGAGGTCCTCGAACTCTGTTGAATGATATGGAATTTGGATGGAGTGGACTTCAAAACCTACAAACAAATGCCATTAATGGATCCAACAACTTCATGAACAAGAAATAACTAGAGTGCTAAGGGGCACATCTCCAAAAAGCTCAGTTGAGCCAAATCCTTCAACCATTAAGTAGAAGAGCTCTCAAGAAAAAATTCAAATGACCAAACCTTCCCATAGTGATTTGCTGTCATTTTTTTATAGAAATATTAGGCTTCAAGTTCGAATTGGCTCTATAGGTGGCCCACTTCCCTTGCCCAATGTGCCTTTGTGAAGAAATTAGGAACTTCCTTGCTTTATTTCCTAGCTTTCCTAACTTGCCAATTGTCTAGCTTTTCCTCTATTTGAAACTGTGCCCTATTTGTGCCTGCTTTTCTGGATTCCATGCCTTAGTCATTTTAGCAACTACGCCCCCTTTACTTTCTAACACGTTCCTTCTTTTTTTGGTGACATGCTTTTCCTGTAGTTTCCCTTCTTGTGCATGTTTTTTCTGCCACTTTCTATATTTTTCCTGGCTTTATGGATATTTCTTTATTTTCCCCTAGTTTCCATTTATAATTCCAACTCATTGGGTCCACAAGGCCCCATGTGCCACCTTATCCTCTATTACATTCACTTAGCACAATTTTCAATTAAACTCATAACAAAAATAATTTAAATATTTCTAATCCTAAGTTTGGCAAATTTAAATACTATTGGTAATTACTTTATCAAAATGACCCCCTTGGTAATTAATTTATCATCCCACTAGAAATCATGGGGTTCTCCATGGCGTTATCACAAGGTTTGGGGACATTACATTGAATTTGTAGCTTGTGCAGTATATATTTTGATTCGTTCCCTGACAAAGAGTGTCAAGGATAAAGTACCATAGAAATCATGGAGTAATAAAAAGCATAATATTTCTCATTTAAGATTCGTTGGGTGTATTGCATATGCACATGTTCCTAGTGAAAATAGGAAGAAGTTAGATAACAAAGGAGAAAGATGGATTTTTGTGCGATATAGTGAGCAATCAAAAGCATACAAGTTGTATAATCCTATCAAAAAAAGGACTATAATTAGTATAGATGTCAAGTTTCTTGAAGATGAAGAATGGATTTGAAATCAAAATCTACATCAATAGAAACAATTTGAAATATTTTGATGAACATTAATCTCCCAAAAATGGATCAAATATACATAGCACAACATCAACACCTCAATCTACTTCAAGATCTCATTAAACACCTAGATATCACTCAAGTAATATCTCAAGGTCAAATGGAACTTTAGTGAAGACAAGAAGTCTCAAGGAAATATATGAGGTAACTCAAGGTAATGATGATGATTATTTGATTTCTGATTTTGCATTATTTTATGTTGTTGATCCAATATATTTTGAAGAATAAATTAAGTATGAAAGTTGGCAAAAGGCCATGGATGAAGAAAATGAATCAATAGAGAAAAATTAAACTTGGCAATTAGTGAATCTTCCAGAAGGAAAAGATGCAATAGGTGTAAAATGGGTCTATAAGACAAAGTTTAATGCTAATGTTGTAAAGCATAAAGCAAGGTTAGTTGCAAAAGGTTTTTCACAACAAATCCAGGATTGATTACAATGAGACTTTTGTTCCAGTAGCTATATTAGATACAATGAGAACATTGTTAGCAATAGCATGGCATCATAAATGAAAATTTTATCATATGGATGTCAAATAAGTTTTTTGGAATGGGATATTACAAGAAGAAGTATATGTGCAATAACCACCAGGTTATTAGGTATTGGGAAATGAACATAAAGTTTATAGGTTGAAAAAAAACAGTGTATGGTCCCAAACAAGCTCCAAGATCTTGGTACAGCCGCATTGATTCATACTTCTTAAGCCATAGTTTTAGAAAACGAAGCAGTGAGCCAACTCTTTACATCAAGGTGAATAATCAAGGTAAGGTATTAATTGTATGCCTATATGTTGATGATATGATATTTACAAGAAACTTTTCAATTGAATTGTTTAAATAAAGAATGAAAAAATAATTTGAGATGACATATTTGGGCTTAATGAAATATTTTCTATGCGTAGAAGTATGTCAAACAGATGATGGAATTTTCATTTGTCAAAAAAAATATGCAAATGATGTTTTGAAAAAGTTCAAGATATTGAATTGCAAGCCAACATCTACACCTATGGAAACGGGGTTGAAATTGAGCAAAGGAGAAAAGGGGACAAAGGAAGATCCAAGTTTGTTCAAAATATTGGTAGGTAGATTGATGTATTTGACAACAACAAGGAAAAACATAATGTATGCAGTCGATTTGATTTCAAGATTCGTGGAGACACCAAAGGACTCACATTGATAAAAAGGGAAAAGAATTTTGAGATATCTTAGTGGAACAAGAGATTATGGCATCTTATATTCAAAATCAAATGATTTCCTTCTAGTTGGCTACACAAATAGTGATTTTGCATGTAGCATTGATGATAGAAAAAACACATCTGGATATATTTTCCATTACAGTATAGGTGTTCGGAATAGCCACAAATTTCATTTTTAACATCGACGTTTCGAGTCCACAACAAGACTCATCATCAGGATGGTGTGAAGAAGAGTAGGTGATCTCGGTCTTGGTCATTAATAATGAATTGCAGAGAGTATTTTGAGAAAATGGTATGGTTTTAGGTTTTCCAAGTGTCGGTTAAAATTAGGTTTTGGTATTATTTTTAATAGTTTTTAATATTAATTTATTAATATTTTAATATAATTTGTGTTTTAAATAATGTTATAATAGTGAAGTTTAATAATATAGATAATGCCATATTAATAATGTAAATTAATAAAGTTGTTTGCAATAATAAATTATGTAAAGTAGTTTTGTAATGTAGTTTCTTATTTTTCAATTATAAGTTTATAAATTATGGTTAGAAAATGTTTAAAGTTTAGGTTTTCTAAAAATATAATAGTAATGCTAAAACTATTTAAAAGTTGACTTATAAACTACTTAACGTACTTATTTAATAATAAGTAGAATTTTTTTATAAAAACTAGGTAGTTGTTCAAAAAGAAATAGTTGTAAATATTTAGGGTATAGGTTTTCTAAAAACTAATGCTAAAAGGTTTCTATGTGAAGTTGAAATGTAAGGTAAATGGTTAAGAGCAAAAAAAAAAGGAATTATAATTTAAAAAGTTAGGATATATTATAAAGGTTTTAGGAGGAATATTAGAATTAACAAAATGTTTAGAATTAATAGACCTAGAATTCTCAAATTGAAAATAGTGTCATGTAATTATTAAAAACTAGGAAAGGAAAGGAGTTGTCTTAGTAGAGAAGAAGTCTTTTAGACAAGGTGGGAGCTGAGGCTAATTAATGTCATCTATTGTGGTTTAGGACGGGTGGGAGCCAACTGGTGCTGATTTCCATGCCTCCATCTCTGTTTAGATTGTTGGGGTGCTTTCTTATTTCTAGGGCCTCCCTAAGTTTTCTTTTAAAGTAGTGATTTTCTTTTGCTAAGATCTTGGTGTCTTCAAAGCATAACTGGTGTCTCGTTTTCTGGGAGTGTTTTGCTAGTGCTGAAGTTCGAGTATGTTCATTTCTTATGTCAACTTTGTGTTTTTTTAGTCTAGTGTTAAAGGAGCGGCCGGTTTCACCAATGTAGCAAAGCTCACAGGAGCAGGATATTTTGTAGACTCCTTTGCCTTGTTTGTGATCAATCAGGTCTTTGATGCGTCTCGTTTTTTGCTTAATAGTTTGTATGGTTTTGAAAGACATTGTGATATCCTTCTTTTTGAGAATTTTAGCAATCTTGTTGGTGACCCCTTTTATATAGGGTAAGTAGGCTCTTTTGATAGGTTTCTGTGTATTGTTAATATTCTCCGTCTCACTACTATTTGTCCTTATGGTTCGAGTGTTGGTTTTAATCATGGTTCTTTTCAAAACATTCTTGATATCTTTAGATTTGTAGCCTATGTTCTTGAAGATGTTGGTGAGGTGGTTGATTTCTTCTTTTAGGTGTTCAGGAGAAATCTCATGGGCTTCCCAAAAATAATCCAGTGTTACACTTTCAACTACAGAAGCATAATATGTAGCGGCAACATCAACAGCATGTCCAGCAGTGTGGATAAGAAGAATTATGCCAGGTTTGATGCAAGATTAAGGAGCAACAAAAATTTATTGTGGAAATAATTCAACAATGGAACTATCGAAAAATCATGTTTTCCACAAAAAGAGAAAGCACATTGATACTAGATATCATTTCATCTGAGAACTTATCAACAATGGTGAAATATATCTTGAATTTTGTAAGTATGAAGATCAATCTACAGATATACTCACAAATCCATTGGAAAAAGAAACATTTGAACACCTTAGGAAAGGTTTGGGCATCATCAAGAAGTCAATCTTAAGTGGGAGTGTTGAAAACATAATCTTGATTGAGTCGACAAGGAGTCATTCAGCCATCAACCAGCAACTGCCCAATTGTCCAATCGTCTAGTAGTTGTCCAGTATTAATGTAGTCATTCAGCATCCAACACCCAGTCGTCCTGCCATCAAAAGTTCAGTCACTCAACCACTTAGTCATCCATTCATTAAACTTCATCGTCCAGTAGTAAAAAGAACAGTAAAAACATTCTTGCAAAATATCCTATAAATATACATCTCAAAACCGCATAAGGCATACTTGTAGCTTCTTCTTCTACATAATAAAATTTGGAGCAGCGGCTCATATTTGCTATCTTATTGCATTTTTAGTTCTTGTTTTTTAGTTTTTCTCTTGCATTCTCTACCGACAAATATTATGTTGGGTTTTCCAACAATAATCATATTCGGTAGTACCAATCGGATTTCATATCACAAAGGTGAATAGGTATGATGGTGAACTATCATGGCAAAGCTCACCAACTTCATTCCAAAGGGTGGATATAATTAATATTGATAGCATATTAACAAACCATAAAAAGTGATACACAACCATCCCAATCGAAGCCTATCTTAGTGATGTTCAAGCATCGAATGGAAATTAAGTTGAGGGTCTACATTTGAAGGATCTATGTATTCACAAATATTTATGAGTTGTTCGAGAATTCTAGGTAACTCAAAGTTCATGCGTTAACTTAGTAGATATATTCATACGGTACCATTATTGGAAGATCCATATTTTATTATTCTTAAGAGTCCATATGAAGATCGGTATAAATCAATTTTGAATTGCTATTATCTACGATGTCGATTTGTGTAAATCATTTGAAGTACGTTAAGGATATTGATCCATGCAATACTTGTGACTAAAATGCAGCAGCGAGATCTTACATGCCCGCAACCAGGGCTTGAGAACGCCCTCAATTATGGCTAGTGAATCGGTAATTATTTTCAACTTCATGCATCAACCTGCCCTCAACACTCCAAAGATACCAATGTTTCCATACTCTGCAAGTATTTCAGCACGCACCCATTATATATGATAAAGCTCTGGTTTCGCATTATTGCACCAGATGGAACCTTCTTTTTTTTCACACCACTTTTAATCGATCCAAACGACCTAAAATGAGTCACCTACTAGATGTAGTGGAAGTTTCTCTATCCACTATCGTCAATCATGATAAAATTGAAAATTGTAATTCATTTATTGAAGTTAAACACCTTCGGCCTGCTTAATGAGGATTGAACACCGAGTGTATCTTGCACACCTTCAGCCTGCTTAATGAGGATTGAACGCCGAGTGTTTCTTGCACGTCAAAATGCAGAAGTGTTTAATATGCATAGCAATTAAAATTTATTCAACGCACTCTTGCAAGAGAAGTTGCAAAAACAGAAAGTCAGTTGCTCCATACAGCCCTTCCAAATTTCAAGATTGACATCCCAACCTACCAACCAATAAATAGTTTAATAATCAGCCGATGAGGCACCCTCCCTGGTGGAGGTGGAAAGACATTCAACCCAATCAAAACATAAAATTCACACTATTTAAAAAATCATATAAATAATTTTTTTTAATTATAGACACACCACCCAAAACTATAGATAGAAAAAAATTATAAATTTTATAAGAAAAATAGGTGAATAATTGATATATCCCTTATCATAAACCTAATAAATAATATGTAAGACATTCAAACTCTTGCACACATTTCACTTTACAGCTTTATAACACTTTTAGGTCGGGTGATTTAATTATGTAACCTCTAACATATAAGATTATATTAATCACATTTTAACATATAACGTGACACAAGTATTGGTTGTAATGATGTCATATTATTAAAAAGCAATTGTTAATTGAACTAACAATCAATATAATTTATATTTAATTATTTTGTGCTAGTTTCCAAGATATTATTAGTTTTCTCATCCATAGAAAGCAACTATTCTTATTCAATGAAAACCAACGGGCTTGCATGAAATTAAACTCTCCATATATCAACCTATTACTTTTCACCCTAAGAAGCTCAACCCTTTATTCCTCGCCCACCAAAAATCCCAATTTTTTTGTTTAAATTTCTTCTTGTTTTTCTTCCTTATGCGAATTCATTTCATGTTACATAGAATGTATTTTAAAAGGATGATTGCTCTTTCTCTCATTAATGGCATTATGTTCATCCCAAAGCCAATCTTTCAATTAATATAGAGAATAACAAATTTTCTCATTTTACATTTGCTTGTATCTCTACGGTTTGGATTACATGTTAGGCAAACACTTTAGCCCTATTGGGACATAAATATGGTGAATCAATCCTAACTATTAAATGGATAATCCTTTTTACTATGCTCGCGCAACAACTAGGTTATATCAACTAGGTCTTGATATGAATAATTTATATATATCCCTTATCATAGACATAATAAATAATATGTAAGACATTCAAACACTTGCACACATTTCACTTTACAGCTTTATAACACTTTTAGGTCAGGTGATTCAATTATGCAACCTTTAACATATAAGATTATATTAATCACATTTTAACATATAATGTGACACAAGTATTGGTCGTAATGGTGTCATATTATTAAAAAGCAATTGTTAATTGAAATAACAATCAACATAATTTATATTTGATTATTTTGTGCAAGTTTCAAAGACATTATTAGTTTCCTCACCCATAGAAAGCAACTATTCATATTCAATGAAAACCAACGGGCTTGCATTAAATTAAACTCTCCATATATCAACCTATTACTTTTCACCCTAAGAATCTCAGCCCTTTATTCCATCGCCCACCAAAAATTCCAATTTTTTTTGTTTAAATTTCTCCTCGTTTTTCTTCCTTATACAAATTCATGTTTTTCATGTTACAGAGACTATATTTTAAAAATGATGACTGCTCTTTCTCTCATTGTTGGCATTATGTTCATCCCAAAGTCAATGTTCCAATTAACAAAGAGAATAACAAATTTTCTCATTTTACATTTGCTTGTATCTCTGCGGTTTGGATTACATGTTAGGCAAACACCTTAGCCCTATTGGGACATAAATATAGTGAACCAATCCTAACTATTAAATGGATTATCCTTTTTCCTATTCCCGCACAACAACTAGGTCATATCAACTAGGTCTTGATATGAAGGGATACACTTTTTCTCCTTAGGATTGCCATTTTTAGAAGATACTTGAGACAAAAGGTGGTGAGCTCATTGATGTAATTTCTCTATGTGGGAGATTCTTGAGGTGTTGAATGTTGTGTACCATCAATTTTTATAAGAAATCTCCTATAAATATCTCATTGATCTATAAACCACCTTGGATGCTTTAATGGTTAGTGTGTGAAAAACATATCTTAAACTTACAACTACTATAGTGAGTTTATGCTAGACTATGCATCTATTTTTTTAGAAAAATCTGTATGAACCCTTTAACTATTAAGAAACATAAATGAGACTACAACGACAAAACATAAAGATTGTGAAGCTCCTTGTAGAGCTAAGAGACACTTTGGTGGTTTCCCTACTATGAAACATCAAATCACTACAATAGGAGTTGAACATTTTTCCATCCTTTTGACTAAGGTTCTAACACCCTTTCTTGGTCGTTAGGGTTATGTTTTGTGATTATCATGATGATTTTAGAAGTATCTAGTAGATTTGCATGAATTAGTAACTCCACGTGGATGAATCATAGGGAGTTTACATGGCTACCACATAAACCTGGAAGAAATAATTTGATTGTTACGTTGTCATAGTATAACTTTCACTTACAGAGACCATTTGACAAAAATGAACCAAAATTGGAAATATATCAACCTATGGAATGCATTGAGTACCTCTAAGAAAACTATCGTCAAGGTTAGAGACCAAAACATTCCGCTTATATATCCTTTAACTAGAGGATTTTTAGTTATAGTTTGTTAGTGTATTTTTCAAAATATCATCCAAACCAACCCATCTAAGTCCTAAATTATATTATCCCCATTCCATATCATCAATAAATACATATAAACAATAAGAATACTTTGATCAAACCCCTCAAGGATTTTGCAATCTCCAAAATCTTTAGTTGTGAGGGAGAAAGGAAATCATTCCTCAAATTTCTCCATCGAGTAGCCTTTGGCCTTAATTGGTAATTGTCCCATCAATTCCACTTGTCAAAGTTCTTGTTGACCCTTTTTGGTCAATATAATTTTCCTCTGTAGAGTGATATCCTCTAGTAATAATGATTATTCATATAGTGCCAAGTCTTCTCTGTGAAGTAAGATTTGGTCCTCTTTTTCCTCAATGAGCATGGATGGATTCTAGAGTTTCATGTTTTCCACATTTACAACTAAGTGTTTCTCCCTCATCAACCTCTATTAGCGGTTATTGAGACCTTGAGAACATGCATCATCATCAAACTTCATTTCTTGGATCAATATCATCTTCCATTGTGAATGAATGTAGACTCTATATTAGCCTTGAAGGACACGTTATATCCAACAAAAACATACTTCAAACTAGAGGGTTCCAATTGCAGTATTTTCTTATCGGGAATATGTATGTATGTATGTATGTATGTATTTATGTATATGCGTGTGTGTATACATACACATACACAAACATACACATATATATGTATGTATGTATATATACATACACATACATACATACATATATGCATACATACATATATATATATATATACACACATACATATATACACATGCATACATGTATAGACATACATATATTTGTATGTATATATACATACACGCATGCACGGATATANCAAAGAAAGATTCCTCTAGTGTTTTATCCTTTAATAACTTGTGAGGACATGTGTTTAGGATGTATATAATTGCACTACATGCCTCTACCAAAAGTACCCTCATCTAGATCATGAACCATGGCCTTTGTTGTCTCAATAATGGCATGTTCTTCATTTCATCTACCACATTTTCAATGTAAGTTGTAATGAGTTGTTAACTCTCTATTGATCATTGCTTCTCTATAAAAATAATCAAACCCCTTGAAGGTATACTCTCATCCATTATTAGATCTCAATACTTTCATCTTCTGAGTTGTTTGGTTCTCCACAAGAGCTTTGAGCTCTTTGAACCTACCAGATCTCATTCTTGGTCTTCATAAAATAAATCCAAGTCTTCCTACAAGAATCAGAATTAAAAAAAAAAACATAATATCTATTACATGTCGACAAAGTTGATGACATGGGTTCACACACATCCAAATGTATCAATCAAGGGTTCCTCTCAATATGTGATCACTACTTGTGAACACAGTGTTGCAATACTTGTTGAGTGCAAAACACTTGCATGCTCATGTACTCTCCACCCAATCCCGCCACCATGTCCTTTAAGAGAGGAAACCTCCATAGTGCAAGTGACAAAATTGTCTATGCTAAACCCCAAAAATAATGTCACTTATATCCACTAAATCTCCATGCTTCATAGGATCTATTAGCAACTTTAAAGTCCATTTGCATGCACTCCTTTGTCCAAAACCTGACCAAGATTATGTTGAGGTTTATGATGATTGGTTATTCATCAAACTCAAATATACACTTTCAATATGTTAGACAAGAAAATCATAAGAAATTTTTTTGTTAAACTAGGAACATATAATACATCATGGAGCTTGAGAACCTCTCTTGGTGGCATATAGAATGAGATACAACCCGTCCTAATCAATGAGTATTGGAATTGTCACCAAACTCCACCTATGTGCTGAAATCTCATTATTCTAGCCTAAATAAAGTTGATTTTTTGGTTGTCATGTGTTTGTAACCTATATTTTCCACATGCCAATGTACACTAGAAACGGTGTTAATGGAAAGGCGTGACACTATGGAGAAGATTGTCTCCAATTTGGATGCAAAATTATTAACTCTTGCATAATTTTATGCACTTCTTTCTAATTTTTTATGTTGTTATTGTTGATGCTTACCCTTCCCATTCTTCTTAGGATATGAAGAGGGATAGAAACCAAACTTAAGGAACTTGACGCACTTCACATGGATTATATTTTTCTTCCCCTCATTCAAATAACCTAGGCATTTCTTATTTTTGCACTTCTTGGATTCTCCCTTATTTCTTCCTTTCATCACCTTCGTAATGAGAGTTAGGTATTGTGCTTCCTTGAAACTTGTTTAAACTATCTCTAATCTTGTATCCACTCTAAAAAACACATCACATAGTTTCTAAAATTGTGTATCTTCTCATGGAACAAATACACTAAACAAATTTATTCCATGATGGACCAAATCCATTGAAAGTGATATAAACTAGTTCATTTGCATCAATTTGTTCTGTAATGGAAGCAACATGATCGATCAACTATGTGATCTTCATCAGATAACTCACTATCGTGTCAGTCTCTCTCATGTAGGTCATGGTGATCTTGTTCCTCATAATAAATTTACAATATTGATTGAAACTCTAACACAATATTCCTAATGCATCAAACATCTCCTTCGCCATTTTCTTATTGTATGTGAGAAATCACAAGATCCTTCGCTAAATCAAATATGATTTTCTTCTCCTTGGCCAATTCCTGAGTATGCTCTACCAATTCCTTAGGATCAATAAGAGGTATGACCTCCTTATCCACAAAATACCAGAGTTCAACTTCTCCAAGAGAATCTACACCCTACACCTATATTACAATGCTAGAATTTCCCTCCAACATGTAATGCTTTCAAAGACCTAAATTGGCCATTGTTGCAACCCTAAAATCACACTTGAACACCCATATTAGCATCAAAGAATTCATATGTGCAACCTATCCCTACCACATAATGCATGTCTCAATGAGTAACATCCTTCTAATCATTGGAATATCCTAGGCATCTCACTCAATAACCTATCAAAGTTATTGATCTGCTCCACTCATTGAAGCTTGGGCGTCACCCATGAAAACTCTATGAAAATCTCCCTCTCATAGGCTGCAACCTATTCCATACATAGAAATAGATTATTTCAATGAACTTGTATGGATACCAAGTTACATTTAAAACCACGGTAGGAAGAATATGCACTTAAATAAATTAACTAACCCTGGGTAACTTAAAAACTAAAATCCTTGATCAAAATAGCAATCTACAAACACGATTGTTGAAAATTATGAACAATAAATACACAAGATAAAAACACTCAATAGTACAACTATATTCTATTTACTCCGAATAGTATAAAAATGGATTGCTATTGATCAAAACTACAACTCACCAACCAATAAATTGATGCACCACAACTCTATTTATAGAACTAGACTCTAGAGTTAGAGGGAAGATACATTGTATCTAGTCACATGCATGAAGCAACCAAGGTGAATCATTTAAACCCTAATCTTAATATACTCAAGGAATTCACCCTTATGCATGGACATAAGTGCTATAGATAGTACAACATGCATGCATGCACAGTCCTCCTCGAGATCTACTCCTTCCTCAACTCATGCAAATGACCTAAATTACCTAGGAATGTACATCCTCTGACGATAGTCAATGCATGCAAAAATAAACTCTAGCTAACTACAATGATAAATCTAAAGAATAGTTTAATTCTATAATTGGCCTAAGATTGATGCGTGCCATGTTCCCTCACCATCTCTTTCCTACATCATTGTTCCATGCCTCCTTTATTCCATTAGGGTTTCCCTAATAGACATTGTCTCCCTCACTTTGTTGGTATTTAAAAGAAATAAGGATAATTAATTCGGAGCACCATTATCATTGGAGAATACTCACTAAGAAACATAGGTGAAATATAATAATTAACCATGGTCAATCTCCATTGTTATATCAAACCAAATTTACATCAAGTATATTCTTAAGGGTATTTTGTTTACTTCAAGAGGGAATACAAGACAAGTTGCTTCATCATAGACAAACTTGAATCTCCCAACATGATCCTACATAATCCCAAGGAAATAAAATGGGATGTTGATAGTAATGTTATGATGTTGGGTTGTATTATCACAAAGTCTCCAAATGCATACATAGCACTAAGCCGACACTTAAAACGTGTGTGCCTATCCAAACACCGTGAACCCTTTACCATCAAATAAGCATGGTAAGACAGAACGACCAAGAATTCACCTAATAGCGCAATGGTAATTTTTTCTTGTACTCCAAATATACAAAAACGATATTATCATAATCAAGTATCTTAATAAACGATATTATCGTAATAAAGTATCTTAATAAACACTTAGAATAATTTACAAGTGTTTGATGTGATATCTCTTTTGTGTTTGTGATGTGTACAAACAAAAGTTGTTTGTAGGAATGCTACAAGTTCAATTAGAAAACAAAATAAACCATACCTAGTGCAAGATGGATCAGAATGTAACATCATCAAATCATCTCCCATAAATACCCGCATTAAAGTATCACTTAAATTAAAAGAGAGAGTATCAAGATCCACCATAACCATAATCATGATAAAACCATGAACACTTTGTTTCTTCACAAAAATCATACATGAAAGATAAAAATCTAATAACTAAAATAATCACTCATTCGTGGTGAAATTGACCAAGTAAGAACCATCAAGATCAACAATAGATATTACATATGGTTGAATCATCCTTAATCCTCTAGTGGATTTTCTTTGGTGGTCCCTTATGTTATATTTAATATTGAAAGTGAAAATAAGGAATGTACTTGACGAAGGAATATGTCAACAGTTGGGTCCATATTCTTTGAGTTAGGATCCATTGCCTTTTAGGATTAAAATAAATAAAATTTGGGATAGATTGTAACTTTTGGTAATCTCCAACATGTTGACCAGAATAAATTTCAACACCCTCTTTAATGATTTGGATCTCTAAGGAACAAGATGGGGATTTTGTGGTAACAACTCCTATCCATAAGTTGGGAAGTTCTTGGTAATATCCCACATGCCCTAGATCCTCCCTAACACCCACTATGCCAACCTCCAATAATGGAATTGTTGGATATGGCTACTATCTATCCCCTTACATCTATCGATTAGCCTTAACCCTTACTACATTTTATAGCTTAAACTAGCATGTGCGATTTAAATCTCTAAAGAACAAGGTTAACCTAGTTGCAACCTAGAGGTGTTACCCACTGTCACCTCCATAATTGTTGAAATATTGTAACTTCAAAGGATATTCTAAATATATTTTACTGATGTACCCCAAGGGAGATGTTATTATTCCTCCATCGAGATTTTATTATTATAATTGGTCATCATAGGTTCATGAGGTAAATCCTCCATTGTAAGTCGGGTCAATAGTACCCCAATGAATAATATATAATATTGTTTTGAGTCTTCCTAGGTGAATTCGGCCCAGACAGTTAAGTGGGGCCGACTTGTTAGGGTAAAATTCAAGTGACTTAAAGTGTATAAATAGAGGAGTTGTGTTCCTCATTATAACACAGACTCGCTCACTTGTGTAGAGCATAGGAGAGAGATAGAGACATACTAGCAAGGAGGAGAATACTTGTTTTGGGGTTTTATCTTATACATCTTATACAAAGGAATTTTTGTTGGGTTTTCTTCCCCTTGAGGGTTTCCCAGGATAAATATTGTGTCTACCTTGTGATTTTGTTTCTTTCATTGATTTTGCATATGCTACTGTTGTGAATTTTGATGAAACACTAATGATATCTAGCTAAGCATATGAAATCTTAACATGGTATCAGATCTATCCTGAATAAAATAGCTTTCACAAGGTGAAACTCTCTCTCCTCTCCCTTTGGAAGAAATTAGATTTTGTGCAAAGTTTGGAATTTTGAAGATATACTTGCATAGAAATTTGTGCATCTATTGAGCCCAAGATCAAATTTTTTGGGTGGTTGAATCTTCAAGAAATCCAAACCCTAGTTTGGCCCTAAACCAAAAAACTGCAGAAAACCAGAACCAAAAATTCTGTAGAAATTGGAACCTCGCAAGTAATATTTGAAGGGTGAATATTTGGGATCTTCATAAATCAAGTGGACCAACCAACTCGCCTCAGTCAACTGCATCTCCTAGTAATTTCATCTTTTCATTTTGATAAATTTCAATTTTGTGTGACCTCTTGGCTCAAGAATGGCCCCAAGCACTAATCTTGAGGACAAATTGGAAGGCAGAGAAAAATTCCTAGCATGGAAGTATAGGATTGGTCTCATTCTTAAAGAGAATGGTCTTGAGTAGTACATCAAGGATGAATTTTCAGAACCAAAAGAAGATGAAGCTAACAGAGAATCTCTAGACATCCATACTAAAGGAAGAAAACAATCAAACTTCAAGAAGGGTAGCCATAAGCATTCAAAGAAGAAGTTTCAAAAGAAAAGAGAAAACAATCAGAAGAAAGAACTCGAAAGGGACTAACAAAAGAAGAATATGTACTATTCTCTGCACTCTCTAGGTCTGTAACACTTGGAGAAGATGCGTGGCTTATTGACAGTGGTTCTTCAAATCACATGACAAGGAATAAGCAAACTCTATCAAGACTTGAAGAAAAGAGATATCCTCAGAAAGTATCATTAGGAAATGACTATCAATATCCCATGAAAGGTATTGGTGAATCAAGCTACAATATTAACTCTAGAACTTCCATGAAGATGAAGGAAGTACTACATGTACCAGGTTTGAAAAAGAACCTACTTTCCATCTTAGCACTAGATAAGAAAGGATATAGAGTTTATTTTATAGATGGATAAGTACTCATGTGGTCCAAAGAAAGACACTTGAAGATGTTGTGGTCATTGGTGAAGAAAAAGGAGGACTGTACAAACTCAAAGGACATCTAGAGACATCCCTTATCCATAAGACCACTAGCTCAAGTGAACTATGGCATAGGAGGCTTGCTCACATCAACTACAAAGCACTACCCTATGTGATCAAGGTGGTAACAAGGTTACCAGATATGAAGATTGATCACGAGGAAACTTGCAAAGGATGTGCAAGAGAAAAGAACATCAAGAATCCCTTTTCGAAAAGTGAAACAAATACTAAAGGTACATTGGAATTAATTCATACTAATGTATGTGGTCCTATGCCCTCCACATATTTAAGTGGATATGAATATTGTGTCACATTTATTGATTACTATTACAAAAAGACATGGATATATTTCTTGAATAACAGGAGTGAAGTGTGAGAAATTTAAGGAATTCAAAGCCTTTATAGAGAACCATTCAGACAAAAGAATCAAGATACTAAGATTAGATAATGGTGGAGAATATGCTTCAAAATAATTTGAATCATTCTGCCAAGAGGATGGAATCAAGAGGGAACTAACCACTCCCTACAATCCTCAACAGAATGGTGTTATGAAAAGAAAGAATAGAACCATTATGGAAGAAGTGGAAACAATGATTCATGACCAAGACCTCCCCACGCACCTATGGGATGAAGCAGAAAGAACAGTTGTGTATGTGCAAAATAGATTATCTCACAGTGTTCTTGGATTCAATACTCCTGAAGAAATGTATACAATAAAGAAACATGAAGTGATCCATCTCAAGATATTTGGTTGTCCAATATATGTACATATTCCGAAAGAGAAGAGAGCCAAGTTGGATCCTTCTGGAAAGAAGGGAATATTTTTTGGATACTGTGAAATCTCTAAAGCCTTCAGGATATACATTTCAGGATTCCATCATATAGGTATTAGTAGGGATGTAAAATTTGATGAATAGATAGCTCTTCATAAATCCAGAGGATGTCAGCTTGAAGAAGTACATGAAGAGGATGTACCTCCCAGAAAGGTAGAAGTTGAACATGTTAAACTAGTAGAAACAAGGAAGGTATTCCTGCATGCATGTGTTCTTGCATGTAGAAGAATTAAATTAGCAAACCAATGGTATTTAATTTACCTTTCCTAAGTTTAATTTGGAAAATAAATTAAAGTGATCTAAATTAACTTTAGTGAAACACTAGTTAAAGTGAAAGTGCAATTAGGGTTTTTGCTTTACCACTAGTTAAATTTAAAGTGAAATTAGGGTTTTTTATTTACCTAAAGTTATAAAAGAGAGATAAATTGGTGGAGAGGACACACACTTGTATTTTGGGAGAGACAGGATACATACAAGTAGAGAAAGTCAAACAAAGGATTTAGCTGAGAAGACAGATGAGCGAGTAGCAGGATCAC
This sequence comes from Pseudotsuga menziesii, assembly GCA_001517045.1. NCBI lineage: Eukaryota > Viridiplantae > Streptophyta > Pinopsida > Pinales > Pinaceae > Pseudotsuga > Pseudotsuga menziesii. The sequence goes on from LPNX010208519.1 coordinate 170,302, forward strand.
CGAGCTTCGTACAGCTGAGTCGTACACTCACACAGAAGGGTGTTGGGGTTTGGCTGGGATTTTCCCAATGATTCTATTGGGTACTGTATTCACCAAGTTTGGGTGAATTTGCAGTGATTGTAAAAGTTCCATATTTTCTCATAATAAAATCTATATCTGACTGCTACACCGATTTTCCCATCTTGGGTTTTTCTGGGGGTTTCCATATCCAAAATAATACTGTCAATATTGTGATGTGATGTTGTGATTTATTTCTCAGTTTTATGTTCCACTACATAGTGTAAAATATATTCATGTGTGGTTATCAGTAGAGATTTGCATGCATTTTTTAGCCCTAGTTTGAATATTAAAGGAAAGTTTAAATGGTATCAGAGCTCTGGTGAGCTAAAGCTGGTAGATTTGCAGCAGCAGTGATATATCAAGGGAAGATCTATAGGAAGACACAAACCTATACTTCCAAATATAGGGTTTGACAGGTATACTTTAGTATGGTTATGCAATTGAGAGTTGAGGATAGACTCCAGGGTGCTCAAAACTTTCCTACATGGAAAGAAATAATCACAAGGATCCTAGATGTCTGTGATGTAGAGGAGCACATTGACTCCACAAAGGTTGCACCCACAAATCCGGCATATCTAGAAACTTATAAGATTATTTATTCCATATCCATGTTGATTATCATGGGTGGAGTGAAGAACCATGTAGTTTCTCACCTTTTTGGTAAGAAGGCCGCAACAAAGATGTGGACGGCTTTGAAGAGTCTGTACTAAAGCAAGAATGAGAACCGGAAGATTGTGTTGCAGTAGAGAATGCATAGCACCAAGATGGCCAAGGGAGAAGGAGTGGTGCCTTATCTCACAAGGCTCACACAGATCAAGTATGACCTTGGAGTTGTTGGATTTAAGACAGTGGATGAGGAGCTAGTTCGAATAGCCCTCATAAGCCATGGGACACCTTTGTCAAAGGTGTTGTGGCTAGGGAGAAGCTTCCTGATTGGAAAGGACTATGGGATGACTTTTTGTAGGAGGAGACCGATATGGGTCAAGGATCAGGCTCATCCAGCAATACCCCACATATTTTGGGTGAGGAGGCTCTAGCCATTACGAGGAAGAGCAAGGGGAAGGAAAAGAGGAAGAAGGATGGTAACAAAAACCTTCACATGTCAAAGGTCAATCATTTTATCTCCCACAAGCAGGGGCACTTTTCCTCCCAGCGCTCAGATAGGAAGAAGAAGAGTAACAATCAGATGGTAATTGGATCTGTAGAGGTGGATGAGTTCAGCAGAAACTTCGATGAGGATTTTTGCTTGATGGATTGCATGGAAAGCACCATAGGGAGCAGCATATGGTACATCGATAGTGGATCATCTAGTCACATGACTGGAAAGAAGAGATTCTTAAGAGACTCGTAGGAGGGTGGAACGGGGATCTATGTTGAATTGGGTGATGATGCGTGGTATCAGGCGTAGGGATTTGGAACTGTTTCATTTGAGAGGGAGTTTGTAAAACCCCTCAATTTTGTTGATGTGGTATATGTTCCAGGAATGACCAAGAACCTTATATTAGTCTCCATTCTGGAGGACAAGGGATATCAGGTGAATTTTTGTGACCATAGAGTATATATCATGCCCAAGGGGTCAGATAATAGCTTGGATTAGGTGATTGGTAGGAGGAGTGGGAAATTGTACATACTACACTTTGAGCTTGCAAAGGCTCTAGTTAGCAGCAATAGTCAGGGTGAGTTGTGGCATAGGAGGATCGCTCTCTTACACCATGGAGCACTAAAGCATTTGAGACAGACAGTCATTGGAGTTACTCAGGTACATGAGGAAAATCATAACCATTGCAAGGGTTGTGCTTTTGGGAACAACATCAAGAATCATTTCCCATAGAGTGAGCACAAGTCTAAGGAGCCCTTAGACTTGGTGCATTCTGATGTATGAATACCTATGAGTTTCCATTCATTTAGTGGTTACAGTTATTGTGTAACCTTCATTGATGGCTATTCCAGGAATACCTAGATATATTTCCTAAAGGCCAAGTTAGGGGTCTTTGAGAGGTTTCGAGAGTTCAAGACTCTCATGGAGAACCAAATAGGAAAGAATACTTGGGTGTTGAGAACAGACAACAGGCGTGAGTACACCTCCAATGACCTCATCGAGTATTGTTCAGTAGAGGGGATCAAGAAGGAGTACATTGTGCCCCATACGCCACAGTAGAATGGAGTTGTAGACCAAAAGAGTAGGACTATGGTTGGAGCAGACTTGTAGAGAAAAAGAGCAGGACTATGGTTGGAGCAGCCAAGGCCATGTTATTTGATCAGGGATTTCCACTATTCCTTTGGGCCGAGACATGCAAGACTTCAGTGTACATTTAGAACAGGTGTCCCCACATAGATTTGGGGAGGAAGACACCAGAGGAGGTCTTCATAGGCACTCGGCCAAATGTGAGTCACATTCGCATATTTGGAAGTCTTCTATTGTCATGTTCATGCTGACAATAGGAAGAAGCTAAAACCTTCTGGAGATAAGGGTGTCCTTATTGGGTACAATGAGATATCAAAGGCATATAGAGTTTACATTCATGCTCGTAGAAGGATCATTGTGAGCAAGGATGTCCAGTTCAATGAGGACAAGGCCTTGCATAGATATTTGGACTTACCAGTAGAGCAGTAGCCAGCACCAAAGACAAGGGTCAAGTTGGAGGAGCCATATGTACATGTACTATTACATACACAGAGCATATGTTCTGGTGGTCAGAGGGAGCCAAGTGGACAGGATCCTTCGGTCATTGAATTGAAGGATGAGCTGCAGCAGGAGACAGATATCTAGCAGCCACAACAGGTTGAAACTAGGCCAAATCCTAAGTGGTTTAGGTCAACAGTGCAGGATTCCAGGCAGGTAGATCCTCCACAAACATCTTTTATACAGTGTGTACCACCAGAGAGGCTTAGTTATATGACACTGATGACAAAGTTGATTAACTATGAACCTTCTAGCTTTGGGGAGGTTGTAGAACATGATGTGTGGCAAAAGGCTATGGTTGAGGAGTATGACTCCATTATGAAAAACCAGGTATGGGAGGTTGTGCCGAGGCCATAAGGGAAAAAGGTGGTGGGATCCAGATGGATCTACAAGGTGAATCATGCAATAGACGGAAGCATGGATAAGTACAAGGCATGGTTCATGGAAAAGGGGTTTTCACAGAAAGAGGGTAATGATTATGAGGATACCTTCACCCATGTATCTAGGTTTTCTTCCATTCTGACCATTATCTCACTAGCAGGTGAGATGGGTTGGCATGTTCATCCGATGGACGTCAAGATTGCCTTCTTTAACGGAGTGATAGAGGAGGAGGTTTATATTGAGTAGCCAAAGGGGTTTGATGTGGAGAATAGGAAAAATCATGTATGCATACTGCATCGAGCTCTTTATGGGCTCAAGAAGGCACCTCGAGCATGGTACTTGAGGATTGATAGCTATCTACGGGAGATGGGATTTTAGCAAAGTGAGGCTAACCACAACTTGTACTTACTGACAGGTGAGGTGCCTCTCATATTGGTCCTGTATGTGGATGATCTCTTTTTGACAGGAGATGAGAGGCTGATTGGAGGCTGCAAGTCCAATCTTGCAGTGGATTTTGAGATGAAATACCTTGGGTTGATGTTGCTAGGGTTTTCACCCTAGCTTGTGCGAATGAGCACCTACTAAGGAATATGGATTCCTTAGTAGCAGTTCAATGTTGTATGAATTAAAAGCCATAACTGAAATAAAAATTAAATCTAAACATTCATGAAACAAAATAGTAGAAAGTAAATAACATAAAACAAAAAGCAGTAAATGGTAAATAATGAACTTTATTGATGTTACCTCCAATGAGGAGGTTGATGGAGTCTGTTGCGCTGGTCCG